>CM075981.1:3397211-3453299 GCA_038087875.1 Malacoraja senta | reverse complement strand
ATTCCACACAGCTACCACTCTCTGAGTAAAGAAGTTCCCCTAATGTTCCCCCTAAACTTCTGTCCCTTAATTCTCAAGTCATGTCCCCTTGTTTGAATCTTCCCTACTCTCATGGAAAAGCTTATCCACGTCAACTCTGTCTAACCTGCTCATAATTTTAAAGACCTCTATCAAGTCCCCCCTTAACCTTCTGCGCTCCAAAGGAGAAGCTCTGCGCTCTGGAGAGAAGGAATGGGTGACGTTTCGGGTCGAGACCCTTTTTCAGACTGATGTCAGGGGAGTGGGCGGTGCTGAGACAAAATGTAGTTAGAGACAGTCAGGACTGGTGGGAGAACTGGGAAGGGGGAGGGATGGAGAGAGAGGAAAGCAAGGGTTACTTGAAGTTAGAGAAGTCCAATGTTCATGTCCGTTCTTAATGGCCGACCCCCTTATTCTTAAACTGTGGCCCCTGGTTCTGGACTCGACCAACATTGCCCTATTATCAGGCATCAGAACCATCCTACCACAACCAGAGAGCGGTCCTGAACTACTATCTACCTCATTGGTGACCATCGGACTATCCTTGATCGGACTTTGCTGGCTTTACTTGCAGTAAACGTTATTCCCCTTATCATGTATCTGTACACTGTGGACGGCTCGATCGTAATCATGCATTGTCTTTCTGCTGACTGGTTAGCACGCAACAAAAGCCTTTCACCGTACCTCGCTACACGGGACAATAAACTCAACTGATGACCCCGACACAGCCGGCCCTGGGTGAGGCTCATTTGACCCCTGACCTGTGAACGACCTCGCACAGATCCATATTGCTGTGCCAGCGTACCAGCGAATCTTCGGTGCTGAATTCAGGATTAGACGGACGTCATTATTGCTGCTTTCTTGGTTTGGGATCGGGAGGGGGGGGAGAGAAAATAATAAAATCTCACTGCAATGTCACTGTTCTGCACAAGATAATTGGCTTCGGTGTAAGTGTAAATTGTCCCTAGTGTGTGTAGGATAGTGTTAGTGTGCGGGGATCGCTGGTTGGCGCAGACTCGGTGGCCGAAGGGCCTGTTTCCGTGCTGTATCTCTAAACTAAACTAATCTTGCCGTAAACAACTTTCACTCTCCCCTCATTCTCCAGGGGGTAGAATTTCCAATCCGTCAAATCCCCGCTGGGTTGTAATGTTTGCTGGTGATCTGCCAATGACTCCAAAGACGTGCAGGTTTGTAGGTTAATTAGCTTGGTGTAAGTGTAAATTGTCCCCAGTGTGTGTAGGATAGTGTTAGTGTGCGGGGGGATCGCTGGTCGGCTCCGACTCGGCCTCACCCAGAGCTGCAGCTCCAAATTAAACTAAACAGATAATAGGTTTGCATTTATTGAATTATAATAACTTAACACAGTGTTGTGGGACAGATGCGGAAGTATTCAACCTCCAATAGAAAACTTTTACAAAAGTACCGCTGAACTCATTCTGGAGAAAAGTCGGAAAGTGTAAGTGGGAACAAAGATATTCAAGATGAAATTATATTCTGCTTTTGGGACAAGGTTGTTTGCCAACGCAGTCGAAGCAACGTCCAACAGAAGTTCTTAATCCAGAGCCTCATCTGACCATATCTTCCATCTTCAGGGATGAGGAAGACATCTTTGATCTTCAGGGATGAGGAAGACCTACGAGCCCGTGCCGGTCCGGTGGATGGTGAAGGGGTGCGGTGGGTGGTTAGGGGTGCGGTGGGTGGTTAGGGGGTGCGGTGGGTGGTTAGAGTGCAGTGGGTGGTTAGTTGGTGCACTGGCTGTAATATTGTGCTTGAGATTCGATGTACTCCTTGATCTTCATGACTTTATCCTGATAATCCTCTAGCCTGGTGGACCTGGCCTCCAGCTGCCTGTTTCCAGACGCCAGCGTCTGTTCCGTTGCTGAAACAAACACACATTTACACGGTCAGCAATGTCTCCTGAACCTGGACTGAACCACAACCCGTGAGAGACGGCGACGTCAATGGGCAAACTACACTCCTGGAAGCTTGGTGCGTGGAGACATAGAGTGATACAGTGTGGAAACAGGCCCTTCGGCCCAAATTGCCCACACCGGCCAACATGTCCCAGCTACACTAGTCCCACCAGCCTGTGTTTGGTCCACACCCCTCTAAACCTGTCATATCCATGCTGGTACATACTGAAGATAGACAATGTGCCATTGTGGGCTCCACCCTTCCCTGGTCATCTGTTGCCGGCCCTGCTTTGTTCTGGCCTTTTCTTACCTCTAGTTCCCTCCCCTCTACTTTCAGTCGGAAGAAGTGTCCCCACCCGAAAACGTCACGTATCCATGTTCTCCACAGATGCTGCCTGACCCGCTGAGTTACTCTGGCACAGTGTACTTCTGTGCTTTGTAAGCTATATGGAACCACACTATAAATGATAAGGTAGACCAAAATGCTGGAGAAACTCAGCGGGTGCGGCAGCATCTATGGAGCGAAGGAAATAGGCAACGTTTCGGCCCGAAACGTTGCCTATTTCCTTCAGGGTTTCGGCCCGAAAGGTTGCCCATTTCCTTCGCTCCACAGATGCTGCCTGACCCGCTGAGTTACTCCAGCACTCTGTGTCTATCCTGGAAGCATGGCCTTGCCCAACGATATAAGAAAGGCTGAGATAGAGGGTGTGTGGAGGATGTACCACCAGAGAGTGCTGCCACAGAATTAAAGGACGTACCTTCAGAATGGAGATGAGGAGGAATTTCTTTAGTCAGAGGGTGGTGAATTCTTTGCCACAGACGGCTGTGGAGGCCAAGTCAATGGATATTTTTATGGCAGAGATAGATAGATTCTTGATTAGTACGGGTGTCAGGGATTATGGGGAGAAGGCAGGAGAATGGGGTTGAGAGGGAGAGATAGATCAGCCAGGATTGAATGGTGGAACAGACTTGATGGGCCGAGTGGCCGAATTCTACTATAATCTTCCTAACTCGATTCCCTCATTAAAACATTGGTTCAACGTGCCAGAGATCGACCTTCGGAGACTTACTTTCAATCAGCTGTGTTAGCTCAGCGAACCTGTTGATGTACAGCCCAGCCTCAGTGTTCACGCGATGCACGCGATCCAACACGTCTTTCGGTAGAGAGTCTGGAACCTTATTCCGCAATTTCTCGTACTCGGGAATGAGTTCTTGCAGTTTCTGGCAAGGAACAAACAAGGCAGGTTACACGTTGTCATCTGCTCATCCATATTTACGGGCGGCACGGTGACGCAGCGGGTAGAGCTGCTGCCTCACAGCGCCCGAGACCCGGGTTCCATCCCGAATACGGGTGCTGTCTGTACAGAGTTTGCACGTTCTCCCTGTGACCGCTAGTGTTTTCCCCGGGTGATCCGATTTCCTCCCACACTCCAAAGACGTGCAGGTTTGTAGGTTAATTGGCTTCTGTAAATTGTAAAATTGTACCTGGAGTGTGTAGGATAGGCCAGTGCTTCTTAAACTGGTGAGTGGTTCACCCAAGGGTGAATGAATCCAGAGGGGTGAATGACTTCATTTATTCAGATATTTATATATATTTTTCTATACTTAAAAAAGACATTGCCATTAAAGTGATGAGTTCGCTCCTATTGGTTTTAAGGGGCAGTGGAGCTGGAAATTTGATGTTTTTTTTCTCTCTACCTGTGGGTTTTCTAATTTCAAAGTCGCAGGATATTTCCCAAATTTAATATAACCTTTTAGGGAAGACCAGACGAGCTAGTGGGATCATCAATTTATAAACGGCAACACTGGACGATCGCCGTCGGCAACCGTTGAACTGTAGCCCCCGTCCCACTTAGGAGACCTAACCAGCAACCTCTGGTGACCTTGCCCGCCACCCAAAAAAAAAATCAAGGTCGAGGTGACCTGCAACCTCCCACGCACATGTTGAAAACCTTCCTCGACTATGAAGAAAACCGGCTTCGACTAGACCAGCGACTAAAAAATTATCGATTTTTAAAACGGCAACCTAATTTTAGTCGAGGCCGGTTTTAATCACGATGAATAAATAGCGGCAACCTCGATGAAGCCTCGACCACGTGGAAACCACTTTCCACCATTAGGGAGAGTGACCAAAACCTCCGGTGACCTCATGGAAACCTTGGGTGGCGGGCAAGGTCACCAGAGGTTGCTGTTTAGGTCTCCTAAGTGGGACAGGGGCTTAGCTTTACTTTGTGTTGCCAATTTAGCGACCAAAGTTGATATTTGGTGGTTTTGAGAGCTTTCGTCGGGGAGAGTTATAGAAAGTTATATTAGTTGGACACTAATATATTAAATCACAGACTCCATGGTTTTTTGAGCTAGTTTTCCAAGAAAAAAACTGCAGTGATCAAAGCGGGAAAGGGCAGGGTGGGCAGGGCCCCGTGTTTAGACGTTGGGATGGTTTTTTTAAATCATTCTAATGGAATGATTTTCCAACTCCAGTGGCAATTAAACTTCTTTTTTCACTCCTAGTTTTCATTACATATTTTTAGGATGTTCTAAAAGTTGAATAAATTAAACACTTTATGTTTTTGGTTCGGTTGACAAAATAAATTATATATAAAATGATAGACGAGGGAGACTAAGACGGAAATTACCAAAAAACATCAGCAAATGTAGTCGAGGGTGAATTAAATGTTGTGTTAATGACTGAAGGGTGAATGACACTGAAATAGTTGAAGATGGGTTAGTGGACGGGGTGATTGCTGGTCGGCGTGGACTCGAAGGGCCGAAGGGCCTGTTTCCTCGTTGAATCTCTTAAGTCTAAAGTAATGGGACACACATCTAATCAACAGGATGAATTCAGTGATAACTGGCTACTCCAACAAAGGGGCAACTCTCGAGGGAAGTAAAGAGTCATTTTCTATTACATTAGTTCCCGGTGAATAAAACATCCGGTGGACGAGGTGAACTAAAGGCTGAATGGTTGATGTCGGAGATGGAGGGGAGACCTTATCGAGGTGGATACAATCAGAAGAGGCACAGATGGTGTTGACCGTCAAAACCTTACCCCCCAGGATAGGAATGTCCACCTCTAGACGGTGTGGATTTAAGGTGAGAGGGGGAAAGTTTAGACAATAGACAATAGGTGCAGGAGTAGGCCATTCGGCCCTTCGAGCCAGCACCGCCATTCAATAGACAATAGGTGCAGGAGTAGGCCATTCGGCCCTTCGAGCCAGCACCGCCATTCATAGACAATAGACAATAGGTGCAGGAGTAGGCCATTCGGCCCTTCGAGCCAGCACCGCCATTCAATGTGATCATGGCTGATCATCCCCAATCAGTACCCCGCTTCCTGCCTTCTCCCCATATCCCCTGACTCCGCTATCTTTAAGAGCCCTATCTAGCTCTCTCTTGAAAGCATCCAGAGAACCGGCCTCCACCGCCCTCTGAGGCAGAGAATTCCACAGATTCTACCAAGGTACTAATGGAGATGTGTGGGGCATTGTTTTACACAGAGGGTGGTGGGTGCCTGGAACGCTGGTTTGGAGGCAGATACCATAGTGGTGTTTAAGAGGCTTTTAGACAGGTGCGTGGATACGCAGGGAATGGAGGGATACGGTTCACGTGCAGGCAGAGGGGGTTAGTTGAACTTGGCATCATGTTCAGCACGGACATTGTGGGTCGAAGGGCCTGTTCCTGTGCTGTTCCATGTTCTATGAACCGATGTTGTGGGGGATGTGTACCTGCTGAGCTTCCTCTGCGGTGTCGAGTGCATTGTTGGCGTTCTGCTCCAATTCCCCGGCTCTCTGTCGGTTGGCCTTGTTCTCCAGCGTCAGGCCGCTGATGTGGCCAGCAAGTGGCGACAGTCGACGGGACATGTCCTGCAGGCTCAGCCCCGTGTTCACCAGCACGCCCTCTGCCTGCAGAATATACACCAGCATCAACAGAGGGTTTTACTGTCACCCGTCCCAGATAGAACAATGAGATTTGTACTTGCAGCCGCGCGCGCAACACGATATGTAAACATGGTGCCCTGTAAACAATATTGTAAACGAGAAAACAAAACAAATATTCACACATACACACCCACACATACACACAAAATGCTGGAGTAACTCAGTGGGACAGCAGCATCTCACCCATTCCTTCTCTCCAGAGATGCTGCCTGTCCCGCTGAGTTACTCCAGCTTTTTGTGTCTATCTTCGTGTGTAAACCAGCATCTGCAGTTCCTTCTTACACATACACACACACACACATATTATATATATATATGTATATATAGGAGGGTCTCAACGTGAAATGTCACCAGACTCACAACTCTCTGTGTGAAAAAGTTTCCTCATCTCCGTTCTAAATGGCTTACCCCTTATTCTTAAACTGTGGCCCCTGGTTCTGGACTCCCCCAACACCGGGAACATGTTTCCTGCCTCTAGCGTGTCCAAGCCCTTAATAATCTTATATGTTTCAATGAGATCCCCTCTCATCCTTCTAAATTCCAGAGTGTACAAGCCCAGCTGCTCCATTCTCTCAGCATATGATAGTCCCACCATCCCGGGAATTAACCTGGTGAACCAACGCTGCACTCCCTCAATAGCAAGAATGTCCTTCCTCAAATTAGGGGACCAAAACTGCACACAATACTCCAGGTGTGGGCTCACTAGGGCTCTGTACAACTGCAGAAGGACCTCTTTGCTCCTATACTCAACTCTTGTTATAAAGGCCAACTTCACTGCCTGCTGTACCTGCATGCTTACTTTCAGTGACTGATGAACAAGGACCCCCAGATCCCGTTGTACTTCCCCTTTTCCCAACTTGACGCCATTGTCGTTGAGTTTCCCGCGTGCAAAGTGGTGGATGTCGCTCGATGAGACCTACCTGATGGATACGGTCCTGCGCTGAGCTGATGGCCTCGGTGATATCGCCGATCCCCTCGTCCACCTTCCTCAGCGCCGTGTCAGCGTCACGTACGGCGTCCGCGCGGCACCGATGTCGTCCTTCACCTCCCCCGCTCGGTCCCTGCGCACGGAGCAAGGTCAAGTTCACCCGGCTGTAAATGTCCAGCGGTCGGTCCTACACTGGACCACGGCCCAAAGGCCAATGGGTCTGGGATAGAGGCCGTAACTCACCCACGCTGACCCCAACTAAGCTGCAGACACAGCAACTGCAGGTTTCACTTTATTTTAGTTTAGTGATACAGCGCGGAAACAGGCCCTTCGGCCCACCCAGTCCGCGCCGACCAGCGATCCCCGCACACTAACACTATCCTACACACACTGGGGACAATTTCACATTTACACCGAGACAATTAACCTACAAACCCGTCCGTCTTTGGAGTGTGGGAGGAAACCGAAGATCTCGGAGAAAACTCACGCAGGTCACGGGGAGATCGTACAAACTCCGTACAGACAGCGCCCGTAGTCGGGATGGAACCCGGGTCTCTGGCGCTGTGAGGCAGCAGCTCTACCCGCTGCCCCACCGTGACGCCTGATGGAATTTTGAGAAGGACACAAAGTTCTGGAGTAACTCAGCGGATCGGGCAACATCTGTGCAGGTGATGTTTCCCGTTGGGATCCTCCTTCATACTGATTGCAGCAGGGAGGGAATTATATAGTTTGGGTTTGAAGAAGGGTTGTGACCTGAAACATCGCCTGTCCATTCTCTCCACAGATGCTGCCTGAACCACTGAGTTCCTCCAGCACTCTGAGCTCTGCTAAATGTTCAGCTTGACTTTGATGCAGGCACAGGTGTAGCATCAACATATAAAATACACCTGGACAGGTAAAGGGACAGGGAAGGTTCGGGGGGATATGGGCCAAACAGGGACAAATTGTTGGCTGAAGGGACTGTTCCTGTGCTGTACTCTTCTAGAGACTAGCATAGATGGGCCACGTTGGTTAGCATGGGCGGGTTGGGCCGAAGGGCCTGTTCTAGACACTAGTATAGATGGGCCACGTTGGTTAGCATGGGTGGGTTGGGCCGAAGGGCCTGTTCTAGACACTAGTATAGATGGGCCACGTTGGTTAGCATGGGCGGGTTGGGCCGACTCTGACAGTACTAGGGCTGCCCCGTTACCTGGCTGTCCGTGCTTCTTCCAGCAAGGCGTTGGCTTTGTCAACATCGTGTTGCGTGTGTGCGAGGATCTGTGACACGTCGGGGAGACGAGCAGCGATGTCCCGCAGGGTGCGGATCTTGTCGCCGATGGTCGTGGCGTCCGTGGGCAGTCGGAGCGACAGCACGTACTCACTGACCCTCACTATCTCCGCTGGGTCAGCTCTGGCTGCTGCATCACAAGGACGGCGTGGACATTAGTTTAGAGTCTGGGTTATAGTTTTAGTTTTAGAGATCGTGAGGAGAGCGGATGGGTGGGGAGGGGAGGGGAGGAGAGGGGAGGGGAGGGGAGGGGTGGGGAGGGGAGGGAAGGGGAGGGGTGGAGAGGGGAGGGGAGGGGTGGGGAGGGGAGGGGTGGGGTGGGGAGGAGAGGGGAGGCGATGGGAGGGGAGGGGGAGGGGAGGATAGGGGAGGGAGGAGAGGGGAGGGGAGGGAGAGCGGAGGGGTGGGGAGGAGAGGGAAGGCGATGGGAGGGGAGGGGAGGGGAGGGGTGGAGAGGGGAGAGGAGGTGATGGGAGGGGAGGAGAAGGGAGGATAGGGGAGGGGAGGAGAGGAGAGGAGAGGGGAGGAGAGGAGAGGGGAGAGGAGGGGATGGGTGGGGAGGAGAGGGGATGGGTGGGGAGGGGAGGAGAGGAGAGGGGAGGGGAGGGGAGGGGAGGAGAGGAGGAGAGGGGAGGGAGGTGAGGGGAGGGGAGGAGAGGGGAGGGGAGGAGAGGGGAGGGGAGGGGAGGGGAGGGGACAGTACAGTATCAATGAATCACGTACAGGTCAGGAAGTCTTTGACTTGGCTGATGAGACTCTTGATGCCCACGAGGTTTCTCTGCATCTCATCCTTGGCAGCGACCGCTCGGTAGGTCAGGCTCAAGGCCTTGTCCTTGGCCTGTTGAGCCAGCTGGTTGGTACTCTGCAGCTGCAAGACAAGACGGAATATCTGGGTTGATGCACAGCCTGGTATCCCTGGGGGAATCGACCCGGTCACAGGCAGGCAGGCAGTGACCATCACAGCCACCTCTCTGGCACTGGGGAACCAGGGGAATAGTTAACTGCTTGTCCCTGTCCCTGTCCCTGTCCCTGTCCCACCCTGGCCGTTCCCTCTTCTCCCCGCTCCCGTCCGGCAGAAGATACAGAAGCTTGAAAGCGTCACCACCAGACTCACGAACAGCTTCTTCCCCTCTGTTATCAGGCTTCTGAACGGCCCTTCCATAAGTTAGGGTACTGTCCGATTCACCTCTACCCCATTGCGGACATTGGACTTTGTCTCTGGAACTGATGCGCTACGATGCTGAGAACTATATTCTACATTCTGTATCTTCCCCTTTGCTCCACCTATTGGACTGGAGTTTGACCTGATTGTATTTGTGGTTAGTTTTTTATTTTAGTTGATTAGTTTCATTATTGTGTACAGTATTATCTGATGTGATTGGATAGCAAAACAGAACATTTCACTTTGAGTTTAGCCTATTGTCACATGTACCGAGATTCAGTGAAAAGCAGTAATCTCGGCTGCTGGGGGTACAGTGAAAAACCTTGCTACTTGTGACGATAACTGTACTGTAATTATGTACAGGCTTTCTGCTGACCGGACAACACGCAAACAAAAGCTTTTCACTGTACCTCAGCACATAGAAATATAGACAATAGGTGCAGGAGTAGGCCATTTGGCACTTCGAGCCAGCACCGCCATTCAATGTGATCATGGCTGATCATCCCCAATCAGTACCCCGTTCCTGCTTTCTCCCCATATCCCTTGATTCTGTTAGCCCTAAGAGCTAAATCTAACTCTCTCTTGAAACAGGTCACATTAATACACTAAAGACCTCCCCTACCTTTCGGGAGAGCCGGGCGATTCTGTTGGAGATGTCGGGCACTGCAGAGCTGCCTTTCTCTGCATCCTCGATGGTTTTCCTCGCCAGCTGCACCACTCCCCGACAGTCTGGACCAACGCAGGTCGCGGGGCAGAGCTCCCCCTCACAGCGCGCCGCCGTGCAGGGATCCCCCCTGGACCCTCCACACACCTAGCGAGAGGTCACAGCAAGGAATGGGTTAACACACGATGTCACAGCAAGGAGGGGGTTAACACACGATGTCACAGCAAGGAGTGGGTTGACACACAATGTCACAGCAAGGAGTGGGTTAACACACGATGTCACAGCAAGGAGGGGGTTAACACACGATGTCACAGCAAGGAATGGGTTAACACACGATGTCACAGCAAGGAATGGGTTAACACACGATGTCACAGCAAAGAGGGGGTTAACACACGATGTCACAGCAAGGAATGGGTTAACACACGATGTCACAGCAAGGAGGGGGGTTAACACACGATGTCACAGCAAAGAGGGGGTTAACACACAATGTCACAGCAAGGAGTGGGTTAACACACGATGTCACAGCAAGGAGGGGGTTAACACACGATGAGCGTTTGTCGGCACGGGGCCTGTACTCGCTGGAGTTTAGAAGGATGAGGGGGAAACCTCATTGAAACTTCCTGAATAGTGAAAGGCCTGGATAGAGTGGATGTGGAGAGGATGTTTCCACTAGTGGGAGAGTCTAGGACCAGAGGGCACAGCCTCAGAATTAAAGGACGTCCTTTAGGAAGAAGATGAGAAGGAATTTCTTTAGTCAGAGGGTGGTGAATCTGTGGAATTCTTTGCCACAGACGGCTGTGGAGGCCAAGTCAGTGGATATTTTTAAGGCAGAGATAGATAGATTCTTGATTAGTACGGGTGTCAGGGGTTATGGGGAGAAGGCAGGAAAATAGGGTTGAGACTGAGAGGAGAGATAGATCAGATGGCAGAGTAGACTTGATGGGCCGAATGGCCTAATTCTGGTCCTAGAACGTATGAACTTATCACACGATGGGCCTTACACAGTGACAGGGTTTAGAGAGTGTACAGGAAGGAACTGCAGATGCCGGTTTACACCGAAAATAGACATAAAACGCTGGAGTAACTCAGCGGGACAGGCAGCATCTCTGGAGTCTGAAGAAGGGTCTGGATCCAAAATATCACCTATCCATGTTCTCCACAGATGCTGCCTGACCCGCTGAGTTACTCCAGCACTCTGTGAAACGTCACCTATCCATGTTCTCCACAGATGCTGCCTGACCCGCTGAGTTACTCCAGCACTCTGTGAAACGTCACCTATCCATGTTCCGGCAGCATCTATGGAGCGAAGGAAATAGGCAACGTTTCGGACCGAAACCCTTCCGGGTTTCGGCCCGAAACGTTGCCTATTTCCTTCAGGGTTTCGGCCCGAAAGGTTGCCCATTTCCTTCGCTCCACAGATGCTGCCTGACCCGCTGAGTTACTCCAGCACTCTGTGTGAAACGTCACCTATCCATGTTCTCCACAGATGCTGCCTGACCCGCTGAGTTACTCCAGCACTCTGTGAAACGTCACCTATCCATGTTCTCCACAGATGCTGCCTGACCCGCTGAGTTACTCCAGCACTCTGTGTGTCCGTCTTTGGGGTTTACAGAGTGACGGGGTTCGGTTAAGGAGGGTATCACGGGCAGGGCGCTGCCTCACCTTACTGATGAGTGGGTTGATATCTGGGGTCTTCAGGCCCTCCTTCAGCTGGCGTAGTTTGAGGCCGTTGTCGGGGCTGAGATGGGACTCCAGGCGTTTGGCCGTGAAGCGGGTATCACGCGCCTTCAGGATGGCGGGCTCCACCGCCTTGACCCTGTCCTTCGCTCTGCTCGACCGTAGGTACGATGACAAGATGTCGCTGTATGCACCTGAAGGAACAGAAATCACCAGCATCTGTGTTAGGGCTGTGGTAGCATAATGGTTAACGTATTGGACTGGGAGCTGCTCCATTCACCCGGAGATATCAGTTCAATCCCCACTGCAGGCAACCGAACAATAGTTTAGTTTAGGGATACAGCGTGGAACAGGCCCTTCGGGTCCACACCGATCCCCGCACACTGACGCTACCCCACACACACACTAGGGACAGTTTACATTTACACCAAGACAATTAACCCTACAAACCGTTACGCCTTTGGAGTGTTGGAGGAAACCGAACATCTTGGAGAAAACCCACGCAGGTCACGGGGAGCACGTGCAAACTCCGTACAGGCAGCGCCCGTAGTCGGGATCGAACCCGGGTCTCCGGCGCTGTGAGGCAGCAGCTCTACCCGCTGCACCACCGTGCCGCCCCTGTTTTAGTACAGGTATCAGGGGTTATGGGGAGAAGGCAGGAGAATAGGGTTAGGATGGAGAGGTAGATCAGCCATGATTGAATGGCGGAGTACACGTGATGGGCCGAATGGCCTAATTCTACTCCTATCACATGATCTTATGATCTGATTCAGACTCACTGATCTGTTGTGGGACAGAACTACATGGACATAGACCCATCGATCACTCTGTTTCTGTCTTCACCCCCACGAACTGCAGGAACAGCGCCTCATATTCCACTTGGGTAGTTTACCATCCAACGGCAGGAACACGGAATTCTCCAACCACCCCCCCTCTCCTCATTGGCCCACCACTGGCCCCTCACCTTCAGTGCCTGGCGACCCCACAGCGATGTAACGATCCACCTGCTCATTCTTCACACGGACCTGACTCTGGATGTCCCTCACGTCCCCCTTCAGCTCCTCCACCTCCACGAGCAGTCGCACGTTCCCATCCACAGCGCCGACGTCAGGGTTGACCCGGTCTGTCTCCAGCCTGTGAACACGTCCAAACATTCAGGCTGGCAGCGTGCAAACAACACTAACAGGGGGGTTATAAGTCCTTTGTGGAATCCTTGTCTGTGGAATTCTCTGCCTCAGAGGGCGGTGGACGCGGGTTCTCTGGATGCTTTCAAGAGAGAGCTAGATAGGGCTCTTAAAGATAGCGGAGTCAGGGGATATGGGGAGAAGGCAGGAACGGGGTACTGATTGGGGATGATCAGCCATGATCACATTGAATGGTGGTGCTAGCTCGAAGGGCCGAATGGCCTACTCCTGCACCTATTGTCTATTGCCTATTGTAAGAGGTTTGTTGTTGTATTTCAGACGTACGGGCAGTGTGTGTCAGCACCACACAGCGGGCAGCAACTGTGAGCAGTGTGCCATCCTGTACAATGACCAGACCTGGACACCAGCTGATGACCAGGGTAGCAACGCCTGTAAACATGAGTCACTGCCCCCCGGGCACAGTGTGGACCCCCTGCCTGTAGAGGGAGGCAGCACACGGGCGATGGTCACAGAGGCCCCAACGAATATTAGTTTAGAGATACAGCGCGGAAACAGGCCCTTCGGCCCATCGAGTCCGTGCCGACCAGCGTCTTGATTAGTACGGGTGTCAGCGGTTATGGGGAGAAGGCAGGAGATTGGGGTTAGGAGGGAGAGATAGATCAGCCGTGATTGAATGGCGGAGTAGACTTGATGGGCCAAATGGCCTAATTCTGCTCCTATCTGCTATCTATCACTTATGATCTTATGAACACGGTCCCCTTTCAAGATGGCACCCAACCCTGGCGACTATTTGCGTGCTGGCCTCAGAAGCAGTTCAACAAACTCATATTACAATCGCCCCACACTCTTCAATGCTTTTACTACAGATTCCATTGTCATGTATCTCTACACTGTAAATGGCTCGATTATAATCATGTATTGTCTTTCCGCTGACTGGATAGCACGCAACAAAAACATTCCACTGTAACTCAGTACATGTGGCAATAAACTGAACTAAACTAAACTGAACTGTCTGGGAACAATGGTCTGAGTCTGGTCCAGCCCCACAGATGCTGCCTGACCCGCTGAGTTACTCCAGCACTCTGTGTCTACACAAAGTGTGATCGTACAAATCTCACATTGCAAGTAAACAGTCTTTCATTTTCTCCTCTAATAGACAATAGACAACAGGTGCAGGAGTAGGCCATTCACCCCTTCAAGCCAGCACCGCCATTCAATGTGATCATGGCTGACCATCCCCAATCAGTACCCCGTTCCTGCCTTCTCCCCATATCCCCTGACTCCGCTATCTTTAAGAGCCCTATCTAGCTCTCTCTTGAACACATCCAGAGAACCTGCCTCCACCGCCCTCTGTGGCAGAGAATTCCACAGATTCACAACTCTCCGGGTGAAAACGTTTTTTCTCACCTCAGTCTTAAATGACATCCCCTTTATTCTCAGATTGTGGCCCCTGGTTCTGGACTCGCCCAACATTGGGGAAAATTTTTCCTGCATCTAGCTTGTCCAGTCCTTTTATAATTGTATATGTTTCTATAAGATCCCCCCTCATCCTTCTAAACTCCAGTGAATACAAGCCGAGTCTTTTCAATCTTCCCTCCTATGACAGTCCCGCCATCCCAGGGATGTTGAATGCATGCAGAGACGTTACAAATGTTGAGGGCTGGTGGCGTACCTGAGCTGGGTGTACTTGTTGTACATGTCAGCAATGGTGGCGTTGGACACGGCGGGGTTGCTGATGATCGCCTGGATCTGCCGCAGTCTGTTGTTGAGCTCAAGTATCTGTGAGTGGTGCCCACCGCCGGCCAGTCCCGGGAGCTTCACGTTGACCAGCGCTTTGTGCCGCACAGTGATGGAGGCCAGATCCTTGTCCACGATGAGGAAGCACGGGTGGCACTGGCGGCACTTGGGGAAGTCGGAGCAGTAGCCGCGCGCCCGCTCACACTGGTCACAGCGCTGGCCCGCGAAGCCCGGACGACACACGCACCGTCCCGTCACCTTGTCACACGCACCCTCCTCCGATCCAACAGCGTCACACTCACAGCCTGGAGGCAGAGAAGACAACAGCCAGCGTCACCACTGGTCACCCTGCTGTGGCAACTGGAGAAGATTCATGAGGAATACATCGGGTCGACGCACCGAGCCCCTCGCCCATGGGTAGGGGGGTCGAGGACCAGAGGACATTGCGTAAAAGTGAGGGGGGAAAAGATTTAATAGGAACCTGAGGGGTAACGCCTTCACACAGAGGGCGGTGGGTGCAAGGAACGGCCTTCACACAGAGGGCGGTGGGTGCAAGGAACGAGCTGCCGGAGGAGGTAGTTGAGGCAGGGACTATCGCAACATTTAAGAAACATTTAGACTAAGGAGTTAGTGGTGGACCTTGGTGTGGATGTGCAGTTTACTCGCGAGTGTACCTGGACAGTAAACTGGACAATAGACAATAGGTGCAGCAGTCGGCCATTCTGCCCTTCGAGCCAGCACCGCCATTCAATAGACAATAGGTGCAGGAGTAGGCCATTCGGCCCTTCGAGCCAGCACCGCCATTCAATGTGATCATGGCTGATCATCCACAATCAGTACCCCGTTCCTGCCTTCTCCCCATATCCCCTGACTCCGTTATCTTTAAGAGCCCTATCTAGCTCTCTGTTGAAAGCATCCAGAGAACCTGCCTCCACCGCCCTCTGTGGGAGAGAATCCCACAGATTCACAACTCTCTGGGTGGAAAAGTTTTTCCTCGTCTCTGTTCGAAATGGCTTACTCCTTATTCTTAAACTGTGGCCCCTGGTTCTGGACTCCCCCAACATGGGGAACATGTTTCCTGGTCCAGGAACGGTGCGGCCCTGTACAAGAAGGGACCGAGCCGGCTGTACTTTTTGAGAAGGCTCCGCTCCTTCAACATCTGCGGTAAGATGCTGCAGATGTTCTACCAATCGGTGCCAACCAGTGCCATCTTCATCACCACCGTGCGCTGGGGCAACAGGGCGAAGGCCGCGGACGCCAACAAGATCAACAAACTCATCAGGAAGGCCGGCTCCGTCCTGGGGCCGGAGTTGGAGTCGGATTCACGGGAGGTTGGTCTTGGAGGGGAGGATACTCCTCAAACTGCGGAGCATCCTGGACAATGCAGCTCACCCCCGTCCGTGACTCACTGGTCAACCTGAGGAGCACCTTCAGCAACAGACTGGTCCCACCAAGATGCAGCACAGAACGCCACAGGAGATCCTTCTTCCCTGTGGCTATCAAACTGTACAACTCCTCCCCCTTCTGTCGTGTGGTAGACTGAGACTGACTCCCCCCCCCCACCCCCCTCCCCCAATCTCTGCACATCCCCAATCCTTTCCACTCATCACTTTAACATGTTCCGTGTATCCTGTGTGTTTATGACAGTTGGCAGATCTATTTCCCTCCTGGGGTAAATAAGGTTCTATCGCATCGTATGGTATCTGCCTCCACCACGGCCTCTGGCAGCAGGTTCCAGGCACCCACCACCCTCTGTGTAAAAAACACTCACCTCCCTCTTTGTCAGCCTGTGATGGCTGTGCCCCTGTTACTCTCTGCCTCAGAGGGCGGTGGAGGCCGGTTCTCTGGATGCTTTAAAGAGAGAGCTAGATAGGGCTCTTAAAGATAGCGGAGTCAGGGGATATGGGGAGAAGGCAGGAACGGGGTACTGATTGGGGATGATCAGCCATGATCACATTGAATGGCGGTGCTGGCTCGAAGGGCCGAATGGCCTACTCCTGCACCTGTTGTCTATTGTCTATTGTCTATTGTGGCCGCTTGTGTCGCAGTATCACCAGGCCGCCACAGGGTGGAGCAGTGGGACTGACGATGTAAACACACGGAGCATTGTCCAGTCACACCACCGCAGCTACTGACTGGCAGGATGTGGGAATCTCTGGTTACCGGGTGCCAGCAGCCTATTCACTACGTTACGCTTTAGAGATGCAGCGCGGAAACAGGCCGTTCGGCCCACCGAGTCCGTGCCGGCCAGCGATCCCCGCACACTGGCACCATCCTACACACACACTAGGGACAACTTACAGAAGCCAATTAACCTGCAAACCCGCACGTCTTTGGAGTGTGGGCGGAAACCGGAGCACCCGGAGAAAACCCACGCAGGTCACGGGGAGAACGTGCAAACTCCGTACAGACAGCACCCGTAGTCGGGATGGAACCCGGGTCTCTGGCGTGTGCGTCATCTCTGGCCTTCTGTCCATCACTTCACCCATGTTCACCTATGACTTGCCATGCTTTGCCCTCTCCCCCTCCTCTACAATCAGTCTGAAGAAGGGTCTCGACCCAAAACGTCACCTATCCATGTTCTCCACAGATGCTGCCTGACCCGCTGAGTTACTCCAGCACTCTGTGAAACGTCACCTATCCATGTTCTCCACAGATGCTGCCTGACCCGCTGAGTTACTCCAGCACTCTGTGAAACGTCACCTATCCATGTTCTCCACAGAAGGATTTGAGTATAGGAGCAGGGAGGTTCTACTGCAGTTGTACAGGGTCTTGGTGAGACCACACCTGGAGTATTGCGTTCAGTTTTGGTCTCCAAATCTGAGGAAGGACATTATAGCCATAGAGGGAGTACAGAGAAGGTTCACCAGACTGATTCCTGGGATGTCAGGACTTTCATATGAAGAAAGACTGGATAGACTTGGCTTATACTCGCTAGAATTTAGGAGATTGAGAGGGGATCTTATAGAAACGTACAAAATTCTTATGGGGTTGGACAGGCTAGATGCAGGAAGATTGTTCCCGATGTTGGGGAAGTCCAGGACAAGGGGTCACAGCTTAAGGATAAGGGGGAAATCCTTTAAGACAGAGATGAGGAAAAACTTTTTCACACAGAGAGTGGTGAATCTCTGGAACTCTCTGCCACAGAGGGTAGTTGAGGCCAGTTCATTGGCTATATTTAAGAGGGAGTTAGATGTGGCCCTTGTGGCTAAAGGGATCAGGGGGTATGGAGAGAAGGCAGGTACGGGATACTGAGTTGGATGATCAGCCATGATCATATTGAATGGCGGTGCAGGCTCGAAGGGCCGAATGGCCTACTCCTGCACCTATTTGCTATGTATGTATGTATCTATGTATGCTGCCTGACCCACTGAGTTACTCCAGCACTCTGTGTCTTTCCTTGGTAAACCATCATCTGCGGTTCCTTGTGTGTACATTGAGTGGTGTGAGAGGAGTGAAGTTGACCAGGGTGACCACACCTGTATGGCCAGGTGTACGGACGGACGGCAGGTGTGATACTTACGCACACATTCTGTACCCAAGCTGTAGTAATAGTCCGGGCATTTCAACAAGTCCGATTGGCCACATGTTCTTCCACTAATGCCCTCTCTGCACGGACACTGCCCGGTCACCTGGACAACAAAGGCAACCGTTAACAACGTTCATTGCTCCATAAGTCATAGGAACAGAATTAGGCCATTCGGCCCATCAAGTCTACTCCGCCGTTCAATCACGCCTGATCTATCTCTCCCTCCTAACCCCATTCTCCTGCCTTCTCCCCGTAACCCCTGACCCGTCCATACTGATCAAGAATCTATCTATCTCTGCCTTAAAAATATCCACTGACTTGTGGCCTCCACAGCCGTCTGTGGCAAAGAATTCTGAAGCAGGGTTTCGGCCCGAAACGTTGCCTATTTCCTTCGCTCCGTAGATGCTGCCTCACCCGCTGAGTTTCTCCAGCACTTTTGTCCACAGATTCACCACCCTCTGACTGACTAAAGCAATTCCTCCTCATCTCCTTCCTAAAGGAACGTCCTTTGATTCTGAGGCTGTGCCCTCTGGTCCTAGACTCTCCCACCAGTGGAAACATCCTCTCCACATCCACTCTATCCAGGCCTTTCACTATTTGATTTTCCTCCTCGTTTCATTCCTAAGATTAATTGTCATTTGTACCGAGACGCATTGATGAGATTCTTAGCTGCCTATTGACCACTCTGTTTGCAGAGCCGTAGCAGTAATGCAGTAGTCATTAGGCAGCTTAATAACGTAGAACATAACGGCACGTACCTGATGGCAGTACAGGCTGTAGGAGTTAGTGGGGTGGCACTGGCAGGCCGTGCAGCCGACTCCGCTGCGGAGGTTCCAGAAGCCCTGGGCGCACTGGTCGCAGGTGGGGCCCACCACGTGTGGGAGGCAACTGCACTGGCCACTGGTCTGGCTGCAGCTTCTGCCCGGCTGTGATCCTCCCTCACTGCACGCACACCCTGCAACACAACGCAACCCCGTCACCTTCATCTCCGCAAAGTTCCTGCACCATGTTCCCCACAAGATGCTGCCTGACCCGCTGAGTTACTCCAGCTCTTCAGCACAACTCCTCAACATAGAACACGGAATAAGTCCAGCACAGGAACAGGCCCTTCGGCCCACAATGTCCGTGCCGTACATGATGCCAATACCAATCCGTATCCCTCCATTCCCAGCATATCCACGCACCTGTCCAAAAGCCTCTTAAACACCACTATGATATCTGCCTCCACCACCCCCACCCCTGGCAGTGTGTTCCAGGCCCCCACCACCCCCACCCCTGGCAGTGTGTTCCAGGCCCCCACCACCCCCACCCCTGGCAGTGTGTTCCAGGCCCCCACGACCCCCACCCCTGGCAGTGTGTTCCAGGCCCCCACCACCCTCTGTGTTGAACTAACTTGCCCCGTACATCCCCTTTAAACTTTGCCCCTCTCACTCTAAAGCTGCGCCCTCTAGTCTTGGACATCTCCACCCTGGGGAAAGGTCCTGACTGTCTACGCTGCGGCCAGTAGCGTATGTGAGGTGGGCGGCGTGAAGGTACACGGTCGTGGCGCCGTGCCGTGCCGTGCCGTGCCGCGCGGTACTCACTCTGACAGCCGGCAGGGTTGGTGGCGAGCAGTCGGTAGAAGCCGGATTTGCAACGGTCGCAGCGAGCGCCCTCCACGTTCTGCTTGCAGCGGCACTGTTGCGTTACTGGGTCACACGCCCCGTCACCGATGGACCCCGCCGCCTCACAGTCACAGGCGAAGGCTGGCGGGGAAAAAACACAGTGAGTGGTCGACATCTCACCCTCCTGGGGCCAGAGTTACGGAGAACGATGAACGCGATACAGCTCACAGGATGCTTGTATTCGTGAGAGAGTTAGATACAGCTCTTAGGGCTAACGGAATCAGGGGATATGGGGAGAAGGCAGGAATGGGGTACTGATTGGGGATGATCAGCCATGATCACATTGAATGGCGGTGCTGGCACGTAGGGCCGAATGGCCTACTCCAGCACCTATTTTCTTTGGTTCTATGTTCCTATGGTCAGCCCGCATATGGAATATTGCATGCAGTTCAGACCAGCGTGGGGGGCTGCCATGAGGAATGGGGGGGGGTGAGAACAAAGGGGGATCTGGTGCGGCGGTGGTTGGGGCAGGGGGGGTTGGGATTTTGTAAATGCCCTTTCAGTGGCCACTGTTTGCAAACCTTTGCTTGTTATGCAAGCAAGTAATCTCACTGTCACTCAATTCAATTCAATTCCATCCATTCCAGGAAGGATGTGGGGGCCTTGGAGAGGCTGCGGTGGAGGTTTACCAGAACGATGCCGGGATTAGAGGGGTTCAGCTATAGGGAGAGGCTGGACAGACTTGGATCATTTCTCTGGCATGCCAGGGGTTGAGGGGAGACCCAATAGAAGTATTTAAAATCAAGAGGGGCTTAAAGACAGAAACTTTCTCTGTGAGTGGAAAATCAAATGTCAGAGGGAATAGCTTTAAGGTGTGAGAGGCGAGGTTTAAAGGGGAAGTGTGGGGCAGGTATTTTCCACAGAGGGTGGTCGGGCCCTGGAACACATTGCCAGCGGTGGTAAACTGTCCCTAGTGTGTGCAGGATAGTGCTAGTGTACGGGGCGGTCGCTGGTCGGAGGGCCGAAGGGCCTGTTTCCGCGCCGAATCTCTAATGTCTAAAGGCTCACCCACACAGGCGTCGACGGCGGTGATATCTTGCCGGGGGTCCCGACGGAAGGGGGGGCGGCACCTCTCACAGTTGTTGCCCATGGTGTTGTGTTGGCAGCCGTCACAGACGCCTCCGCTCAGCCCACCGCTGGCACGGTGAACACCCGAATCAAAGTGGCATCTCTGGGCGTGGTTGTTGCAGTTACACTCTGTCACACACAAGGGGAAGAAAACACGTCAACCCGAGAAACTGCAAGTGCTGGCTCACTGAAACAAGACACTAAGTGCCGGAGTAGACAATAGACAATAGGTGCAGGAGTAGGCCATTTGGCCCTTCGAGCCAGCACCATCATTCAATGTGATCATGGCTGATCATCCCCAATCAGTACCCCGTTCCTGCCTTCTCCCCATATCCCCTGACTCCGCTATCTACCTCTCTCTTGATAGTATCCAGAGAACCGGCCTCCACCGCCCTCTGAGGCAGAGAATTCCACAGACTCACAACTCTCTGTGAGAAAAAGTGTTTCCTCGTCTCCGTTCTAAATGGCTTACTCCTTATTCTTAAACTGTGACCCCTGGTTCTGGACTCCCCCAACATCGGGAACAGACCCACCCCCATCCCATCAACATGACCGCAGTGAACCATTTAAAACGTGTATTAACTTTCACACAAGCTCCAAGTTGCCTTGTGAACAAAACCAAACGACTTGACATTTGAAGAAACAAGGAACTGCAGATGCTGGTATATGGGGGGAAAATGACACAAAGTGCTGGAGGAACACAGCGGGTCAGGCAGCATCCGTTGAGAACATCGATAGGTGACGTTTCACGTCAGGACCCTTCTTCAGACTGATTGCAGATTGAGTTCAAACGGACTACAATCAGTCTAAAGAAGGGTCCTGACATGAAACGTCACCTATCCATGTTCTCCACAGATGCTGCCTGACCCGCTGAGTTACTCCAGCACTTTCTGTTTTGCCCGATTACTAGAAACACTTGCCTAGTTTACAGGTGGCACAGTCGTGCAGCGGGTAGAGCTGCTGCCTCACAACCCCAGGGACCCGGGTTCAATCCTGACTACGGGTGCTCTCTGTGCGGAGTTTGCATGGTCTCCCCGTGACCCGAGTGGGTTTCTCCAGGTGCTCCGGTTTCCTCCCACACTCAAGAAACCTACAGGTTTGTAGGTTATTTGTCTTGGTATAAGCGTAAATAGTCCCTCGTATGTGTAGGGTAGTGTCAGTGTGCGGGGGGGTCATAAGGAATAGGGGTAGAGTTAGGCCAATCGGCACCATTCAATCATGGCTGATCTATCTCTCCCTCCTAACCCCATTCTCCTGCCTTCTCCCAATGACCTCTGACACCCGTACTAATCAAGACGCTGGTCGGCACGGACTCGATGGGCCGAAGGGCCTGTTCCCACGCTGTATCTCGAAACCAAACTAAACTAAACTTATTGAAATATATAAGATTATTAAGCGTTTGGACACGCTAGAGGCAGGAAACATGTTCCCGATATTGGGGGAGTCCAGAACCAGGGGCCACAGTTTAAGAATAAGGAGTAAGCCATTTAGAACGGAGACGAGGAAACACTTTTTCTCACAGAGAGTGGTGAGTCTGTGGAATTCTCTGCCTCAGGGGGCGGTGGAGGCCGGTTCTCTGGATACTTTCAAGAGAGAGCTAGATAGGGCTCTTAAAGATAGCGGAGTCAGGGGATATGGGGAGAAGGCAGGAACGGGGTACTGATTGTGGATGATCAGCCATGATCACATTGAATGGCGGTGCTGGCTCAAAGGGCCGAATGGCCTCCTCCTGCACCTGTTGTCTATTGTCTATGAACCAATTGAGGGCTCTGTGATCATCGCCCGTGTGCTGCCTCCCTCTACAGGCGGGGGGTCCACACTGTGCCCAGGGGGCAGCGACTCACGTTTACAGGCGTTGGTACCCTGGTCATCAGCTGGTGTCCAGGGCTGGTCATTGTAGAGGCTGGCACACTGCTCACAGTTGCTGCCCGCTGTGTGGTGCTGACACACACACTGCCCGTACGTCTGAAATACAACAACAAACCTCTTACAAAGCAATAAAACCAAAAACACAGGAAGTTTGCATCCTGACTCAACTTTCTCCGACACAGAGGCGTTGAACAGATGTAGAAACAAAGAACTGCAGATGCTGGGTTTTTACCGATGATAGACACAGCGTGCAGGAGTAACTCAGCTGGTCAGGCAGCATCTCTGGAGACAGTGCATGGGTGATGTTTCGGGTCGGGACCCTTCTTCAGACCCAAAGCGTCGCCCATCCTTTGTCTCCAGAGATACTGCCAGATCCGTTGAGTTACTCTGGCAATTTCTGTCCACCTTTGGCATTGAACAGATGTTCGTTAATGTAATTCACATCTGCATGCCAGCTGAACACTTAAAAAACCATCAGATATTGTTGACATTTCTGGTACACAAAGTCATAATTATTTGCTTACAAAAGCTGACTAGGTGCAGTATTATTAATAGAATCTCTGATCTGAGGTTTCTTGCTATCCCAGTGGCAATGTTCTTGGTCTGAAGAAGAGTCTCGACCAGAACCGTCACCTATCCATGTTCCTAGCCAACTGAGTTACTCCAGCACTCTGTGAAACGTCACCTATCCATGTTCTCCACAGATGCTGCCTGACCCGCTGAGTTACTCCAGCACTCTGTGAAACGTCACCTATCCATGTTCTCCACAGATGCTGCCTGACCCGCTGAGTTACTCCAGCACTCTGTGAAACGTCACCTATCCATGTTCTCCACAGATGCTGCCTGACCCGCTGAGTTACTCCAGCACTCTGTGAAACGTCACCTATCCATGTTCCGGCAGCATCTATGGAGCGAAGGAAATAGGCAACGTTTCGGCCCGAAACCCTTCCGGGTTTCGGCCCGAAACGTTGCCTATTTCCTTCAGGGTTTCGGCCCGAAAGGTTGTCCATTTCCTTCGCTCCACAGATGCTGCCTGACCCGCTGAGTTACTCCAGCACTCTGTGAAACGTCACCTATCCATGTTCTCCACAGATGCTGCCTGACCCGCTGAGTTACTCCAGCACTCCTGTACTTTTCTATGTTCTACATTCTAACGTTGCGTTTCATTGGTGTGTGCAAGAAGGCGTGGCAGAATTCCAAACTTTAGTCCAACCAACGCAAGGACGAACAGGCAGTTTGTTACTTGGATCCCAATAGTTTGATCGGAATGTGGAGAGGATGTTTCCACTGGTGGGAGAGTCTAGGACCAGAGGTCACAGCCTCAGAATAAAAGGATGTACCTTTAAAAGGATATGAGGAGGAATTTCTTTAGTCAGAGGGTGGTGAATCTGTGGAATTCTTTGCCACAGACGGCGGTGGAGGCCACAAGTCAGTGGATTTTTAAAATGTGCAGATTGACAGATTCTTGATTAGTGCGGGTGTCGGGGGTTATGGGGAGAAGGCAGGAGAATGGGGTTGAGAGGGAGAGATAGATCAGCCATGATTAAATGGTGGAGTAGACTTGATGGGCCGAATGGCCTAATTCTGCTTCTAGAACTTATGACATTGATTGGACTTTACTGGCTTTACCTTGCACTAAATGTTATTCAGGCAACTGAACCATCCTACCACAACTAGAGAGCAGTGCTGAACTACTATCTACCTCATTGGTGACCCTCGGACTATCATTGATCGGACTTTGCTGGCTTCACCTCGCACTAAACGTTATTCCCTTATCATGTATCTGTACACTGTGGACGGCTCGATTGTAATCATGTATTGTCTTTCCGCTGACTGGTTAGCACGCAACAAAAGCTTTTCACTGTACCTCGGTACACGTGACAATAAACTAGACTGAACTGATAGACCCACTGTGTGAAAAAGTTGCCGCTGAGGTCCCTAATAAATCTCTCCCCTCTCACCTTGAACCTATGTCTTGTAATTCTTGATTTCCTGCTCTGGGTAAACGAGTCAGTGCATTCACCTTACCTTTTCCCAAGATGATTTTATACACCTCTATAAGATCGCCCGTCGGTTTGGCTGTTTTACCTCTGTAGATGTGACAATAAACTAAACTGTAAAGCCCCTGTCCCACGATGCAAGTTTACCCAAGAGCTCTCCCGAGTTTAAAAAAAAATCAAACTCGTGGTCCTTCATCACGAGTATTTTTTGACTCTTGGAAATTTTTCACACTGTTGAAAAAACTTCACGAGTCTTCACGAGCTTACCGCGTTTCCCGAGTACCTGCCGTTAGCGTTACGAGCCGCTACGAGACGTCCACGAGCTCCGACGTACCCGCTACGTTAATTCTACGTACTTACCACGAGTTTGATTTTTTTTTTAAACTCGGGAGAGCTCTTGGAATGAACTCGCATAGTGGGACAGGGCCTTAAGTGTAACCAGGATGTGAGGACGGGTTACTTACTGTTGGTCGAGGGCCGCGAGGTGTCATGATGGCGCTGCCAGCTGCTGCACAGCTGGATGCGTGTCCATTACAGAAACAGCTGCCCCGCACTTTCAGCTCGTACACCGCATAGAAGGTGTTGACGTTCTGCAGGTTTTGAGATGTCGGAGACTTGTACGGCTTAATAAAATTAATCCTCAGATTGGTAAACGCCGCTAAACCTAAACAGACAGAATGTTTCATTAAAAATACAGCAAAGATCATATGATTTAGTTTCGTTTGACTCAAAAGTGATTTACTTTTGCCCATCCAAAAGTGATTTAACATTCACAAAAATGTACAAAATCGGAAGAGTTCCTTTCACAGTGGAGAGACCATGAAGTTGGTGAGCCGTGTATAAGGTCAAAGGAATGTCTTACTGTTAATCTTGTCACTCTTTGGAGCACTGATGTCGTCGGCGAGACTGAGAGGATTAAACGTAACCTGGAGATCGACACATAGAGAGGAGATTCAGTTCAAATACCTCCTTGAGCTGAAAAAAATCATTGCTGCTTCATCTTGCCCAGGAATGATTACAGAGAGTAGTGGACACTGCCCGGTCCATCACAGATACTGACCTCCCCACCATCGAAGGTCCATCACCCATACTGACCTCCCCACCATCGAAGGTCCATCACCCATACTGACCTCCCCACCATCGAAGGTCCATCACCCATACTGACCTCCCCACCATCGAAGGTCCATCACCCATACTGACCTCCCCACCATCGAAGGGATCTACAGGAGTCGCTGCCTCAAAAAGGCAGCCAGCATCATCAGAGACCCACACCACCCTTGCCACGCTCTCATCTAGTGGGAGAGTCTAGGACCACAGGTCAGAATTAAAGGACGTTCCTTTAGGAACAGGAATTTCTTTAGACAGAGGGTGGTGAATCTGTGGAATTCTTTGCCACAGAAGGCTGTGGAGGCCAAGTCATTGGATATTTCTAAGGCAGAGATAGATAGATTCTTGATTAGTACGGGTGTCAGGGGTTATGGGGAGAAGGCAGGAGAATGGGGCTGAGAGGGAAAGATAGATCAGACATGATTGAATGGCGGAGTAGACTTGATGGGCCGAATGGCCTAATTCTGCTCCTGTCACTTATGAGCTTATGACACCACGTGTTCCCTCTCCAGGGACAGGTGGGCGCGGATGTAGGGGTGGAAGAGGGCTGGGCAGACACTGGAGGTGATGGGATGGAGGTGGGTTAGTGCGGAGGGTGGGGGTGGGAGAAGCTTGGACTGATGGAAGGCCTGGATAGAGTGGATGTGATGTTTCCCCGGGTGGGAGAGTCTAGGACCAGAGGTTACAGATGTGATGGAGGAGGAGGGCTAGAGCAGAGGGTGGGAGAGGTTCGGACCGATTCCATGCTTTAATTGTGCGTGGGAAGAACGAATTGCTGTACACATCTGTCTTGGCAGCTGGAATCACAAATTGGATCGAATGCCCTCGTCTGCTCCTAGTTGGTTTGGGTTTGGTGTAGGTCTTGTAATCTATGTCGAGCTGACCATTTAACATTTTGTAATGTTAGGACAGGCGGTGAGCTTCACGTCTGTCTTGGTGAGGGTTCCACCCCGAAGAGTGAAGTCAGAAGTTAGGTAACATACCTGCCCGTCGGACGGCTCTTGTGTGCGAGGTTGCGGCTGGCAGCGAACGTCGGCAAGGTCCCGCGGGCGGCCGGTGGCGACGCCAGGGAAGGAGGCGGCGCAGTCGTCGGCGAGGTACTGGTACGGTTTCCAGGTGCGGCCCAAGTCGTCCGAGCGCTCGATCATCATGGCCGCCGGTCGCGGGGACTGCCGGGAGAGGAGGCACGGGGTCAACGCACTAACATCACCAAAACATTCCCGCTCAACACTGCCGTCACGTTTGGGCACATGGATAGGAAGGGATTGAGGGCCGTGGGCCAATTGCAGGCAACTGGGACTAGCCCAGCATGCCAACTCGGCCAGCATGGGCAAGGTGGGCCGAAGGGCCCGTTTCCGTGCCGTACAGCTCTCGGACGCTACGATCCAAGATAAACAAACTCATCATTGGGCTTCAGCGAGAAGCCCCTTCTTTGAGGGTGGAACAATGATGGTGACCTTGATGTTCAAGATGGAACTGCAGATGCTGGAGAATCGAAGGTAGACAACATTGCTGGAGAAACTCAGTGGGTGCGGAAGCATCTATGGAGCGAAGGAAATAGGCAACGTTTCGGGACGAAACCCTGAAGGAAATAGGCAACGTTTCGGGCCGAAACCGGAAGGGTTTCGGCCCAAAACGTTGCCTTTTTCCTTCACACCATAGATGCTGCCACACCCGCTGAGTTTCTCCAGCAATCTTGTCTACCTATGGTGACATTGATTGTGGGATTCATAACTATAGAGTCCTAGCGTGGAAACAGGCCCTTCGGCCCAACTCGCCCAATGCTACCCAACATGCCCCATCTACACTGGTCCCACCTGCCCGCGTTTGGCCCACATCCCTTGAAACCTTTCCTATCCATGTGGCTGTCCAAATCTCGTTTAACTATGGTTACACTACCTGCCACAAACTACCTCCTCTGGCAGCTCGTTCCGTACACCCACCACCCTCTGTGTGGAAACATTGCCCCTCAGGTTCCTATTAAATCTTTCCCCTCTCAACTTGAACCAATGTCTTCTAACTCTGGTTAAATGTACCTGTCCAAATGTTGCGATAGTCCCGGCATCAACTAGTTCCTCTGGCAGCTTGTTCCATACACCCACCACCCTCTGTGTGAAAAGGTTACCCCTCAGATTCCCAGTAAATCTTTCTCCTCTCACTTTAAACTATGTCCTCTGGTTCTTGATTCCCCTACTCTGGGTGAAAGACTGTCCATTCACCCGATCTATTCCTCTCATGATTTTATACACCTCTATAAGATCGCCCCTCATCCTCCTGCGCTCCAAGGAATAGAGTCCCAGCCCTGCCCCAACCTCTCCCAGCAGCTCAGGCCCCTCGAGTCCCGGCAACATCCTCGTAAATCTTCTCCGCGCCCTTTCCAGCTCGACGACATCCTTCTTTTAGCAGAGTGGCCAAAACTGAATAAGTGTGGCCTCACCACCGTCTTGTACAACTGTAGCGTAACATCCCAACGTCCATACTCAACACCCTGCCTGATGAAGGCCAGTGTACCAAAGCCCCATCTACTTGTGGCGCCAAAATCTCTCTGAGCGCCAATTCCAAACTCCGAGCCTCTCTCCACGTTCATTGGTCCACGTTGGCCGTGAGGGAATGACTTCTCTCCAATCTGTTGTCTCTCTGATCACATTCCCAGATTTCCCTGGAATTGTCCTGCCTTCCTCCCCTGTTGGGGACAGGATGGGGAAACTGGAGCAGAAGGATCAGGTCCCGACTTTCAAAGAATGACACAAAGTGCTCAGCGGGTCAGGCAGCATCTGTGGAGAACATGGATGGGTGATGTTTCGAGCCGGGACTCTTCATCAGACTGATAGTAGTATTGGGGAGAAAGCTGGAAGAGACATGGGAGAGCAGGACAAGGTCTGGCGAGTGATAGGTGGACATTTCCCCTCCTCACCTGTATCCACCTATCACTTGCCAGACTTTGCCCCCACCCCTCCCCCTTCCTCTCTTCCAGCTTTCTCCCCCAACAACAACCAGTGAAACCGACCCGAAACGTCACCTATCCATGTTCTCCACAGATGCTGCCTGACCCGCTGAGTTACTCTGGCACAGTGTACTTCTGTGCTTTGTAAGCTATACGGAACCACACTATAAATGATAAGGTAGACCAAAATGCTGGAGAAACTCAGCGGGTGCGGCAGCATCTATGGAGCGAAGGAAATAGGCAACGTTTCGGCCCGAAACCCTTCCGGGTTTCGGCCTGAAACGTTGCCTATTTCCTTCAGGGTTTCGGCCTGAAATGTTGCCTATTTCCTTCGCTCCACAGATGCTGCCTGACCCGCTGAGTTACTCCAGCACTCTGTGAAACGTCACCTATCCATGTTCTTCACAGATGCTGCCTGACCCGCTGAGTTACTCCAGCACTCTGTGAAACGTCACCTATCCATGTTCTCCACAGATGCTGCCTGACCCGCTGAGTTACTCCAGCACTCTCCAGGGTCTTTTTTTTTGGAAACCAGCATCTGCAGTTCCTCGTGTCCGATTGTCAAAGCATGAATCTTACCTTGAATTGCAGCAGAAGGTCGTGCAGTTGGAGCTTGCCGACCACGTCCAGCTGAATGGACACTTGATCCTGGTCTGTAAACACACAGGCGGAAGCAGGAGAAGGGATTGGTCAGATTACATCCATCAAGTATTTTAAAATGTAGTAAGGAACTGCAGATGCTGATTTACATCGAAGACAGACACAAAATGCTGGAGTAACTCAGCGGGACAGGCAGCGTCTCTGGAGCGAAGGCGATGTTTCGGGTCGAGACCCTTCTTCAGACCCGACCCGAAACGTCACTCATTCCATTTCTCCAGAGATGCTGCCTGTCCCGCTGAGTTACACCAGCATTTTGTGTCTATCTTCGGTTTGAACCAGCATCTGCAGTTCCTTCCTAAACTCTAGAAGCGGTAAAGATGTCATTGTCTCCACCCAGTGTGTGGGCTCGGAAACCCCTCCAGACTCAGGGGCAGTTTCTTCCCAGCGGTTATCAGGCAACTGAACCATCCTACCTCAACTAGAGAGCGGTCCCGAGCTTGATCCTCGGAGTATGATTAATCAGACTTTACTGGATGGAGTTTGTACGTTCTCTCCCCGTGACCTGCCTGGGTTTTCTCCGAGATCTTTGGTTTCCTCCCACACTCCAAAGACGTACAGGTTTGTAGGTTAACTTGTGTTTGTGCAAATTGTCCCTAGTGTGCGTTGGATAGTGTTAGTGTGCCGGGGATGGCTGGGCCTGTTTCCGTGTTGCATGTCTAAAGTAACGGTCAAGGGCGGGCGACCTCACCGTTCTCCGATTGCCACCAGCTTCTCAGGGCGCCGGAGGGAACCACGTTGTTGATGCGGTGGCTGTTGGTGAAGTAGACGGGGTTGTACTCATTCCGCGAGTCACAGACACAACACTGCAGCAACTCCTGTAGGAAACACAAACCCATGCACGTCCATCACTGCACCGTCAAACACAAACCCATGCCCCTTCCTGCACCGTACGCAACGCCCTGGTCCCTTAGATAAGCACGGAGTGCCGGAGTAACTCAGCGGGTCAGGCAGCATCTGTGGAGAACATGGATAGGTGACGTTTCACAGAGTGCTGGAGTTACTCAGCGGGTCAGGCAGCATCTGTGGAGCGAAGGAAATGGGCAACCTTTCGGGCCGAAACCCTGAAGGAAATAGGCAACGTTTCGGCCCGAAACCCGGAAGGGTTTCGGGCCGAAACGTTGCCTATTTCCTTCGCTCCATAGATGCTGCCGCACCCGCTGAGTTTCTCCAGCATTTTGGTCTACCTTATCATTTATAGTGTGGTTCCGTATAGCTTACAAAGCACAGAAGTACACTGTGCCAGAGTAACTCAGCGGGTCAGGCAGCATCTGTGGAAAGACTGTGGCCCCTGGTTCCTGACACTGGGAACATGTTTCCTGCCTCTAGCCTGTCCAATCCCTTAATGATCTTATATGTTTCAATAAGATCCCCTCTCATACTTCTAAACTCCAGAGTGTACAAGCCCAGCCGCTCCATTCTTTCAACGTATGACAGTCCCGCCATCCCGGGAATTAACCTTGTAAACCTACGCTGCACTCCCTCAATAGCAAGGATGTCCTTCCTCAAATTGGGAGACCAAATCTGCACATGTTTGTAGGCATGGGTAAGTTGGGCCGAAGGGCCTGTTTCTGTGCTGTATGACTGTGACATGTTGGCATGGGCATGGTGGGCCGAAGATTTTAAGGGAGACTTTAAACTAGAACGGTTGGGGGGAGGGACTCAAATAGAGAATGCTATTAGACAGTGTGTGAGGCAGGAGGCAGAGAAGGAAAGCACTCAGACCCAACATGTAGGGGGGAAAGAAGAAAACAATAATAAACAGAGAATAAGAGGTGGTGGGGTTCTTAAATGGGTGAGCAGAGAAACAGAGGGGTGTAAAATGCGGGCGGAAGCAATAGGTAGCAAGGTGAAAAGTAAAAGTGGCAGGCAGACAAATCCAGGGCAAAAATCAAAAAGGGCCACTTTTCAACATAATTGTATAAGGGGTAAGAGCGTTGTAAAAACAAGCCTGAAGGCTTTGTGTCTCAATGCAAGGAGCATTCGTAATAAGGTCGATGAGTTGAATGTGCAGATAGCAATTAATGATTATGATATAGTTGGGATCACGGAGACATGGCTCCAGGGTGACCACGGCTGGGAGCTGAACATCCAGGGATATTCAATATTCAGGAGGGATAGAGAGAAAGGAAAAGGAGGTGGGGTAGCGTTGCTGGTTAGAGAGGAGATTAACGCAGTGGAAAGGAAGGACATTAGCTTGGAGGATGTGGAATCGGTATGGGTAGAGCTGCGAAACACTAAGGGGCAGAAAACGCTGGTGGGAGTTGTGTACAGGCCACCTAGCAGTAGTAGTGAAGTTGGGGATGGCATCAAACAGGAAATTAGAAATGCGTGCAACAAAGGTAAAACAGTTATAATGGGTGACTTCAATCTACATATAGATTGGGTGAATCAAATTGGCAGGGGTGCTGAGGAAGAGGATTTCTTGGAATGTATGAGGGATAGTTATCTAAACCAACATGTAGAAGAACCAACGAGAGAACAGGCTATTCTAGACTGGGTATTGAGTAATGAGGAAGGGATAGTTAGCAGTCTTGTTGTGTGTGCCCCCTTGGGCAAGAGTGACCATAATATGGTTGAGTTCTTCATTAGGATGGAGAGTGACATTGTTAATTCAGAAACAACGGTTCTGAACTTAAAGAAAGGTAACTTTGAGGGTATGAGACGTGAATTGGCCAAGATTGACTGGCAATTAGTTCTAAAAAGGGTTGACGGTGGATATGCAATGGAAGGCATTTAAAGACTGCATGGATGAACTACAAAAATTGTTCATCCCAGTTTGGCAAAAGAATAAATCAGGGAAGGTAGTGCATCCGTGGATAACAAGGGAAATCAGGGATAGTATCAAAGCAAAAGATGATGCGTACAAATTAGCCAGAAAAAGCAGCATACCAGAGGACTGGGAGATATTCAGAGACCAGCAGAGGAGGACAAAGGGCTTAATTAGGGAAGGGAAAATAGATTATGAAAGCTGGCAGGGAACATAAAAACTGACTGCAAAAGTTTTTATAGATATGTGAAGAGAAAGAGATTAGTTAAAACAAATGTAGGTCCCTTGCAGTCAGAAACAGGTGAATTGATCATGGGGGACAAGGATATGGCGGACCAATTGAATAACTACTTTGGTTCCGTCTTCACTAAGGAAGACATAAATAATCTGCCGGAAATAGCAGGGGACCGGGGGTCAAAGGAGATGGAGGAACTGAGTGAAATCCAGGTTAGTCGGGAAGTGGTGTTGGGTAAATTGAATGGATTAAAGGCCGATAAATCACCAGGGCCAGATAGGCTGCATCCCAGAGTACTTAAGGAAGTAGCCCCAGAAATAGTGGATGCATTAGTGATAATTTTTCAAAACTCTTTAGATTCTGGAGTAGTTCCTGAGGATTGGAGGGTAGCAAACGTAACCCCACTTTTTAAGAAGGGAGGGAGAGAGAAAACCGGGAATTACAGACCAGTTAGTCTAACACCGGTAGTGGGGAAACTGCTAGAGTCAGTTATTAAAGATGGGATAGCAGCACATTTGGAAAGTGGTGAAATCATTGGACAAAGTCAGCATGGATTTACGAAAGGGAAATCGTGTCTGACGAATCTTATAGAATTTTTCGAGGATGTAACTAGTAGAGTGGATAGGGGAGAACCAGTGGATGTGTTGTATCTGGACTTTCAGAAGGCTTTCGACAAGGTACCGCATAAGAGATTAGGATACAAACTCAAATCACACGGTATTGGGGGTTCAGTATTGATGTGGATAGAGAACTGGCTGGCAAACAGGAAGCAAAGAGTAGGAGTAAACGGGTCCTTTTCACAATGGAAGGCAGTGACTAGTGGGGTACCGCAAGGCTCAGTGCTGGGACCCCAGCTATTTACAATTTATATTAATGATCTGGACGAGGGAATTGAAAGCAACATCTCCAAGTTTGCGGATGACACTAAGCTGGGGGGCAGTGTTAGCTGTGAGGAGGATGCTAGGAGACTGCAAGGTGACTTGGATAGGCTGGGTGAGTGGGCAAATGTTTGGCAGATGCAGTATAATGTGGATAAATGTGAGGTTATCCACTTTGGTGGCAAAAACGGGAAGGCAGACTATTATCTAAATGGTGGCCGATTAAGAAATGGGGAGATGCAGCGAGACCTGGGTGTCATGGTACACCAGTCATTGAAAGTAGGCATGCAGGTGCAGCAGGCAGTGAAGAAAGCGAATGGTATGTTGGCCTTCATAGCAAGAGGATTTGAGTATAGGAGCAGGGAGGTTCTACTGGAGTTGTACAGGGTCTTGGTGAGACCACACCTGGAGTATTGCGTACAGTTTTGGTCTCCAAATCTGAGGAAGGACATTATAGCCATAGAGGGAGTGCAGAGAAGGTTCACCAGACTGATTCCTGGGATGTCAGGACTTTCATATGAAGAAAGACTGGATAGACTTGGCTTATACTCGCTAGAATTTAGGAGATTGAGAGGGGATCTTATAGAAACGTACAAAATTCTTATGGGGTTGGACAGGCTAGATGCAGGAAGATTGTTCCCGATGTTGGGGAAGTCCAGGACAAGGGGTCACAGCTTAAGGATAAGGGGGAAATCCTTTAAGACCGAGATGAGGAAAAACTTTTTCACACAGAGAGTGGTGAATCTCTGGAACTCTCTGCCACAGAGGGTAGTTGAGGCCAGTTCATTGGCTATATTTAAGAGGGAGTTAGATGTGGCCCTTGTGGCTAAAGGGATCAGGGGGTATGGAGAGAAAGCAGGTACGGGATACTGAGTTGGATGATCAGCCATGATCATATTGAATGGCGGTGCAGGCTCGAAGGGCCGAATGGCCTACTCCTGCACCTAGTTTCTATGTATCTATGTATCTATGTATCTGCTCAGTACGATTCTTTCACGTTATGGCTCGATGTGTGCAGCTCTGAAAGAACTTTGACCAACTCCAATTGCAACATTGAAATGGGCACAAAGTGACATTTACATTTCTCCAATCCTGCCCTTTGAGACTACGTGCAACTGGACACCGAGCCAGCTGAGATACGAGACCTTGGTGAGGCTGGTTGTGAAACGCCGCACTCTGATGAAACGACGGCTGTTTTGGCCTGAACCTGCATCCGTGAGAGCCAAGACCCTTGCCGCTCGGCATGTAGTCACGGCTGAAGTAATCGCATTCTGCAGCTAGACACAAAATGCTGGAGTAACTCAGCGGGACAGGCAGCGTGAAGGGTGATGTTTCAGGAGCAAGACCCTTCTTCAGTCTCGACCCGATACGTCACCCATTCCTTCTCTCCAGAGATGCTGCCTGACCCGCTGAGTTACTCCAGCATTCCGTGAAACGTCACCTATCCATGTTCTCCACAGATGCTGCCTGACCCGCTGAGTTACTCCAGCACTCTGTGAAACGTCACCTATCCATGTTCTCCACAGATGCTGCCTGACCCGCTGAGTTACTCTGGCACAGTGTACTCTGTGCTTTGTAAGCTATACGGAACCACACTATAAATGATAAGGTAGACAAAATGCTGGAGAAACTCAGCGGGTGCGGCAGCATCTATGGAGCGAAGGAAATAGGCAACGTTTCGGGCCGAAACCCGGAAGGGTTCGGGCCGAAACGTTGCCTATTTCCTTCAGGGTTTCGGCCCGAAAGGTTGCCCATTTCCTTCGCTCCACAGATGCTGCCTGACCCGCTGAGTTACTCCAGCACTCTGTGAAACGTCACCTATCCATGTTCTCCACAGATGCTGCCTGACCCGCTGAGTTACCCCAGCACTCTGTGAAACGTCGCCTATTCACGTTCCCCACAGATGCTGCCTGACCCGCTGAGTTACTCCAGCACTCTGTCCCTTTTTTTTTTTGTAAACCAGCATCTGCAGTTCCTTGTGTCTGCCCTGGGAAGTTTTGGTTGCAGAGGGCAATGGGTTAAACTGGTGGTTTGAGCACAGTGTAACATGCAGGCTGAGTCACACAGATGTGAGTCACACCCTGTCTGATTCAATCACTCTGCAACAACGGTCTCTGTGGATAACAAACCATTCCACTTTGACAGAGTAAATCAATTGGGCGAGGCATTATTCAAGTCGGGGCAAGGCAAGACAAAATGTGCAGCTGGAGTTTCAGATACATGGGGGTTTTATCAGGATGCATCACGCCACGGTTTGGGAACGGCTCCATCCAAGACCACAAGAAATTGCAGCAAATCGTGGACGCAGCCCAGACCGTCACACAAACCAACCTCCCTTCCATTGACTCCATCTACACCTCACGCTGCCTCGGCAAGGCCAGCAGCATCATCAAGGACCAGTCTCACCCTGGTCACTCCCTCTTCTCCCCTCTCCCATCGGGCAAGAGGTACAGAAGTGTGAAAACGCACACCTCCAGATTCAGGGACAGTTTCTTCCCAGCTGTTATCAGGCAACTGAACCATCCTCTCACCAACTAGAGAGCGGTAAACCCTCCCACCGACCTCATCTGAGACCCTCACAGACAAAGGGCACTGTGGGCTGGGTTACTGACTGACCTCCACCAGAGAGCCGACCCCACTCTCACACACCTCCTCGTGCCCCCCCCTGCACCCTGCAAATTCCTCCTCATCTCCTTCCTAAAGGAGTGCCCTTTAATTCTGAGGCTGTGCCCTCTGGTCCTAGACTCTCCCACTAGTGGAAACATCCTCTCCACATCCACTCTATCCAAGCCTTTCACTGTCGGGTAAGGCGAAGGCGTTGTCGACAGGGTTGTGAGTGTGATGAGTGTGCGTGCGTGGCGGTGGGTTATAGCGGGCGGCGAGCGGCAGGTAGTACTGACCCGACCGTGGTGTATCTTTGCCGTGCAGTAACTCTCCGACTTCTGGAGGCCACACGTTGATGAAGCTTGAAGTTTATTGGCTCGTCTGGTGGTCAGTTCCCGGGGCGGGGGATAACACGCATGATCGCGGCAGTCCTGAGCAAGGACACGGCTGGCAAAGGCTGGAAACACGGCAGTGACACGTTATAACATACAGGAGCACGGAATGCACGCAGCAACAACAAGCTGTTCACTGTACCTCGCTACACATGACCGTAAACTAGAGACACACATTGGAGGAACAGCCTCTCATATGTCGCTTGGGCAGTTTACAGCCCAGTGGTGTGAACATTGACTTCACTCACTTCAGGTAGCCCCAGCATTCCCTCTTTCTCCATCCCTCCCCCACCCAAGTCGCACCAGCTTCTCGTTCTCACCCAACAAACAGCCAACAACGGCCTGTTTCCTTTATCATCGTTAATTTTTTGCATATCTTTCATCCATTGTTCTTTATCTCTCTACATCTCGTTTCCCTTATCCCTAACCAGTCTGGAGAAGGGTCTCCACCAGAAACGTCACCCATTCCTTCTCTCCAGAGATGCTGCCTGTCCCGCTGAGTTACTCCAGCTTTTTGTGTCTATCCTCCGGTTTAAACTAAACTGAACATTGTTCAGCAGTTGGTCAGATTATTTGGTCATTGTGGGATCTTGCCATGCAGACATTGGCTGTGTTTAATTTAGATTAGAGATACAGCATGGAAACAGGCCCTTCGGCCCATCAAGCCCACGCTGACCATCGATTCACACTAGTTCTATGTTATCCCACTTTCTCATCCACTCCCTACACACTAGGGGGCAATTTACCAATGGCCGATTAACCTGCAAACCCGCACGTCTTTGGGATGTGGGAGGAAACCCACAAGGTCACAGGGAGACGGTGCAAACTCCACAAAGACAGCACCCAAACTCCGGATCGAACCCGGATCTCTGGCTCTGTGAGGCAGCAGTTCTACCCGCTGTGCCACTGTGCCGCCCATATCATTTCCAAAAGAGTTTTAGGAAACTGGAATTGTGGTAGAGTTAGTAGAAACAAGGAACTGCAGATGCTAGTTTACAAGAAAAAATACATAGTGCTGGAGTAATTCGGAGGATCTCGCACCATGTGTGGAGAACATGGATAGGTGACGTTTCACAGAGTGCTGGAGTAACTCAGCGGGTCAGGCAGCATCTGTGGAGAACATGGATAGGTGATGTTTTGAGTTGGGACCTTTCTTCAGACTGATTGTGGAGGAAGGGTCTTGACCCAAAACGTCACCTATCCATGTTCTCCACAGATGCTGCCTGACCCGCGGAGTTACTCCAGCACTGTGGATATTTTGGGGAACAGCAGTAAGCTTCCTGATACACGACCTGCCTGCCTGATGTGCGTTGTTCTGACTTGTAGACTCACCCAGGCTCAGGAGTAACAGCAACATCCTCGCGCTGAACACACCTTGGTCAGGTACGGCACCTGAGGGGAAAACAGAAATCCGTCCATATTTGTCATATAGGAAATAGGTGCAGGAGGAGGCCATTCGGCCCTTCGAGCCGGCACCGCCATTCATTGTGATCATGGCTGATCGTCCCCAATCAATAACCCGTGCCTGCCTTCTCCTGCTAACGTTGGAGAGGCCTCTTCAACCGCACAATATTCATCCATATAGTCAATCGATTCATAATCGTCATAATAGAAGCTACTGGTTTAAACATTTCATGCTCTTGAACATTTACAGATTATTATATCTTTCAATCCGATAAGATTATGCAAATTAACAATCGTGAATTCCATAGATTTATTACATTGAGTTGCCGGTAATTTAGAAGAAAGTATTTCACCTTGTTCAGAACAGTACAGCACAGGAACAGGCCCTTCGGCCCACAATGTCTGTGCTAAACATAGAAACATAGAAACATAGAAAATAGGTGCAGGAGTAGGCCATTCGGCCCTTCAAGCCTGCACCGCCATTCAATATGACCATGGCTGATCATCCAACTCAGTATCCTGTACCTGCCTTCTCTCCATACCCCCTGATCCCTTTAGCCACAAGGGCCACATCTAACTCCCTCTTAAATATAGCCAATGAACTGGCCTCAACTACCCTCTGTGACAGAGAATTCCACAGATTCACCACTCTCTGTGTAAAAAATGATTTTCTCATCTCGGTCCTAAAAGATTTCCCCCTTATCCTTAAACTGTGACCCCATGTTCTGGACTTCCCCAACATCAGGAACAATCTTCCTGCATCTAGCCTGTCCAATCCCTTAAGAATTTTGTACGTTAATATAAGATCCCACCTCAATCTTCTAAATTCTAGCGAGTACAAGCCGAGTCTATCCAGTCTTGAAGCCCAGTTAAACTAATCTCCCATGACTGCATAACGTCAAAAGTGATAGGAGCAGAATTAGGCCATTCGGCCCATCAGGTCTACTCCCTCCTAACCCCATTCTCCTGCCTTCTCCCCATAACCCCTGACACCCGTACTAATCAAGAAATGTGATCCATATCCCTCCATTCCCTGCATATCTAAAAGCCTCTTAAACCCCACTACCGTATCTCCCTCCACCACCACCCCTGGCAGCGTGTTCCAGGCACCCACCACCCCCACCCCTGGCAGCGTGTTCCAGGCCCCCACCACCCTCTGTGTGAAAGAACCTGCCCCGCACATCTCCTTTAAACTTTGCCCCTCTCACCCTAAAGCTGTGCCCTCGAGTCTCTGAATACTCTGTTTAAGAGGCAAGAGTGTTTTATTGTCATGTGTCCCAGATAGAACAGTGACATTCTTACTTACTTACGGCAGCAGAACACAATATGGAAACATAATACAGTCAACAATATTAAAGGATGTTTTAACATTATATATCTGCTGTGCTGCTGTATGTAAGAATGTCATTGGTCCGTTTTGGGACATTTACATACATAGATACATAGAAAATAGGTGCAGGAGTAGGCCATTCGGCCCTTCGAGCCTGCACCGCCATTCAATATGATCATGGCTGATCATCCAACTCAGTATCCCGTACCTGCCTTCTCTCCATACCCCCTGATCCCTTTAGCCACAAGGGCCACATCTAACTCCCTCTTAAATATAGCCAATGAACTGGCCTCAACTACCTTCTGTGGCAGAGAGTTCCAGAGATTCACCACTCTCTGTGTGTAAATTGACAATAAAACATTCTTAGATTTGAATCTTGTAACATTTCCAACCTGATTTAAAAGTTCTGAGATAGACACAAAGTGCTGGAGTAACTCAGCGGGACAGGTAGCGTCTCTGGAGAGAAGTAATGGGTGACGTTTCGCGTCGAGACCCTTCTTCAGACTCGACCCGAAATGTCACCCATTCCTTCTCTCCAGAGATGCCGCCTGTCCTGCTGAGTTACTCCAGCATTTTGTGTCTACCTTCGGTTTAAACCAGCATCTGCAGTTCCTTCCTGCACATAAAAGCTTGCGAGGTTGTTTGGAAAATATTTCCCATTGACCCAGAAGGTGTGAGAGCAAACATTACCAGCAGTGAATCGCAGGTAGCAGTGGCTGTCGGAGCTGTGATGTGTTGTACCTGGCGTCGTCCTGTCTCTGTCTCTGCCTGTGCCTGTGTGTCAGCTTGCCTTTTATCCGACGCACTCACCAAGGTGTGTTCAGGACCAGTGAGTCTGTCGGTGATGAACGAATCGGTGATTACTCATGTACACACACGCCCCACTGGGTTCCCATTGCCCAGCACTCTGCTCCACACTCTACCTGGCTCCCTCTCTCTCTGATCTGCACCAACATGTGTAGGAAGGAACTGCAGATGCTGGTTTAAACCGATGATAGACACAAAATGCTGGAGTAACTCAGCGGGTCAGGCAGCATCTGTGGAGCGAAGGAAATGGGCAACCTTTCGGGCCGAAACCCTGAAGGAAATAGGCAACGTTTCGGCCCGAAACCCTTCCGGGTTTCGGCCCGAAACGTTGCCTATTTCCTTCGCTCCATAGATGCTGCCGCACCCGCTGAGTTTCTCCAGCATTTTGGTCTACCTTATCATTTATAGTGTGGTTCCGTATAGCTTACAAAGCACAGAAGTACACTGTGCCAGAGTAACTCAGTGGGTCAGGCAGCATCTGTGGAGAACATGGATAGGTGACGTTTCACAGAGTGCTGGAGTAACTCAGCGGGTCAGGCAGCATCTGTGGAGAACATGGATAGGTGACGTTTTGGGTCGAGACCCTTCTTCAGACTCTGACGTCGGAACGTCTGAAGAAGGGTCTCGACCGGAAACGTCACCTATCCATGTTTTCCACAGATGCTGCCTGACCCGCTGAGTTACTCCAGTATTTTGTGTCTATCTTCCACCAACATCATGTGTGTTTCTTCACATTTGTAATGATATATATTAACATATTATAGTACTTATAATTGGCATTCCTATATTGGTTTAGGTTCTATTCTGACCTCGGGTGCTGCCTGTGTGGAATTTGTACGTTCTCACTGTGACCGCGTGGGTTTCCTCCGGGTGCTCCGGTTTCCTCCCACATCCCAAAGACGTGCGGGTTTGCAGGTTAATAGGCCCCTCTGTAAATTGGCCCCTAGTGTGTAGGGAGTGGATGAGAAAGTGGGATAACACAGAACTGGTGTACGGGGAGATCGATGGTCAGCGTGGACTGGGCGGGCCGAAGGTCCTGTTTCCGTGCTGTATCTCTATACTAAATGTCCAAATGCCAAAATGTACTAATCTCCTCTGCCTGACTCTCTTGGGAGAGAGTGATTGGGGGAAGAGTGAAACAGACAGAGAGAGAGAGGGAGATGAACAGACAATAGACAATAGACAATAGGTGCAGGAGTAGGCCGATTAGGAAAAGGGGAGATGCAACGAGACCTGGGTGTCATGGTACACCAGTCATTGAAAGTAGGCATGCAGGTGCAGCAGGCAGTGAAGAAAGCAAATGGTATGTTAGCTTTCATAGCAAAAGGATTTGAGTATAAGAGCAGGGAGGTTCTACTGCAGTTGTACAGGGCCTTGGTAAGACCACACCTGGAGTATTGCGTACAGTTTTGGTCTCCTAATCTGAGGAAAGACATTCTTGCCATAGAGGGAGTGCAGAGAAGGTTCACCAGACTGATTCCTGGGATGTCAGGACTTTCATATGAAGAAAGACTGGATAGACTCGGCTTGTACTCGCTAGAATTTAGAAGATTGAGGGGGGATCTTATAGAAACTTACAAAATTCTTAAGGGGTTGGACAGGCTAGATGCAGGAAGATTGTTCCCGATGTTGGGGAAGTCCAGGACCAGGGGTCACAGTTTAAGGATAAAGGGGAAATTCTTTAGGACCGAGATGAGAAAAACATTTTTCACACAGAGAGTGGTGAATGTCTGGAACTCTCTGCCACAGAAGGTAGTTGAGGCCAGTTCATTGGCTATATTTAAGAGGGAGTTAGATGTGGCCCTTGTGGCTAAAGGGATCAGGGAGTATGGAGAGAAGGCAGGTACAGGATACTGAGTTGGATGATCAGCCATGATCATATTGAATGGCGGTGCAGGCTCGAAGGGCCGAATGGCCTACTCCTGCACCTATTTTCTATGTTTCTATGTTTCTATTTGGCCCTTCAAGCCAGCACCGTGATCATGGCCCTTCAAGCCATTCAATGTGATCATGGCTGATCATCCCCAATCAGTATCCCGTTCCTGCCTTCTCCCCATATCCCTTGACTCCACTATTTTTAAGAGCCCTATCTAGCTCTCTCTTGAAAGCATCCAGAGAACCGGCCTCCACCGCCCTCTGAGGCAGAGAATTCCACAGACTCACCACTCTCTGTGTGAAAAAGTGTTTCCTCGTCTCCGTTCTAAATGGCTTACTCCTTATTCTTAAACTGTGGCCCCTGGTTCTGGACTCCCCCAACATGGGGACAGAAGGCAGACTGATAGACAAAGAGTTAGCGGGGAGAGAAGAGTTGCCCGCAGACAGTTCACACCTGATCCTAAACGTAGTATTAACTTATTTAGACTAAGTGACTCGGGTCGAGAAGAAGGGTCTTGACCCAAAACATCACCTATTCCTTCTCTCCAGAGATGCTGCCTGACCCTCTGAGTTACTCCAGCATGTTGTGTCTATCTCCGGTGTAAACCAGCACCTGCAGTTCCTTCCTACATAGATTGTGATGATCAGCTTGGATCGGACAGAGTGTCAGAGGGGATGGTGGTCTCCACACCTCAATGAGAACTCGGACAGCACGGAGCATAAGGTGCAGGGAAGTCAAGCCCAGCAAGTTCAGAACTATTTGTTTAAGAAAGAACAGCAGATGCTGGAAGAATCGAAGGCAGACAAAAAATGCTGGAGAAACTCAGCGGGTGAGGCAGCATCTATGGAGCGAAGGAATAGGCAAGGTTTCGGGTCGAGACCCTTCTTCAGAACTACTTTTGTGTTTACAACCAGGATTGAATTCTACAACATGGAAACAGGCCATTCTGTCCATCTTAACCATGCTGACCACGTTGGCCCACTGGACTAGCCTACATTTGGTCCCTAGTCATCTAAAACCCTTCCTATCCATTCTAAACCCTTGAACAAAACACAAAGTGCTGGAGAAACTCAGTGGGCCAGGCAGCATCTGCGGAGGGAATGGACAGACGATGTTTCGGGTTGGGACCCTTCTTCAAACTCGCCTCCAGACCGAAGAAGGGTCCCGAGCTGAAACGTCATCTGTCCATTCACTCCACAGATGTTGCCTGACCTGCTGAGTTCCTCCAGCAATTTGTGTTTTGTTCAGGGTTCTAGAATCTGCAGTTCCTTGTGTCTTCATTCCAGACCCTTCATCAACACTAGCAACTCTGTTGGGTGACAGATTGCTTAACTGCTGATCTACCGAGACAACCTGCTCAAAACTAAACTTTGTTGGATGTACAAAAGGTTTCTGAAGATTCAGACAACATAAAAGTCTACGTCATTCTAATTATTCACATTTAACACAACTGTGAATTATTGTTGTGTAAGAAGGAACTGCAGGTGCTGGTTTAAACCGAAGATAGACACAAAAAGCTGGAGTAACTCAGCGGGACAGGCAGCATCTCTGGAGAGAAGGAATGGGTGACGTTTCGGGTCGAGACTGTGGTTCGGGTCTGAAGAAGTGTCTTCTCCACAGATGCTGCCTGACCCGCTGAGTTACTCCAGCACTCTGTGTAAACGTCACCTATCCATGTTCTCCACAGATGCTGCCTGACCCGCTGAGTTACTCTGGCACAGTGTACTTCTGTACTTTGTAAGCTATACGGAACCACACTATAAATGATAAGGTAGACCAAAATGCTGGAAAAACTCAGCGGGTGCGGCAGCATCTATGGAGCGAAGGAAATAGGCAACGTTTCGGCCCGAAACCCTTCCGGGTTTCGGCCCGAAACGCTGCCTATTTCCTTCAGGGTTTCGGCCCGAAAGGTTGCCCATTTCCTTCGCTCCACAGATGCTGCCTGACCCGCTGAGTTACTCCAGCACTCTGTGAAACGTCACCTATCCATGTTCTCCACAGATGCTGCCTGACCCGCTGAGTTACTCCAGCACTCTGTGAAACGTCACCTATCCATGTTCTCCACAGATGCTGCCTGACCCACCTGCTGAGTTACTCCAGCACCTTGTGAAACGTCACCTATCCATGTTCTCCACAGATGCTGCCTGACCCGCTGAGTTACTCCAGCACTCTGTGTCTATCTTCTGTGAATTATTGTTGATCATATTGTGACTAATCCACCCAGACAACCTCTCCGGATGTTGCTCCAGCAGATTAGAACTTTACTCATAAGTAAACAACACGCACCCCTCCCTTACGGTCTGTGAGTGAGGCAGTGGTCAGGTGTTTCAACTTGTCTGTGCAAAGTTACGCTGGAAAACACTCCAGCACATTCTGGTAACATCTGGTGACCTGCGCACACAGTATTAACACTACAAACTCCATCTTTATATCTGGGTCCATCCAAGGAAGGGAAACTGGGAAAAGGGGGGAGAAGAAAGCTGAGGCAGGAGGAAGCAGAGGCTACCTGTTCCTATAAACTATAGACATGTCAGCCCAGCATCTGTAGTTCCTTCCGACACATACCTTAGCTAACGGCGGCTCAGTCCAGGGAGGAAGACAATAGACAACAGGTGCAGGAGTAGGCAATTCGGCCTTTCGAGCCAGCACCGCCATTCACTGTGATCATGGCTGATCATCCCCAATCAGTACCCCGTTCCTGCCTTCTCCCCATATCCCCTGACTCCGCTATCTTTAAGAGCCCTATCTAACTCTCTCTTGAAAGCATCCAGAGAACCGGCCTCCACCGCCCTCTGAGGCTGAGAATTCCACAGACTCGCCACTCTCTGTGTGAAAAAAGTGTTTCCTCATCGGATTGAAGACACAATCTGGGGAACATGGATAGGTAATGTTTTGTGTCTGACTGAAGAGGGGTCCCAATGTGAAACGTCACCTTTCCATGTTCTCCACAGATGCTGCCTGACCCGCTGAGTTACTCCGGCACAGTGTACTTCTGTGCTTTGTAAGCTATACGGAACCACACTATAAATGATAAGGTAGACCAAAATGCTGGAGAAACTCAGCGGGTGCGGCAGCATCTATGGAGCGAAGGAAATAGGCAACGTTTCGGCCCGAAACCCTTCCGGGTTTCGGCCCGAAACGCTGCCTATTTCCTTCAGGGTTTCGGCCCGAAAGGTTGCCCATTTCCTTCGCTCCACAGATGCTGCCTGACCCGCTGAGTTACTCCAGCACTCTGTGAAACGTCACCTATCCATGTTCTCCACAGATACTGCCTGACCCGCTGAGTTACTCCAGCACTCTGTGTAAACGTCACCTATCCACGTTCTCCACAGATGCTGCCTGACCCGCTGAGTTACTCCAGCACTCTGTGAAACGTCACCTATCCACGTTCTCCACAGATGCTGCCTGACCCGCTGAGTTACTCCAGCACTCTGTGAAACGTCACCTATCCATGTTCTCCACAGATGCTGCCCGACCCGCTGAGTTACTCCAGCACTATATTTCCATATTCTGTTGTGCTGCTGCAAGTAAGAATTTCATTGTTCTGTTTTGGGATGTAGGACAATAAAACGCTTGTGACTCTTGACCCTTGGACCTGGGTGTCGGTGGCTGTGTGGCAGCAGCACTACCCGCTGCTCCGCCCCCCTGGTTATGACTTTACAATCCTTGTCCTCCGGGCGTGGTGTTTGCAAGCGTGTCATCGTTCCCCAGTGAGCCGCAGCTTTGCCGAGACATGTAGATGGAACGTTGCAACTGGGCCTGAGCAACGTCAACAAAGAGCGATGTCCCGGGGCAGTTGGGGGCTGAGTCAACGTGGCAAATCCAGCCGGAATTAAACGGAACGGAACACTTTATTTCCACGCGGGACAAGTCACGGTGACGCTCGCCCACCCGCGGTATGCCAAGAGTGGCCACGTAAAGGGCACTAAGATACAATGTACCCCTGTACGCCAGTTCCCCCTTTGTCCTTCCCTCCCTCCCTCGCAGTGCCCCCCCCCCCCATCTCCTCCTTCGTTCCTTCCCCCGGCAGCGGCGTCCTCACTTCCACGTGTTCCGTCCTCATCTGCCGGTCGGCGCCATCATCGACCGCTGCACCGACCTCTCCGCTATCGCCACCGGGTCCTCTCCGGACGCCTCCGTGGCGCCGACCCCAGCCCCAGCCGCGGGCTCCACTAAACCAGGCCCCAGCCGTGGGCTCCAATTACCCAGGCCCCAGCAGTGAGCTCCACAGACCCAGGCCCCAGCAGTGAGCTCCACAGACTCAGGCCCCGGCCACGAGCTCCACTGACCCAGGCCCCAGTCGTGAGCTCCACTGACCCAGGCCCCAGCCGCAGGCTCCACTAAACCAGGCCCCAGCCGTGAGCTCCACAGACACAGGCCCCAGCCGTGAGCTCCACTGACCCCAGCCCCAGCCGTGAGCTCCACTGACCCAGGCCCCAGCCGTGAGCTCCACTGACCCCAGCCCCAGCCGTGAGCTCCACTGACCCAGGCCCCGGCCACGGGCTCCGTCGACTCGCTGTTGGTGTTTCGAAGGAGAACACTGCATCCACACACTACTGAACACGCTCCGTTGTTTGTGTCTGGATGTTAGCAGAGGTGAATGTAGCAGGGAGAACCTTAAGAAAGGTTAGAGGGGTACGGGCTAAACGCGGGCAGGTGGGACTAGTGCAGTTGGGACGTGTTGGCCGGCGTGGGCAAGTTGGGCTGAAGGGCCTGTTTCCACACTGTATCACTCTATGACTCTTTAAAATTGGTCTCAGAGTTTAGTTTGGTTTAGTTTAGAGATACAGCGCGATAACAGGCCCTTCGGCCCATCGAGTCCACACCGACCAGCGATCCCCGCACACTAACACTATCCTACACACACACTAGGGGCAATTTACACTTACACCAAGCCAATTTACCTACACACCTGCATGTCTTTGGAGTGTGGAGAAACTGAAGATCATGGAGAAAACCCACACAGGTCACGGGGAGAACGTGCAAACTCCCTACAGACAGCACCCGTAGTCAGGATGGAACCCGGGTCTCTGGCGCTGTGAGGCAGCAGCTCTACCCGCTGCATCGCCACCATGCCGCCCTAGATGTGAAATATAAATTAAATTTCAATAACTGGTGGAAACTTTAATTAAGAAATGTGTAGGAAGGAACTGCAGATGCTGGTTTACACTGAAGATAGACTAAAACTGCTGGAGTAACTCAGCGGGACAGGCAACATCTCTGGACAGAAGGAATGGGTGACATTTGGGTCGAGACCCTTCTTCAGTCTTAGATTAAGAAATGTTTCTTATATTTCATGAATGGGACCCTGCCCACGCTGACAAATCAAGTGGAGTTTATAGCCAGATCCACAGAGTCTCACAAAGTTCTTTCCCCTGATGGTCCTGGACAAATACATCCATCTCCCCTTACATTCCACCTCCCAAAGTGCAACGCCTGCCACTCGGGTGAGCACGGAGTCGATGGGCCGAAGGGCCTTATTGCTGCCACATGCCTGTTGCTATGACATACAGAGGGTTGCGGGCCAAGTGCTCTGACGTAGGCTCCGAGGAGTTCCGGCGTTCGTCACCGAGACAGGCCGAGGCTCGTGATTCCTGATGGGAAGTGAGTCTGGAATAATGGGAGAGGCTTGGAGCTGCCTCGGAGTTTGCCGGGATCAGGCTGTGAGTCAGACTAGTTTACAAGTGACGAGACTAGGGCGAAGGTGAGGGGCCAAAGTCCCTGCACATCAGATAGACGGGCGGTGGACTGACAGGATCAGAGTGTCCTGGCATTGGAAACTAATCTTCACAAATCGGCAGAGCTTCTTCCACTTTCATGTGTCTCAGCGATAAGATAGAGCTCGGCAAGTGTAAACAGGTCTCTCTGCCAAACGGTGTCAGAGTTGAAGATTCTGTCACGATTCAAATTACAAAACAGTGGCATTAAACCGTGTTTCTTCCTCTGTCTTGAAATATTCAGCTCGGACAAATTATTTTCCACAGTTAGCAAACGTCACCAATAAAAATCGCACTTTCCACATTTATATCGTGTTGTAACCAGCACGGTGGTGCAGCGGGTAGAGCTGCTGCCTCGACCCGAGTTCCATCCTGACTACGGGCACTGTCTGTACGGAGTTTGCACGTTCTCCCCGTGACCTGCGTGGGTTTTCTCCGGGTGCTCTGGTTTCCTCCCACACTCCAAAGACGTGCGGGTTTGTCGACTAATGCTAGTCGAGATAGTGGATGCAGAGAGGATGTTTCCAGTGGAGGCCATTGGGTATTTTGTAAGCGGACATTGACAGGTGCTTGGTTAATTAGGGGGTCAAAGGTTACGGGGAGAAGGCAGGAGAATGGGGTTGAGAGGGAAAGAGAGATCAGCCATGATTGAATGGCGGGGCAGACTTGATGGGCCGAATGGCCTAATTCTCAGTTCATTTACAGTCTAGTTTATTGTCACGTGTAACGAGGTACAGTGAAGAGCTTTTGTTGCGTGCTAACCAGTCAGCGGAAAGACAATACATGATTACAATCGAGCCATTCTGCTCCAATGGATTATTAACTTAATTGGCCTCAGAAATTAGCCGCAGGAGGAATAGCAGAAAACCAGTGTGAATGGGTGGTTGCTGGTCGGCACGGACTCAGTGGGCTGAAGGGCCTGTTTCCACGCTGTATCTCTAAACTAAACTAAACTTTAGAGAGGGCAATATGGGCGGCACGGTGGCGCAGCGTTAGAGTTGCTGCCTCACAGCGCCAGAGACCCGGGTTCGATCCCGACTACGGGTGCTGTCTGTATGGAGTTTGTACGTTCTCCCCGTGACCTGTGTGGGTTTTCTCCGAGATCTCCGGTTTACTCCCACACTCCAAAGACATGCAGGTTTGTAGGTTAATTGGCTTGGTGTCACTGTAAATTGTCCCTAGGATAGTGTTAATGCGCGGGGATCGTTGGTCAGTGTGGACCCGGTGGGCTGAAGGGCCTGTTTCTGTGCTGTATCTCTAAACTCTCCGTCTCCGGTACGGGGTTGGTATTGATGGCACTGCCCTGAGCTGGTTCATCTCCTACCTCAAAGGTAGGAGTTTCTCGACTAACATAGGCAACTCTTTCTCCTCCCCAGCTAATCTCTGCTGTGGGGTTCCACAAGGTTCCATCCTTGGCCCCATTCTCTTCTCCCTGTATATGCTCCCCTTAGGCCAAGTCATTCAAAGGCACGGCATTTCCTTCCATTGCTACACAGACGATACACAACTCTATCTCCCCCTGAAGCCCAAAAACCAATCAAATCTGTTTAACCTTACCCACTGCCTCGAGGATATAAAGTGTTGGATGGCCCAGAACTTCCTCCAACTAAACGAGAGTAAGTCTGAGGTCATCCTTCTCGGCCCCTCGGACTCAATCAAAATGATAGCAGGCAGCCTTGGAAGCCTTACCCCACTACTCAAACCTCACATCAAAAACCTTGGGGTGATATTTGACTCAGCACTGAAATTTGACAAACAAGTCAATGCCGTGGTAAAAGCTAGCTTCTTTCAGCTTCGGACGATAGCTAAAATAAAACAATTCCTCCAGTTTGATGACCTCGAAAAAGATCATCCACACATTCATCTCCTCCCGCCTAGATTACTGCAACTCCCTTTACACTGGCATCAGCCAATCTTCCCTGTCCCGCCTGCAACTGGTCCAAAACGCCGCAGCGAGACTCCTGACGGCCCCCGAAAAAGGGACCACATCACCCCGATCCTGGCCTCTCTCCACTGGCTCCCTGTGCTGTTCCGTATAAACTTCAAGATCCTCCTCCATGTCTACAAAGCCCTCAATGGGCTTGCCCCCACCTACATAAAAAGTCTTCTCACCCACCACTCCACCTCCAGGCCCCTCAGATCGGCCGACTTGGGGTTGCTGAATATCCCACGGTCTAGGCATAAGCTCAGGGGAGACCGCGCCTTTGCGGTTGCAGCTCCTAGACTGTGGAACAGCATCCCCCTTCCCATCAGAACTGCCCCCTCCATCGACTCATTTAAGTCAAGACTAAAGACTTATCTATACTCCCAAGCCTTTCCTGACGTCCTCTGAGTGAGGGCTACATGTATATATGTATGTAGTTTGTTTTGTTTGTGCTATTCTTATAACAAATGTAAAGCACTTTGGCCAACGAGAGTTGTTTTTTAAATGTGCTATATAAATAAATGTGACTTGACTTGACTTGACTAAACTAAACTTTAGAGAGGGCAACACTGTGCAATAGTCCTCTTGGACTCAGCTGTCGGAAGATAATGTGTGGATCTATTTATAGTTGGGAAAAACAAATCGAAGTCCCCACATTGACAGCTTGTAGTTCGAGTGTTGTGTGGATGTTCCGTGCCCTGTTCTAAGTGACCTTGCCCCAGCGAGTGATGTGGCGTTCTGGGTGGGGGGGGTGGGGGGGGTGGGGGGGAGGGGGGAGAGGGTCACCACCTCACTGGTGAGCCTTGGCGAGGCGCCAGGAGGTTGTTGGTAGGACCCGTGCACAAGACCTGGTCCTCACAGACAGTACTTGTAGAGGAACATCTTGTACTGTCTGCGTTACCCCCCCCAGACCCCTCCCCAATCCTGCCACCTGGATCTCACGGGCAGTAATTCAACAGAGGTTAAACACAGAGTGCTGGAGTAACTCAGCGGGTCAGGCAGCATCTGTGGAGAACACGGATAGGTGATGTTTCACAGAGTGCTGGAGTAACTCAGCGGGTCAGGCAGCATCTGTGGAGCGAAGGAAATGGGCAACCTTTCGGGCCGAAACCCCGAAGGAAATAGGCAACGTTTCGGGCCGAAACGTTGCCTATTTCCTTCGCTCCATAGATGCTGCCGCACCCGCTGAGTTTCTCCAGCATTTTGGTCTACCTTATCATTTATAGTGTGGTTCCGTATAGCTTACAAAGCACAGAAGTACACTGTGCCAGAGTAACTCAGCGGGTCAGGCAGCATCTGTGGAGAACATGGATAGGTGACGTTTCGGGTCGATTCCATCCTTTCCGCAGATGTTGCCTGACCCGCTGAGTTCCTGCACTTTGTGATTAAGATTAGATTTATTATTGTTAATAGACATTAGACAATAAGTGCAGGAGTAGGCCATTCAGCCCATCGAGCCAGCACCGCCATTCAATGTGATCATGGCTGATCATCCCCAATCAGTACCCCTGTCACGTCTGCTGAAGCATTGATCCAATCCGTCAGATAATACGATGCGTAAATGCCAGCAGGTCCAATAGACAGAGCAAAGGGGAAGATACAGAGTGTAGAATATAGTTCTCAGCATCGTAGTGCATCAGTTCCAGAGACAAAGTCCAATGTCCGCAATGGGGTAGAGGTGAATCGGACAGTACCCTAGCTTATGGAAGGACCGTTCAGAAGCCTGATAGCAGAGGGGAAGAAGCTGTTCCTGTGTGTGTGATTTGAGGTATGTTTACTGAAGATTGCAGCACCTGCAGCCTCAGCTTCGGTCCAGTGTCCATTTTGCATTGAACATCACTGCAGCAGAGGGTGGTGTTGGTGGGGACTTTCAGTTTCTAACTTCACTGCTGCTCAGTTTAAGAATAAGGGGTAAGCCATTTAGAACGGAGACGAGGAAACACTTAGAGGCAGGTTCTCTGGATGCTTTCAAGAGAGAGCTAGATAGGGCTCTTAAAGATAGCGGAGTCAGGGGATATGGGGAGAAGGCAGGAACGGGGTACTGATTGGGGATGATCAGCCATGATCACATTGAATGGTGGTGCTGGCTCGAAGGGCCGAATGGCCTACTCCTGCACCTATTGTCTATTGTCTATTGTCTATTGCCAAGATCACAACAAGGATTACAAGGCCCTTTGGCCCAAACACTCTCTGCTGCTATTGTTGCTCCTCTCCAGCCTCCTCCCCTCTGTCTGTATCCAACCATCCCTCTGTTCCCTTCTCTCTCGTGTCCTTGTCCAATCTCCTCTGGAAGACATCAACACCACTCCTCTCCACCACGCTCCGACTTCCACACTCTCACCACTTCTTGGCAGACGACAGCATTAACCGCAGAGGAGTCAGCAAATGGGAAAGCTGCTGACTGTCAATATAAATCAGAACCCCTTACACTAGAGATTCCTCTCATGGAGTCACACAGTATAGAAACAGGCCCTTCGGCCCAACTCATCCTTGTATTCACTGGAGTTTAGAAGGATGAGGGGGGATCTTATAGAAACATATAAAATTATAAAAGGACTGGACAAGCTAGATGCAGGAAAAATGTTCCCAATGTTGGGCGAGTCCAGAACCAGGGGCCAGTCTTAGAATAAAGGGGAGGTCATTTAAGACTGAGGTGAGAAAAAACGTTTTCACCCAGAGAGTTGTGAATTTGTGGAATTCCCTGCCACAGAGGGCAGTGGAGGCCAAGTCACTGGATGGATTTAAGAGAGAGTTAGATAGAGCTCTAGGGGCTAGTGGAGTCAAGGGATATGGGGAGAAGGCAGGCACGGGTTATTGATTGGGGACGATCAGCCATGATCACAATGAATGGCGGTGCTGGCTCGAAGGGCCGAATGGCCTCCTCCTGCACCTATTTTCTATGTTTCTATGTTTCATCCCTGCTGACCATGATGTCCCATCTACACTAGTCCCATTTGCCACATTTGTCCTATATCCGTCTGAACCTTTCCGATGTATGAACCTGTCGAAGTGCCTGTTAAATACTGTGGTAGTCCCTGCCTCGACTACCTCCTCTGGCAGCTCGACCCAACACCCACCACCCTCTGTGTATGTCTTCCTTGGCCATAACGGACAATGGACAGGAATGATTCACCGCCCAATCTTTCATCACATCCCAATATCAATGTCTCTAAAATAAAACTAAACTTTAGAGAGGGCAACACTGTGGAATATTCCTCCTGGACTCAGCTGTCGGAAGATAATGTGTGGATCACATCCCAACATCAATGTTCGGAGAAATTCCAATCAGGTGCCGTGCGTTTGTGGGTCTCGGTGGAATGGGTTCGGGGTCCATTCCCGGTAAAAGCTCAGGACTCAGCGGAAGACTCTCTGAGCACATTTGCCAACACCATTGGCGGTGTGCCAGTGACTGGGGTGAACAAGTTTATTTACAACTTTTAGCCAGAATGGAAATTCACTGCTACAATGAGGCCAAACAGATTTCACCGGGCAGAGTCAACTTTCCCCTAGTTCTCTGCACTTTCACCCAGATGTGAAATCCTACTTCCTCAGGCTTGGGAACAATTGTAGCGTTGGTCCCAGAGTCAACCTGATCTCCCCCTATCTGACAATATGGGGAAACTGGGGAAACTCAAGACAAGTAGGGGAATCGAGGACCAGAGGACATGGGTTCAAGGTGAAGGGGAAAAGATTTAATAGGAACCTGAGGGGTAACGTTTTCCCACAAAGGGTGGTGGGTGTATGGAACGAGCTGCCAGAGGAGGTAGTTGAGGCTGAGACTATCTCATAATTTAAGAAACAGTTAGACAGGTACGTGGATAGGACAGGTTTGGAGGGATATGGACCAAGGGCAGGCAGGTGGGACTAGTGTAGGTGAGACATGTTGGCCGGTGTGGGTAAGTTGGGCTGAAGGGGCTGTTTCCACGCGGTATCACTCAATGACTCTAGGTCCTGGGTCGACAGATCCATTGCTCAGGAGCAGCAAGATGCCACAGACAGTGGTGGGCTCAGCCTAGTCCATCACGGCCACAGCCCTCCCCACCATCGAGAGCATCGACACCTGGCACTGCCTCAAGAAGGCGGCATCTATCATCAAGGATGCCCACCATCCCTCATCTCACTCTACCGAGGTACTGCAGCCTCTAGTCCCACACCGCCAGCTGCAGGAACAGCGACTGCCCTACACCCAGCAGGATCTGGAACCCACCTGCAGTTTTGGTCTCCTAATTTGAGGAAGGACATTCTTGCTATTGAGGGAGTGCAGCGTAGGTTCACCAGGTTAATTCCCGGGATGGCGGGACTGTCATATGCTGAGAGAATGGAGCAGCTGGGCTTGTACACTCTGGAGTTTACAATGATGAGAGGGAATCTTATTGAAACATATAAGATTGTTAAGGGCTTGGACACGCTAGAGGCAGGAAACATGTTCCCGATGTTGGGGGAGTCTAGAATCAGAGGCCACAGTTTAAGAATAAGGGGTAAGCCATTTAGAACGGAGACGAGGAAACACTTTTTCACACAGAGAGTGGTGAGTCTGTGGAATTCTCTGCCTCAGAGGGCGGTGGAGGCCGGTTCTCTGGATGCTTTCAAGAGCGAGCTAGATGGGGCTCTTAAAGATAGCGGAGTCAGGGGATATGGGGAGAAGGCAAGACTGGACTTTGGTGCCTTCCCTCCCAGTGGGAAACTTTGATTCTGCTTTCATAACAAGAGGATTTCAGTATAGGAGTAGAGAGGTTGTATAGGGCTCTGGTGAGACCACATCTGGAGTATTGTGTACAGTTTTGGTCTCCTAATTAGACGAAGGACATCCTTGTGATTGAGGCAGTGCAGCGTAGGTTAACGAGATTGATCCCTGGGATGGTGGGACTGCCATATGAGGAAAGATTGAAAAGACTAGGCTTGTATACACTGGAGTTTAGGATGAGGGGGAATCTTATGGAAAAATATAAAATTATAAAAGGACTGGACAGGCTAGATGCAGGAAAAATGTTCCCAATGTTGGGCGAGTCCAGAACCAGGGGCCACAGTCTTAGAATAAAGGGGAGGCCATTTAGGACTGAGGTGAGAAAAAAACTTTTTCACCCAGAGAGTTGTGAATTTGTGGAATTCCTGCCACAGAGGACAGTGGAGGCCAAATCACTGGATGGATTTAAGAGAGAGTTAGATAGAGCTCTAGGGGCTAGTGGAGTCAAGGGATATGGGGAGAAGGCAGGCACGGGTTATTGATTGGGGACGATCAGCCATGATCACAATGAATGGTGGTGCTGGCTCAAAGGGCCGAATGGCCTCCTCCTGCACCTATTTTCTCTGTTTCTATGTTTCTATGCTGTGTGGGGATGTCTATGTTAAAGACTATCGTGTTCTGTGCTCTCTTTTATTCGTGTGGCTGTATGGTGACCACACATTGCACTGTGACAGATAAATGTCTCTTGTATTTTAACGGGGTACTGATTGGGGATGATCAGCCATGATTGAATGGCGGAGTAGACTTGATGGGCCGATTGGTCTAATTCTACTCCAATTCCTTCTGACCATATGAGGACAAGAAGGGAAATCCAAAGACCAGGCTGGGTGTGAGAACCGAGGTGAAGGGGTTTGTGTACAGTGAACAAACATGCCACGGTAGCAGGAGTTTCACCAAACTAAACTTTGTGCCCAACACTTGCATCGTGGAACTCTGTTGCGTAAAGATTCCCATAAACCTGACTGGAAATAAAATACTTTCAAACAAAACACGGAGTTTTCCAGGTAGCGATGAATAATGGTTACCACCTCACGAATGGCAAACAAACTTGTTACCTTACAGCAAGGTTTTATGCAGCGGTAGAGTTGCTGCCTTACACCGCTTGCAGCACCGGAGACCGGGTTCGATCCCGACTACGGGTGCTGTCTGTACGGAGTTTGTACGTTCTTCCCCCCCGTGACCTGCGTGGGTTTTCTCCGGGATCTCCGGTTTCCTCCCACACTCCAAAGACGTGCAGGTTTGTAGGTTAATTGGCTTGGTGTAAAAGTAAAAAGTGTTCCTCGTGTGTGTGTAGGATAGTGTTAGTGTGTGGGGATCGCTGGTCGGAACGGACCACGGTGGGCCGAAGGGCCTGCTTCCGCGCTGTATCTCCAAAACTAAAAACTAGAAAACATAGGCGGTCTGGAAAGAACCAGGACCATGAGTATCAACCTCACAGTAGCATGGCTCGAAGGGCCAAATGGCCTACTCCTGCACCTATTGTCTATTGGAACCCTGTTATACACAGTAGTGCTGTGGTGTGAAAGGTGCTGGTGCTAATGCTCTGTTTACCAACGTCAGGGGCATCTACAGTAGGTCCCTAATACACACTGTATACACACTGTATACACTACACACACTGTATACACTACACACACACACACTGATCACACACTGATCACACACTACACACACACACTGTACACACACTACACACACACTGTACACACACTGTACACACACTGTACGCACACACATTACACACACTACACACACACTGTACGCACACTACACACACACTACACACACACTACACACACACTGTACACACACACACTACACACACTACACACACTACACTACACACATACACTGATCACACAGTGTACACACACACTACACACATTAACACTACATTACACACACACACTGATCACACACACTACACACACACTGTACACACATTACACACACTGATCACACAGTGTACACACACTACACACACACTGTACACACACACACTACACACACACTGTACACACACTACACACACACTGTACACACTGATCACAGTGTACACACACTACACACACACTGATCACACACTGTACACACACTACACACACACTGTACACACACAT
>CM075981.1:3343719-3394511 GCA_038087875.1 Malacoraja senta | reverse complement strand
CTCACTGCTCCGCCATTCACTGTGAATTGAAATTCTATCTGCCAATGTTCCAGTATCCTCACTATCCACAACACCAACAGATGTATGGTCTGATAAACCTCACGTATCCATGTTCTCCACAGATGCTGCCTGACCCGCTGAGTTACTCCGCAGATGCTGCCTGAGTTACACCAGCATTTTGTGTCTTCGAACAAATTCAAGGCCATCCACAAACTTATCAATCATACCTCACATGCAAGTGTTCACATATCACAAAGAGCCAAGCTGCCGGCATCAATGCGTGCAGGACTTCCACCCGCTTTCTGCCACCTTATCACCAAGCTCATTTTGGATCTTAAATGTAAACATTTGTGTACATTGGATGGACACGTGGGCACCAGACCCAAGGATAAAATAATAGCTTTGTCAGTTAAATATCCATCTAACCCAGAATCACCGTCCAAAGATATAAAGCCTCAAACCAACCCTATTTAGTATCAGATCCCAGTGAAGATAAGCTCAGCATTTAAAATGGTCATTTACAAATGTTATATAACAGTAAAACACGTTTTCTCTCAAAACAGGGACATTTTTATTGAGTAAACTGTTTCATTGACTTGAATTTGACTCCTTGACTCAGTTTCTGTGCCATTCCTCGCCTCCTGACTTCAGTATCAAAGTATTTTTAATTGTTCTAGCCCCTCAATCTTTCATCAGAAGCTTGAAACTCAGGTGTAACTGGGCGGTGATCTGTAAATATTCAGCACATAGGCTGTGAGATTAGCCCGACACTTGTGTGTGTCCAGCAAAGTAGTGACAAGATTGATCCCTGGGATGGCGGGACTGTCATATGAGGAAAGATTGAAAAGACTAGGCTTGTATTCACTGGAGTTTAGAAGGATGAGGGGGGATCTAAAAGAAACATATAAAATTATAAAAGGACTGGACAAGCTAGATGCAGGAAAAATGTTCCCAATGTTGGGCGAGTCCAGAACCAGGGCCCACAGTCTTAGAATAAAGGGGAGGCCATTTAAGACTGAGGTGAGAAAAAACGTTTTCACCCAGAGAGTTGTGAATTTGTGGAATTCCATGCCACAGAGGGCAGTGGAGGCCCAAATCACTGGATGGATTTAAGAGAGAGTTAGATGGAGGTCTAGGGGCTAGTGGAGTCCAAGGGATATGGGGAGAAGGCAGGCACGGGTTATTGATAGGGGACGATCAGCCATGATCACAATGAATGGCGGTGCTGGCTTGAAGGGCCGAATGGCCTCCTGCACCTATTTTCTATGTTTCTAAAGTGGCTCCAGCTTCTTGTGTCTATCTTCAGTGTAAATCAGCATCTGCAGTTCCTTCCCACACACTGTGTGGCAAGTTATGTTCAAGTATATTTGATTGTCACAGGTGTCTTTGAGCAAATATATCCTTTCTATTTACAATAAGGTGTGTCCGACACTGTAATACCCAACATAAGGCATTGCCATCTCTGCCAAGCCTTGGAACTGGGGAACGATGTCTCCGAGACAGAAAAGTCAGGAAAGCTGCATCCGGTGATGCTCTCTTATCAGTTAAATAAAACACTTATTATTGGAGTTACTCACTGGGACAGGCAGCATCTCTGGATAGAATGGGTGACGTTTCGGGTCGAGACCCTTCTTCAGACTCCCCATTCCTTCTCTCCAGAGATGCTGCCTGTCCCGCTGAGTTACTCCAGCATTTTGTGTCTTATCTTCGGTGTAAACCAGCATCTGCAGTTCCTTCCTACACCTTTATTGTATTTATAAACAGGATGTGGGTATCTACGGCAAGGCCAGCATTGACACCCTGACGTTTGGGTTCTGACAATAAGGTGTTAATGCAGGTAGACAAAAGTGCTGGGAAACTCAGCGGGTGCAGCAGCATCTATGGAGCGAAGGAAATAGGCAACGTTTAAATCTTAGGTTTCGGCCCGAAACGTTGCCTATTTCCTTCGCTCCATAGATGCTGGATGCTCCATAGATGATTTTCCAGCATCTGCAGTTCCTTCTTAAACAAGGTGTTAATGCACTTCCTTAAAACTGAGTGGTGAACTGAACCAGATCAGATGTAGGTCATGAGTCACAGAGGCAATGTTAGATATTGATAGAACATAGGACAGTCCAGCACAGGAACAGGCCCTTCGGCCCACAATGTCCATGGCGAACATGATGCTAAGTAAAAAGGGCCTGTCCCACTTACGCCATTATTTTCGGCGACTTGCTGGCACCCGTCACAGTCGCAGCAGGTCGCTGAAAATGTTCGACATGTTGAAAATCCAGCGGCAACCAGAAAAAGGTACGACTCTTTGGGCGACTACACACGGCCATACAGGCGTCACCCCGCGACGTCGCGTAAGTGGGACAGGCCCTTTAAACTAAACTCCTCTGCCCAGCATGAGATCTGTATCTTCTCCATCCCTTTCATCAAAGGCTTGAAACTCAAGTATATCACCTATCTGCCTGCCTGCCTATCTATCTAAAAGCCACAACCCTATCTGCAGATTTGTGTCCCTGAATGCATTATTAAACCAGACTGGGGTTCCCAATAACTCGATCGATTACCTGGAGTGAATGTACACCTGAATATCTAAAGATTTAAAAATAAATCAGTGTTTCTTCTTTGATGGAAATTCCACGTTCAAGTACAGTTACAGGTTTGTGTTGGTGTAACGTTGTCGTTTCATTCATTCAGCTTCTTAAAAAGGAACTTTGCCCAGATTTGCCCAAAGTACAGCAAGCGCTGCTCCCACTGCAGCCACCAGCAGGAACGTCCAACATCGACACCAGCGCCTCTAGAAAAGAGGATAGAGAGCTCTCAATCAGCAATTCACTACATAATATAACTCCAAAGAAAATGTGTCCCCCCGGTATATATATCTGTAAAACGGGCTGCGTTCTCTGGATCTCCCCATCGGATTGCAACCTTGTCGTGGTCGGGGAGCTTGTGTGTCTCAGTGACCCCTAGAGCTATGCCAGCGGGAGATTCGTCTCCTGTTAGGGTCTCCCATGCTGGACGGGTCGAAGGGTAGAGGCGAGACGAAGAGCGATCCACTGGTCCTCCAGGTTGGAGGTTGAGCACAGGACTAACAACCCTGTCTCGTGAAACAAATATGTTACGGAAAAAGCAACTGAAGGAATCAACACTACTGGGCGTGATGGACTTCCAGGGCTATCGACAGTTTCTAGGGATGAATGTAGAAACAGGCAGCATCCCAAGAATAGCCCTGCACTGGACACCGGAAGGGAAAAGGAAAAGAGGGAGACCCAAAACCATCTGGCGTCGAACTGTAGAGGGGGAAGTGAAAACAATGGACCTGGCCTGGGGTAGTGTCCAGAAGTTAGCCCAGAACAGACAAGAGTGGAGGACCTTCAGATCACATCATTTGTCTGCAGAAAGTCATCATTCCATCTTAGATCATGAGACATAGGAGCAGAATTAGGCCATTCGGCCCATCTAGTCTGCTCCACCATTCGATCTATCCCTCTCAACCTCATTCTCCTGCCTTCTCCCCATAATTTTTGGCGCCCTTAGTAATCAAGAATCTGTCAATTCTGCTTTAAAGATACCCAATGACTTGGCCTCCACTGGCAATGAATTCCACAGATTCACCATTTTCTATTCCTGACACATTGAGGAATATTCAGTGTGCATAAATGACGTACAAGTCTTATGATCGAACATTCTGAGCCCAAATCTTTTTCAGAAGCCGAGAATAGTTTTTAATTTTAATTTCAATGGCATCTAAAGTGAATGGAGTAACCATGGTTTATGTTGCTGGATAATCTGCAAGAGAGATATGAAGGCGCTCGACATCGCTGTGGAGTCCTGGGAGATCCTTGCAGCTGACCGCACGCGGTGGAGAGGTGCCCTGACCCAACATCTCAAAACGGGGGGGAGAGAAACTGTTGAACCCAGCGGCAGACAAGCGGGTGGGCAGAAAGGGGCGCAGCAACTTCAACAAACCAGAGACCACACACACACAAATGTGACCTTTGCCACAGAGACTGTCACTCCTGCATTGGTCTCTTCAGCCACAAGCGACGCTGCTCCAGCCGAGGTTTGGAGCAAGCAGCCAACAACTAGGATGCATCACCCATGGTCAGTCATGACCAAGTGGGGCCTAATATCTCTCACGAGAGAGGAGTTTGAAACCCTCATGGCCACTATACATCAGAAGGTGCAATTCCAGAGCCAACAAGATCATGGGAGACCCCTTCCACCCCAGCAACGGACGGTTCCAGCTGCTACGGTCAGGCAAACGCCTCCGTGCCATGCTGTGAGAACAGAGAGGATGAGAAGGAGTTTCTTCTAGAGGCCATTAGGACTGTAAACTCCTATCTCCAGGGACTAACGTTACTGGACCATTTTAACTGTTGTGTCTCTTTAAAATTGCTGTTTTTTTTCTTTTTTTCCTCCCACAAATATGCAATATGTGAATATGTGATTCTGTTCCATTCTGTTTTGTATGTTTTTTGCACAAAGTCTGCGAGCATTGCCACTTTTCATTTCACTGCACATCTCATATGTGTGACGAATAAACTTGACTTTGATCTTGACTTTGACGCTGAGAGATTTGATGCAATGGACTGAATATTCTCGAATTAAAAACTAATATCCGTAATGGTGACTAGAACACGATTACGATTGTTGCAGAAGAGAAACTGCTAGAGTTGCTCAACGGGTCAGGCAGCATCTGGGGTGGGAAAATGGACAGGCGACTGTGAATGGGGATGTGTGGGAAGGAGCTGCAGGTGCTGATTTAAAAGTAAGTGGGACCCTTCGAATCGGGACCCTTCTTCAGTGATAATCATGATAGCAACTTTGTCACTGGCAGTTTTTATGAAATCTATATTATATAAACAATGGATGGAAACTAAACTCTACAACTTATCTGGAACACGATCAAGAAAAAATGAACTTGACAGGCCAAATAAAAATGTTAAAGTTAGTTATAGGAACTGCACATCCTGGTTAAACAAAAAAAGCACAAAGTACTGGAGTAACTCAGCGGGTCTGGCAGCATCTGTGGAGAACATGGATAGGTGACGTTTTAGGTTAGGACCCTTCTTCAGTAGTCTTCAACCTATCCATGTTCTCCACAGATGCTGCCTGACCCGCTGAGTTACTCCAGCACTCTGTGAAACGTCACCTATCCATGTTCTCCACAGATGCTGCCTGACCCGCTGAGTTACTCTGGCACAGTGTACTTCTGTGCTTTGTAAGCTATACGGAACCACACTATAAATGATAAGGTAGACCAAAATGCTGGAAAAAACTCAGCGGGTGCGGCAGCATCTATGGAGCGAAGGAAATAGGCAACGTTTCGGCCTGAAACCCGGAAGGGTTTCGGGCCGAAACGTTGCCTATTTCCTTCAGGGTTTCGGCCCGAAAGGTTGCCCATTTCCTTCGCTCCACAGATGCTGCCTGACCCGCTGAGTTACTCCAGCACTCTGTGAAACGTCACCTATCCATGTTCTCCACAGATGCTGCCTGACCCGCTGAGTTACTCCAGCACTCTGTGAAACGTCACCTATCCATGTTCTCCACAGATGCTGCCTGACCCGCTGAGTTACTCCAGCACTCTGTGAAACGTCACCTATCCATGTTCTCCACAGATGCTGCCTGACCCGCTGAGTTACAAATGGAGTATAATCCCTGGCACGTTGGGCTGATTGCTAGGGTGGTGAATCTGTGGAATTCTTTGCCACAGAAGGCTGTGGAATACAGTGGAGAAAACAGTATTTAAGGCACAGATAGATAGATCCTTGATTAGTACGGGTGTCAGGGTTATGGGGAGAAGGTAGGAGGATGGGGTTGGGAGGGAGAGATAGATCAGCCATGATTGAATGGTGGAGTAGACTTGATGGGCCGAATGGCCTTATTCTGCTCCTATCACTTATGATCTTATGATATTTAATGTAATTCCTTGAAATGTCTTTGTAACATTGTCTTTAATGTTAGCAAATTAATTAGAAAGAACATCATCAAATTATGTAACTATTTTTAAGGTGTAAAGTGCTGGAGTAACTCAGTAGGTCAGGCAGCATCTGTGGAGATGCCCCTTCTTTAGACTGGGGAGGAGAAGGGTCCCGACCTGAAACGTCCCCTACCCAGAGATGCTGCCTGACCTGTCGTGTCTCTATATCTATTTTTGTAAATCAGAATCTGCAGTCCCTTCTTTTTTTCATATATCATTTTAATTGGGTTAATTTTCTGATCAAAATAGCTAATGATGACAGAAAAAGCCGGTTGATATGAAGTGTATTCTTGGACGAGCAGTTTCCTTGTGATTGCATGCACACATGATAGTGGTTTGTTGCTCATTCATTGTAAGTGCGGCGTTTCCTCACCTGAGACTGGAGGTGTTCAGAATCTCACCTGGGCAGGTCTCTTCTGCAGTCTGTCTGTCTGTCGCGGGAGGCCGCTGGGTGTTGAAGCTGGGCGTGATGTCCGTCCCACACCGTGGCGAGCTGGGAGTGGAGGTTGTTGCACTGGGGGATAGACGAGGAAGACGAGGTAAATAGGGCATGGCGTAGACACAAGTAGCAACACTTTCCAATGGCCCCCAGTGATCATGTTCAACCTCCAGTAATACTGAGGGACAAATCAATGGCATCCTCGCCAATGTACCTCCTGCCAATGCATCCGTCCACGAGGCCACTGGGAGAAGTGACCATCCCAGTGTCCTTGACTGGACTCAATCTCACCCTGCAGGGTAGTATTTGGCCAGGAGCTCTGGTCAAACCCAGTCAATGGGCATCAACTTGTCCCACATGGTATGGGACTAGGGTCGCCAACTGTCTCACTCCCAAATAAGGGGACAAAAGTTCAAAATACGGGACAAATTCCCGACGGCGATTCGTTGACCGACTGGGCCGTGGCTGGATGGGTGAATGATGAATTGCCCCGGGTGCTGGACTGCACACAAAGCCCAGCCGGCGGGCCAGCTGAGGAGTTTGGCCAGGGCCGCGGGCAAAGTCCGGCACCCCGTTCAACTCATGAACCGATGATCGGCCACGAGAAGGAGGGGAGGTGGTGGTGTCGGCGGTAAGCGAAGGTCCGAAGGTCGGACTGACAACTGGCCGGGCTGCTGACCGACCGACCGACGGGGCCACGGGCGAGGCGCGCTGCTGCTGCTGCTGCTGCTGCTGCTGCACCCCATGGGCTGCACTACCACGGGGACGTGTGAGGCGGGGGCCGGACGCGGCGCTCCGACCCGAACAGTCCCCTCGACCCGAGTAGTAGCAGTCAAATACTGGACAAGGGCGGTCCCACACAGGCCAAACCAATTTAGCCCAATATACGGGATGTCCCGGCTAATACGGGACAGTTGGCGACCCTGTATGGGAGACCAACCATCCATCCCTGGCACAGTGGACAAGGCCAAACTTCCTTCATCTTGGTCATTAACCGGGTCCTTCCATGGTGAGGGTAGAGGTGAGGATGCTCACTGACAAGTGGACAGTCCCGTTTGCAATTGTTCAGCAAATTAAGCATTGGTGTTGGCACAAAGGTTTAGAGAGGTCGGGGTCGGGGGTCAAATGCAAGCAGTGGGGACTAGTGGTCGGCATAGGCAAGCTGGGCCGAAGGGCCTATTGCCGTACTGCATGACTCTATGACTTTACCAGTCCAAACGTGTTCTGGATGTTGTTATTAGACACAAATGCTGGAGAAACTCAGCGGGTGAGGCAGCATCTATGGAGCGAAGGAAATAGGTGACGTTTTGGGTCGAGACCCGGAAGAGTGAGGCAGCATCTATGGAGCGACGGAATAGGTGACGTTTCGGGTCGAGACCCGGAAGAGTGAGGCAGCATCTATGGAGCGAAGGAATAGGTGACGTTTCGGGTCGAGACCCTTCCGGGTCTCGACCTGAAACGTCGCCTATTCCTTCGCTCCATAGATGCTGCCTCACCCGCTGAGTTTCTCCAGCATTTTTCTTCTACCTTCGAATTTTCCAGCATCTGCAGTTCTTTCTTAAAGATAGGTGTTGTTATGGTACCGGCCTCAACTACCTCCCCTGGAGCTGTGTCTACATGAGGTTATCGACGGGACATTGCCACACTGGGATGCCACCTCACAGCAGATTGCTGCCTCCTTCCCTCACCTCCTCCTGTTTGGCATGGAGCTGGCGCGACGTCCCTTCCAGTTGCTCAACCAGTTGTCGGACCTCCTGCTGAAGAGTGTCCTCCCGCTGGGCCGTCCTGGCACGGAACTCATCTGCAATGAATCAGAGTTAGTTCACGTTTGCCATGGGGAACGCAGAGAGCAGAAGTTGATTTGCCGTGCCGTTAGTGTGAAGCCCCGACTCACCGTACAGCCGCGCCGCTCTCTCCTGCTCTGTCGCCTCAGCAACCTTCCTCTGTAACATTTCTGCAGTTTGAAGAAAAGTTACAACGAGTTACAGTCGGGCAGAGTCGGTGTCCGATCCACTGAGTCCCATGTTCACTCCAGACATTCAGGCAGTCTGTGGAATTCTCTGCCACAGGAGGCTGGTTCTCTGGATGCTTTCAAGAGAGAGCTAGATAGAGCTCTTAAAAATAGCGGAGTCAGGGGATATGGGGAGAAGGCAGGAACGGGGTACTGATTGGGGATGATCAGCCATGGTCACATTGAATGGCGGTGCTGGCTCGAAGGGCCGAATGGCCTACTCCTGCACCTATTGTCTATTGTCTATTGACATTAACTTCCGTTTCAATTAGTTTTGTGTGTCGGAAGGAACTGCAGGTCCTGGTTTATACCGAAGATAGGCACAAAATGCTGGAGTAACTCAGCGGGTCAGGAGAAAAGGAACTGGTGACGTTTCAGGTCGGAACCCTTGTTCAGTCTAAAGAAGAGTCTCAACCCGAAACGTCACCTATCCATGTTCTCCAGAGATGCTGCCTGACCCGCTGAGTTACTCCAGCTGTTTGTGGCTACTTTAGTTTAGTTTAAAAAAACGGTAATTAATTAAAGTATACCTTTGCAATTATTTACAATGAAAATTCACACAGCAGCTGAGTATGATGCAGCAATAGGGAGTGAAATGGCTAGAAACATAGAAACATTGGTGTAGGAGTAGGCCATTCGGCCCTTTGAGCCAGCATCGCCATTCAATATCATCATAGCTGATCATCTAAAATCAGTACCCTGCTTTTTCCCCATTTCCCTTGATTCTCTTGATGCCCCCTCTACCCCCGCCCTCTCTACCCCCCCTCACTACCCCACTGCCTGCCCCCTCTACCCCCCACCCCCTCTACCCCCCTTGCCCCCTCTACCCCCCTGCCCCCTCTACCCACCCTGCCCCCTCTACCCCCCTGCCCCCTCTATCCCCCCTGCCCCCTCTACCCTTGCCCCTACCCCCCTGCCCCCTCTACCCCCCCTGCCCCCTCTACACACCCTGCCCCCTCTACACACCCTGCCCCCTCTACACACCCTGCCCCCTCCACCCCCCTGCCCCCTCTATCCCACCTGCCCCCTCTACCCCTCCTGCCCCCTCTACCACCCCTGCCTCCTCTACCACCCCTGCCCCCTCTACCCCCTCTACCCCCTGCCCCCTCTACCCACCCTGCCCCCTCTACCCCCTGCCCCCTCTATCCCCCCTGCCCCCTCTACCCCCCTGCCCCCTCTAACCCCCTGCCTCCTCTACCACCCCTGCCCCCTCTACCCCCCTGCCCCCTCTAGCCCCCTGCCCCCTCTACCCCCCTGCCTCCTCTACCACCCCCTGCCCCTTCTACCCCCCTGCCCCCTCTACCCCCCTGCCTCCTCTACCACCACCTGCCCCCCTCTACACCCCCTGCCCCCTCTAACCCCCCTGCCCCCTCTACCCCCCCTGCCCCCTCTACCCCCCCTGCCTCCTCTACCACCCCGTGCCCCCTCTACCCCCCTGCCCCCTCTACCCCCCCTGCCCCCTCTACCCCCCCTGCCCCCTCTACCCCCCCTGCCCCCTCTACCCCCTGCCCCCTCTACCTCCCCCTCTATCCCCCCTGCCCCTTGAGCAGGGTTCTAAATACCCGCCAGGTTCTGGGAGGCAACAAGTTGGCGGGTTGTCCTCCATGTTTCTGCTCCTGGATTCTCCCTCAAGAGAAACTATCTCTTTCACATCTTAGCATTTAGCTTAGAATTACAGCACGGAAACAGGCCCTTCGGCCCACCGAGTCCACGCCAACCACCAATGGGCTGTGTATTTGGTTTCAGCTCAGTGTGTGTTGAGCCCTTTTCAAGGGTGTCGGTGGTTATGGGGAGAAGGCTGGAGAATGGGGTTGGGAGGGAGAGATAGTTCAACCATGGTGGAGTAGACTTGATGGGCCGAATGGCCAAATTCTACTCCTACGACTTATGGAAGTTTCTCCCAATTGCAAGACACATGGTGTCAGGAGATATCTGCACTTACCCTGCAGTTGACTGATCATACAACCCAGTCCTTGTTTTTGCTCCTCGCCATTTTGTATTTCAGCTGGGGAGAAAAAGCAATCAGTCGTCATTATACAGTCCACGATGTAATGGGGTCATCTGAGGCTCAAAGGGCCACACACGTGACTCTTGTAGTTTTCTCTGCATTGCCAGAGGTTGAGTAGAGAGACGTGGTGGAGGTGTATAAGCCCATGAAAGCCACTGATGGAACAGAGGGTCAGAACCTTGTGCCCAAGGATGGAGATATCAAATACTGGTGGACATAGCTTTAAGGTGAGAGGGGCAAAGTTTAAGAGGCACAAGATTTTTAGGGTGGTGGGTGCCTGGAACGTGCTGCTGGGGGTGGTGGTGGATGGCAGATACTACAGTGGTGCTTCAAGAGACCTTTGGATAGGCACATGGACATGCAAGGAATGGAGGGATATGGGATTATGTCCAGGCACTTAAGAGTTGGCCTTGGAACCATGCTCGGCACAGACATTGTGGGCCGAAGGGCCTGTTGCTGCACTGAAGATAGAGACAAAACGCTGGAGTAACTCAGTGGGTCAAGCAGTACCTCTGGAGAAAACGAATAGGAGACATCACCCATCCTTTTCTCCAGAGATGCTGCCTGACCCACTGAGTTACTCCAGCATCTTGTGTCTGCTTTCGGTATAAACCAGCATCTGCTGTTCTTGGTTCTTGGTTTCTTGGTCCTCCAAAATATTCCAAATGGAATTTAAACTGGAGGTGGTGGAGGGAGGACTTAAGCCAGAAAGGGTTTTTGGGAAGAAAGAGCTACCTTAAATTTAGTTGCATCTGGTTGGGTAACTATGGTAGGGTGGAGATTATTCCACGCTTTAATTGTGCGGGGGAAGAATGAATTGCTGTACACATCTGTCTTGGTAGCTGGAATCACAAATTGGATCGAATGCCCTCGTCTGCTCCTAATTGGTTTGGGTTTGGTGTAGGTCTTGTAATCTATGTCGAGCTGACCATTTAACATTTTGTAAAAACAGGTCAAACGGTGAGCTTCACGTCTGTCTTGGAGAGGGTTCCTTCCACCCCAGAGAATTCAGAAGTTTGGTAACACTCGCTTCTCTCTCATAGGTGTTAGTAACAAATCGAGCTGCCTGTCTTTGGACACGTTCGATGGAAGAAATGTTTTTATTTGTGTTATGGTCCCATGCTGCAACTGCGTAGTCCAAATGAGGTCTAACGAGGGTGAGGTCTAACGAGCTGTTCCTTCCTACACTGTTCCCGTGCTGCATTGTTCCACGTTCTGCGTTGCTCCACAGAGTGTTATTGGCAGAGCACGCATTCTATCGCAACCTCGATGCAGCTCGGAGCTGGTGAAAGGGCTCTGGGGTGTCGGGACAGTGAACTGCTCGCTACAGCCCTGACCAGCTATTCCAGCCACAATTTAGATATGGCTGCGTGTCTCGTCAGCAGTGATGCCCAGATACTGATTTTAGATGATCAGCCATGGTCATATTGAATAGGTGCAGGAGTAACATAGAAACATTGAAAATAGGTGCAGGAGTAGGCCATTCGGCCCTTCGAGCCTGCACCGCCATTCAATATGATCATGGCTGATCATCCAACTCAGTATCCTGTACCTGCCTTCTCTCCATACACCCTGATCCCTTTAGCCACAAGGGCCACATCTAACTCCCTCTTAAATATAGCCAATGAACTGGCCTCAACTACTTTATGTGGCAGAGAATTCCGCAGATTCACCACTCTCTGTGTGAAACAAAAATTTCTCATCTCGGTCCTAAAAGACTTCCCCCTTATCCTTAAACTGTGACCCCTTGTTCTGGACTTCCCCAACATCGGGAACAATCTTCCTGCATCTAGCCTGTACAACCCCTTAATAATTTTGTAAGTTTCTATAAGATACTATAAGATAAGTATATGCAGGAGGTGCATAAAAATACTGGAGGTGCATAAAAATAGGTGCAGGAGCAGGCCATTCGGCCCTTCGAGCCAGCACGAAGGTTTTATCTATGTTTCTTATACTGCTGCTGGGGACTTGGTGATGTTAATGACATTGACTGTCTAGGGCAAGCAAGAAATTGCAGAGAATTGTGAACGCAGCCCAGACCATCGCACAAACCATCCTCCCTTCCATGGATGTGTAGGAAAGAACTGCAGATGCTGGTTTAAATCGAAGATAGACACAAAAAGCTGGAGTAACTCAGCGGGACAGGCGGCGTCTCTGGAGAGAAGGGATGGGTGACGTTTTGGGGTTGAGACCCTTCTTCAGACCTGAAACGTCACCCGTTCCTTCTCTCCACAGATGCTGCCTGTCTCGCTGAGTTAGTCCAGCTTTTTGTGTCTATCTTCCATCTACACCTCACGCTGCCTCGGCAAGGCCAGCAGCATCATCAATGACCAGTCTCACTCCCTCTTCTCCCCTCTCCCATCGGGCAAGAGGTACAGAAGTGTGAAAACGCACACCTCCAGATTCGGGGACAGTTTCTTCCCAGCTGTTATCAGGCAACTGAACCATCCTACCACAACCACAGAGCGGTCCTGAACTACTATCTACCTCACTGGTGACCCTCGGACTATCCTTGATGGGGCTTTGCTGGCTTTACCTTGCACTAAACGTTATTCCCTTATCCTGTATCTGTACACTGTGGACGGCTCGATTGTAATCATGTATTGTCTTTCCGCTGACTGGTTAGCACGCAACAAAAGCTTTTGTGGGGTGCAGCACCTAGACTGTGGAACAGCATCCCACTTCCCATCAGAACTGTCCCCTCCATCAACTCTTTTAAGTCTAGACTTAAAACTTATTTCTACTGTCAAGCCTTTCTTGAGATCCTATGAGGGAGCGCTGTATATATGTATTTCTGTATGTATTGTAGATCTATGTACCACTGTATGTAGCATGTTAGTACCTGCACTGATGTCAAGCACTTTGGTCAACGAGAGTTGTTTTTTAAATGTGCTATAGAAATAAACTTGACTTGACTTGACTTGACTTGACCTCGGCACATGTGACCAAAACTCAACTAAACTGGATGGTTAAACTCTCTCCTGTCGGTGATAGTTGTTACCTGGTGCTTTGGACGTTTACCTGCATGAAAGGTGCTGTACATGGACAAGTGGTTGATGAGTAGGTGACTCTATTAACCAAAGATAGTGTCTACATGGGACGATGGATCTTGAACCAGCTTAAGTCAGAGTTTATTTTTTCCAACAGTTTCAATAATAGTCACTGCTCCACCATCATTCTGCCCAGAACGCCAACTCTATCATAGAGTCTTGCAGCAGCAAACAGGCCCTTCAGCCCAACATGCCCACACCAGCCAACATGTCCCATCTCTACTAGTCCCACCTGCCTGTATTTGGCCCATATTTCTCTAAATCTGTCCTATCCATGTACCTGTCTAAATGTTTCTCAAACCGTTGGGATAGTCCCTGCCTCAACTACCTCCTCCGGCAGCTCGTTCCATACACCCACCACCCTTTGTGTGAAAATGTCACCCCTCAGGTTCCTATTAAATCTTTCCCCTCCCCCCCTCCCCTCACCTTAAACCTATATACTCTGGTTTTCGATTCCCCTACTCTACCCGATCTATTCATCTCATGATTTTGTGCACCTCTATAAGATCACCCCTCATCCTCCTGCGCTCCAAGGAATAGAGTCCTCGCTTGCTCAAACCCTCTCTATAACTCAGGCCCTCGTGTCCTGGCAACATCCTTGTAAAGTCGGGATGGATCAGGTGGGCCGAAGGGCCCGTTTCTGTGCTGAACAGCTCTGTGTGTACATCTCAGCTGCGACCTACCTCTGCCCATTTGAAGCTGCTTTTCCTGGAGTTCGTTGTCTTCTTTAAGGGCATCGATTTGGTCCAAGAGTTTGTGCGTTTCATTTTCCACAGCTTCCAGCTTGCTTTGTAAATTTCTCAGCATCACGCCATCACTTTCTGCTCTCTGGGAAAAAATATAGATGAGAGAGAAAAAGTCAGCAACGCTGCATAGAATGCTGGCCGTCCGCGCTGATGTAATGTAAGAAGCAGCTGGAAATCCAAAATAAAAGAATGAAAAATGCCCGGGATTCCTGGCAGCATCTGTGGAGAGAAATCAGTCAACTGGACCATCCAACCACAACTAGAGAGCGGTCCTGAACTACTATCTACCTCATTGGAGACTCTCAGACTATCTTTGATCGGACTTTACTGGCTTTACCTTGCACCTAATGTGATTCATGTTATTCCCATTATCTGTACACTGTGGACGGCTCGATTGTAATCATGTATTGTCTTTCCGCTGACTGGTTAGCATGCAACAAAAGCTTTTCACTGTACCTTGGTACACATGACAATAAACTCAACTGCATTAACTAACAGGAACAGTTTGTACACTTTGGTGGATCCAGTTGATACGTCAACTATGTGCCTAGTGGAGATGCCGGGCTGGAAACGGGCTGTTAGGCAGAAGGGAGATACAAGAGTCTGTAGATGCTCTCACCTTGATCTGCTGGAGGAACTCAGCGGGTCACGCAGCATCTGTGGAGACTTTCAGTCTGAAGAATGGTCCCCGATTCGAAACATCATCTGTCCACTTGCTTCCACAGATGTTGCCCGACTCGCCGAGTTCCTCCAGCAGATGTTTTTCCGGTTGACGAGATGCTGAATGGTGGAGGCCTTTCCCATTCTGCCTCTTCCACTCAAGACCTCTCCTTGTTTCACCGCTGCAGCTGGAAGCATGCTGTCACAACAAGTCCTCAGTTGTCATTCCATTTCGGGAATGTGAGCATTTCTGGTCAGGCAAGTGTTTGTTGCCCATCCTGGTGACAGGTACATGGCCTGCTTGCCTTTTTCCATCGAGGCATTGAGTATGAGGGTCAGGAAATGCGGCATCTTTATAATGGTTTGGTAAGGCTGCATTGGGAGTATCTGGGCAGTTCTGGTCCAGGAGAGATGTGGAGGCTTTGGAGAAGGCATGGAAAAGGTTTACCAGAATGCTGCCTGGATTCGAGGGCTTTAGCTATAAGGAAAGCTATAAGGAAGAAACTTACAAAATTCTTGCCATAGAGGCAGTACAGAGAAGGTTCACCAGACTGATTCCTGGGATGTCAGGACTTGCATATGAAGAAAGACTGGATAGACTCGGCTTGTACTCGCTAGAATTTAGAAGATTGAGGGGGGATCTTATAGAAACTTACAAAATTCTTAAGGGGTTGGACAGGCTAGATGCAGGAAGATTGTTCCCGATGTTGGGAAATCCAGGACAAGGGGTCACAGTTCAAGGATAAAGGGGAAAACTTTTAGGAGAAAAACATTTTTCACACAGAGAGTGGTGAATCTGTGGAATTCTCTGCCACAGAAGGTAGTTGAGGCCAGTTCATTGGCTATATTTAAGAGGGAGTTAAATGTGGCACTTGTGGCTAAAGGGATCAGGGGGTATGGAGAGAAGGCAGGTACAGGATACTGAGTTGGATGATCAGCCATGATCATATTGAATGGCGGTGCAGGCTCGATGGGCCGAATGGCCTCCTCCTGCACCTATTTTCTATGTTTCTATGTTTCTATGAGAGACCTGGATTGTTTACTCTGGAGCGTTGGAGGTCGAGGGGAGACCTGATAGTTTATACAATTATTAGAGGCTTAGCAGGGTGGTCCAGGGTGGAAACGTCAAAGACCAGAGGGATTGGTGTCGGTGGGTATTTAATAGACAATAGACAATAGGTGCAAGAGTAGGCCATTCGACCCTTCGAGCCAGCACCACCATTCAATGTGATCATGGCTGATCATCCACAATCAGTACCCCGTTCGTGCCTTCTCCCCATATCCCCTGACTCCGCTATCTTTAAGAGCCCTATCTAGCTCTCTCTTGAAAGCATCCAGAGAACCGGCCTCCACCGCCCTCTGAGGCAGAGAATTCCACAGACTCACAACTCTCTGTGAGAAAAAGTTTTTCTCGTCTCTGTTCTAAATGGCTCACCCCTTATTCTTAAACTGTGGCCCCTGGTTCTGGACTCCCCCAACATCGGGAACAGAGTGAGGAAAAGCCTCAATTTGAAACATCGCATATCCATGACTATCAGAGATGCCTCCTGACCCGTTGAAATACGAAGGGTGGCACAGTGGCACAGCTGGTGGAGCTGCTGCCTCACAGCGCCAGAGACCCAGGTTAGACCCGGACCTTGGATGCTGTCTGTGTGGAGCTCGCACGTTCTCCCTGTGACCACGTGGGCTTCCTCCGGGTGCTCCGGTTTCCTCCCACATCCCAAAAGCGTGCGGGTTTGTTGGTTAAAAGGCCCCTCTGTAAATGGCCCCTAGTGTGTCGGGAGTGGATGAGAAAGTGGGATAACATGGAACTAGTGAGGAGGAGTGATCGATGGTTGGTATGAACTCGGTGGGCCGAAGGGCCTGTTTCCGTGCTGTATTTCTAAACTAAACTAAACTAAACTTTGTGTTCCACGTAAGATTCTACATCTGCAGGTCCTTGTGTTTCCGTTCGACTCTCAGTCTTTGAATCACTTCCCTCTGGAAGGCGACTCCGGACTGTCAAAGCTGCCACAGCCAGACATAAAAACAGCTTTTATCCACGAGTAGTAGCTCTACTCAATAACCAAAAATCTGTAGCCTCCTTTTGCTCTGGTATTTTATTTAATTCACATGTTTAATCAATAATGTGTTATTATTAATGTTTAATGTTTTATGTGTCATTCCTAACTGTCACTGTGTGTCATGTTGCGGGCGGAGCACCAAGGCAAATTCCTTGTATGTGAATACTTGGCCAATAAACTTATTCATTCATTCATTCATTCAGCGTCTTAACCCGCTGACAATTTTGTTACTTCATGGGAGACCCCTTCATGGGATCATGAAGACCCCTTCATGGGATCATGTGACCCCTTCCACCCCTGCAACGGACTGTTCCAGCTGCTACGGTTAGGCAAACACCTCCGTTGCCATGCTGTGAGAACTGAGAGGTTGAGAAGGAGTTTCTTCCCACAGGCCATTAGGACTGTAAACTCCTACCTCACCAGGGACTAACTTCACTGAACCACTCTACTGTTTTTTTTAAATTGCTGGGTTTTTTTTCCCGTTTTTCCTTCCGCCCACAATATGTAATATGTAAAAGAATATGTGATTCTGTTTGTAGTTTGTTTGTTTGGTTGTTTGTTTTTTGCACAAAGTTTGCGAGCATTGCCACTCTTCATTTCACTGCACATCCCGTATGTGTATGTGACGAATAAACTTGACCTGACGGCTACTTGTCAACGGTACACAACAATGCTGGAGAAACTCAGCGGGTGCAGCAGCATCTATGGAGCGAAGGAAACAGGCAACGTTTCGGGCCGAAACCCTTCTTCAGACTGATAGGGGGTGGGGAGAAGAAAGGAAAAAAGGAAAAAGGCGGAGGAGGAGCCCGAGGGCTGAGGGAGGGGAGGAGACAACCAGAGGGCTGATGAAGGGGAGGGGACAGCAAGGGCTAGCAGAATTGGGAGAATTCAATGTTCAAGCCCCCAGGATGTAGACTGCCCAAGCGGAATATGAGGTGCATTTCCTCCAATTTCCGGTGTTGCTCGCTGTGGCCATGGAGGCGACCCAGGACAGAGAGGTCAGATACGGAATGGGAGGGGGAGTTGAAGTGCTGAGCCACCGGGAGGTCAGGTTGGTTATTGCGGACCGACCGGAGGTGTTCGGCGAAACGATCGGCAAGCCTCCGCTTGGTCTCACCGATGTAGATCAGCTGGCATCTAGAGCAGCGGATGCAATAGATGAGGTTGGAGGAGATGCAGGTGAACCTCTGTCGCACCTGGAACGACTGCTTGGGTCCTTGAATGGAGTAGAGGGGGGAGGTGAAGGGACAAGTGTTGCATCTCTTGCGGTTGCAAGGGAAAGTACCAGGGGAGGGGGTGGTATGGGAGGGAAGGGAAGAATTGACAAGGGAGTTACGGAGGGAGCGGTCTTTGCGGAAGGCAGACATGGGGGGAGATGGGAAGATGTGGCGAGTGGTGGGGTCACGTTGGAGGTGCCCAAACTGACGGAGGATCACTTGTTGTATGTGACGGCTGGTGGGGTGAAAGGTGAGGACTAGGGGGACTCTGCCCTTGTTGTGAGTGGGGGGATGGGGAGAGAGAGCAGTGTTGCGGGGTATGGCAGAGACCCTGGTGCGAGCCTCATCTATGGTGGAGGAGGGGAACCCCCGTTCCCTGAAGAATGAGGACATTTCAGATGCCCTGGTGTGGAACGCCTCATCCTGGGAGCAGATGCGGCGTAGACGGAGGAATTGGGAGTGGGGGATGGAATCCTTACAGGAAGCAGGGTGGGAAGAAGTGTAGTCCAGATAGCCATGGGAGTCGGTAGGTTTGTAGTGGATGTCGGTAAGGAATCCAACTACTTGTCAACGATGGTTTCTCTCAATGAAACATACAGTATTTCCGGGTGAAGGCATCAGGAGCAAGTTACCTGCAGCTTGCCCTCGACTATGTGCAGGCGGTCCGTGGTGTGCAAGTGCTGGTTGCTCATCTCCGCACTGTGGGCCACGGCTCCGTGATAGGCCTCTCTCCAGTGGGCAGCCTCTCGCTCTGCTTCCTGCAGCGATCTCTGCAAGCACAAACACCCAGCTTCACTCTCCACTTACAAACATCAAGGTAGACAAAAATGCTGGAGAAACTCAGCGGGTGAGGCAGCATCTATGGAGCGAAGGAATAGGCGACGTTTCAGGTCGAGACCCGGAAGGGTCTCGACCCGAAACGTCACCTATTCCTTCGCTCCATAGATGCTGCCTCACCTTTCCGGGTCTCAACCCGAAACGTCACCTATTCCATCGCTCCACAGATGCTGCCTCACCCGCTGAGTTTCTCCGGCATTTTTGTCTACCTTCGATTTTTCCAGCATCTGCAGTTCTTTCTGAAACATTAAGCACTCACAGGATGCTTTGCTCACCTCTGGTTTGGGAACAGCTCCATCCAAGACCTCGAGAGACTGCAGCGAATTGTGGACACTGCCCAGACTGTCACACAAAACCAACCTCCCTCCTATCTGAAGAAGGGCCTCGACCCAAAAACCTCACCCATTCCTTCTCTCCAGAGATGCTGCCTGTCCCGCTGAGTTACTCCAGCATTTTGTGTCTACCTCCCTTCCATTGACTCCATCTACACCTCACGCTGCCTCGGCAAGGCCAGCAGCATCATCAAGGACGAGTCGCAACCCGGTCACTCCCCCTTCTCCCCTCTCCCATCGGGCAAGAGGTACAGAAGTGTGAAAACGCACACCTCCAGATTCAGGGACAGTTTCTTCCCAGCTGTTATCAGGCAGCTGAACCATCCTACCACAACCAGAGAGTGGTCCTGAACTACTATCTACCTCATTGGTGACCCTCAGACTATCCTTGATCGGACTTTTCTGGGTTTGTATTCAATGTTATTCCCTTATCATGTATCTGTACACTGTAAATGGCTCGAGTGTAATCATGTATTGTCTTTCCGCTGACTGGATGCTCTGCTCTGGTTGCCAGAACTGCTCTCTGGTTGTGGTAGGATGGTTCAGTTGCCTGATAACAGCTGGGAAGAAATTGTCCCTGAATCTGGAGGTGTGTGTTTTCACACTTCTACACCTATGGGAGAGTCTAGGTCCAGAGAGCAGGTGGGACGTGTAGATAGTGTCTCTTAATCGACGTGGGCAAGTTGGGCCCAAGGGTCTGTTTCCGTGTTAGATGACTATGACAGTGTTTTATCTGCTTTCCAATTTCCAAAGTAACTTTTACCTGGTTCTCTAGTTACTGATTAAAATTGGTTTATTTATTCAATTCCACACAAATAGTGTTCCCTAGTGTATTGACAGCATTAAACCTAATTTGTGTACGACATGCTTTCCATCATTGCGAGGGACATTGAGTATAAGACTCAGGAAGTTATGATGCAGCTCTAGTAGGACTTTGATTAGATTGCATTTGGAGTATTGCGGGCAGGTCTGCTCGCCCCCATCACAGTTAAGATGTGGAGGATATTTACCAGAATGACGCCTGGTTTTAGACGGTTTCAGCGACAGGAGAAGGGTGGCCAAAATTGGATGGTTTTCCCTTGAACAATGTTGGATGAGGAGAGATTGGGTAGAAGCATATAAAATGATGAGAGGCATAGATTGGATAAGAAGCGGAACCTTTTTTCTCCGCAGGGTAGAACTGTCCAAGACAGTGGTGACAGTGGTGACAGTGGTGGCAGTGGTGCCAGTGGTGCCAGTGGTGACAATGGTGACAGTGGTGACAATAGTGACAGTGGTGACAGTGGTGATGGCAGTGACAGTGGTGACAGTGGTGACAGTGGTGGTGACAGTGGTGACAGTGGTGCCAGTGGTGACAATGGTGACAGTGGTGACAATAGTGACAGTGGTGACAGTGGTGATGGCAGTGACAGTGGTGACAGTGGTGACAGTGGTGGCAGTGGTGACAGTGGTGCCAGTGGTGCCAGTGGTGACAATGGTGACAGTGGTGACAATAGTGACAGTGGTGACAGTGGTGATGGCAGTGACAGTGGTGACAGTGGTGACAGTGGTGGTGACATCGGTGACAGTGGTGATAGTGGTGACAGTGGTGATAGCAGTGACTGGTGACAGTGGTGACAATAGTGACATCGGTGACAGTGGTGACAGTGGTGACAATAGTGACAGTGGTGACAGTGGTGACAATAGTGACAGTGGTGACAGTGGTGACAGTGGTGACAGTGGTGACAATAGTGACAGTGGTGACAGTGGTGACAGTGGTGACAATAGTGACAGTGGTGACAGTGGTGACAGTGGTGACAATAGTGACAGTGGTGACAGTGGTGGTGACAGTGGTGATGGCAGTGACAGTGGTGACAGTGGTGACAGTGGTGACAGTGGTGACAATAGTGACAGTGGTGACAGTGGTGGTGACAGTGGTGACAGTGGTGACAATAGTGACAGTGGTGGCAGTGGTGACAGTGGTGATGGCAGTGACAGTGGTGACATCGGTGGCAGTGGTGACACTGGTGATGGCAGTGACAGATATGATAGTGGCATTTAAGAGGCTTTTAAAAATGCAGGCAATATGGATGAGGTGGGTTTAACTTGGCTCAAACATCGTGGGCTGAAGGAGCTGTTCCTGTGCTGTACTGTCCATGTTCTAGGAAACATGCTCGCAAGTTCACGTTATAGGAGTAGAATCAGGCCATTCGGCCCATCAAGTCTTTTCAGCCATTCAATCATGGCTCACCTCTGCCTCCTGCCTTCACCCCAAAACCCTCGACACCCGTTCTAATCAAGAACTTGTCTATCTCCGCCTTAGAAATATCCACTGACTTGGCCTCCACAGCCCTCTGTGGCAATGAGTTCCACAGATTCACCACCCTCTGACTAAAGAAATTCCTCCTCACCTCCTTTCTAAAAGAGCGCCCTTTAATTCTGAGGCTGTGACCTCTGGTCCTAGACTCTCCCACCAGTGGGAACATCCTCCCCACATCCACTCCATCTATACCTTTCACTATTCTGTAAGTTTCAATGAGGTCCCCCCTTCAACCTCTAAACTGCAGTGGGTCGAGGCCCAGTGCTGCAGCTGTTACTGAGGGTACAATGCCCCGACGTTGTGCCACTCACCTGGACCTTGTCCAGGCTGCGTTCTGCTGCCGTTTTCTCCTCAATGCCTCTCTGGAGTTGTTCTTTAGCCACGTCCTCATACCGGAGCTTCTGCTGCTGCATTTCCATCATGCTTTCCTTCACCCCATCCCGCGAGTGATTCTGTCAAAGAAACACCTGGCTGTTCACAGAGGCCCACAGAGGCCAAGTTAGAGGTACAGCGCGAAAACATGCTCGTCAACGGTTGCATTGTCGGCAGAAGTAGCGGTAACTGAACCTCATAACATTTAGACAATAGACAATAGGTGCAGGAGTAGAGGCCATTCGGCCCTTCGAGCCAGCACCGACATTCAATGTGATCATGGCTGATCATCCCCAATCAGTACCCCGTTCCTGCCTTCTCCCCATATCCCCTGACTCCGCTATGTTTAAGAGCCCTATCTAGCTCTCTCTTGAAAGCATCCAGAGAACCTGCCTCCACCGCCCTCTGAGGCAGAGAATTCCACAGACTCACCACTCTCTGTGAGAAAAAGTGTTTCCTCGTCTCCGTTCTAAATGGCTTACTCCTTATTCTTAAACTGTGGCCTTCTTAAATGTATGTATTGGTGGCGCTGCGGTAAAGTTGCTGCCTTGCAGCGCATGCAGCGTCGGAGACCAGGGGGCGATCCCGACTACGGCTGCTGTCTGTACGGAGTTTGTACGTTCTCCCCGTGACCTGCGTGGGGTTTTCTCGGTTTCCTCCCACACTCCACAGGTTTGTAGATTTATTGGCTTGGTATAAATGTAAATTGTCCCCAGTGTGTGTGTAGGATAGCGTTAGTGTGCGGGGATCGCTGGTCGGTGCGGACTCAGCGGGCCGGAGAGCATGTTTTTGCGCTTAGGCAGCTTACACCCCAGCGGTATGAACATTAACTTCTCTATCTTTAAGTAAAAGCCCTGTCCCACGGTACGAGTTCATTCCAAGAGCTCGCCCGAGTTTGCCCTGATTCGAACTCGGAGATTTACGGTAATGGCCACTCGTCGGTACTCGGGGCTCTCGTGGACATTTTTCATCACGTTGAAAAATCTTCACGAGTCTTCCCGAGCTTGCCTGCCGTCAGCGAGTCTTCAAGAGTACCTGCCGTTAGCGTTACGAGCCGCTAAGAGACGTCCCCGAGCTCCGACGTACCCGCTACGTTCATTCTCCGTGCTTACCACGAGTTTCATTTTTTAAAAACTCGGGAGAGCTCTTGGAATGAACTATGAACTCGTACCATGGGAGAGGGCTTTGACCCTTGCTTTCCCTCTCTCTCCATCCCTCCCCCTTTCCCAGTTCTCCCACCAGTCTGACTGTCCCCGACTACATCTTATCTCTGTTTGTTGTCACCTTCTCTGAGCTAACAACGATCTAGTCAACATTTTCCTTCAACTTCACTTCTCTTGATGTCTCGTTTTCACACACTTTAGCCTTCCTTATCTCTGTGTCTCCCTCTCCCCTGACTCTCAGTATGAAGAAGGTTCTCGACCAGAAACAGACCCAGGGGGGCAGAGACGCCGCCTGTCTCGCGGAGTTACTCCAGCATTTAGTGTCGAGGCAGCAGATAGGATTGTTCCATACTTTTGTAACTTTGTCGTGGCACTTGTATACCACCTGGGTCATATGCAAATCAAAGCATTTCACTTCACCTGTGTACCCGAGTTTCAGGTGGCAATGAAGTATCATTCAATTAGCTCATCAAACAAGTCATTTCTCTACCTGTGCCCAGGTGTGTAGCTGAGCCTCAAGTGATTGTAGTTTACAGCGTAAGGCATCATCATCCAACTGCACCTGAAATGAAGGTTCAACAGGTGAGCATGACAGGTGAGCACGACAGGTGAGCACGACAGGTGAGCAAGAGTAGGAGTAAACGGGTCCTTTTCAGAATAGCAGGCAGTGACTAGTGGGGTACCGCAAGGCTCAGTGCTGGGACCCCAGCTATTTACAATATATATTAATGATTTGGACGAGGGAATTGAATGCAACATCTCCAAGTTTGCGGATGACACGAAGCTGGGGGGCAGTGTTAGCTGTGAGGAGGATCCTAGGAGACTGCAAGGTGACTTGGATAGGTTGGGTGAGTGGGCAAATGCATGGCAGATGTAGTATAATGTGGATAAATGTGAGGTTATCCACTTTGGTGGCAAAAACAGGAAAGTAGACTATTATCTAAATGGTGGCCGATTAGGAAAAGGGGAGATGCAACGAGACCTGGGTGTCATGGTACACCAGTCATTGAAAGTAGGCATGCAGGTGCAGCAGGCAGTGAAGAAGGCGAATGGTATGTTAGCATTCATAGCAAAAGGATTTGAGTATAGGAGCAGGGAGGTTCTACTGCAGTTGTACAGGGTCTTGGTGAGACCACACCTGGAGTATTGCGTACAGTTTTGGTCTCCTAATCTGAGGAAAGACATTCTTGCCATAGAGGGAGTACAGAGAAGGTTCACCAGACTGATTCCTGGGATGTCAGGACTTTCATATGAAGAAAGACTGGATAGACTCGGTTTGTACTCGCTAGAATTTAGAAGATTGAGGGGGTATATTATAGAAACGTACAAAATTCTTAAGGGGTTGGACAGGCTAGATGCAGGAAGATTGTTCCCAATGTTGGGGAAGTCCAGGACAAGGGGTCACAGTTCAAGGATAAAGGGGAAATCTTTTAGGACCGAGATGAGAAAAACATTTTTCACACAGAAAGTGGTGAATCTCTGGAATTCTCTGCCACAGAAGGTAGTTGAGGCCAGTTCATTGTCTATATTTAAGAGGGAGATGTGGCCCTTGTGGCTAAAGGGATCAGGGGGTATGGAGAGAAAGCAGGTACAGGATACTGAGTTGGATGATCAGCCATGATCATATTGAATGGCAGTGCAGGCTCGAAGGGCCGAATGGCCTACCCCTGCACCTATTTTCTATGTTTCTATGACAGGTGAGCACGACAGGTGAGAGCAACAGGTGAGCACAGAGTGTAGGATGCAGAATTTGATAGAACATAGAACAGTACAGATCCTATGTGCACTGATAGAATTAGTAACGGGCTGGAAGGGGCTGTTTGGCCCTTTTGTGCTGTACATGAGCTCATCCACCTGATAACGGAGGAACTTGATAAATACAAATAGCATTTTGTGCAAAATGTAATTTTGTGAAAAATGGAATCCCTCTAAAACCTTTCCTATCCATGTACCTGTCTGAATGCCTTTTAAGTGTTGTTGCAGTACCTGCCTCAACGGGTTTGATCCTGACTACGGGTGCTGTCGGTACGGAGTTTGCATGGTCTCCCCGTGACCTGCGTGGGTTTTCTCCGAGATCTTCGGTTTCCTCCCACACTCCAAAGACGTGCAGGTTTATAGGTTAATTAGCTTGGTATAAGTATAAATTGTCCCGAGTGTGTGTAGGATAGTGTTAGTGTGCGGGGATCACTGGTCGGCGCGGACTCAGTGGGCCGAAGGCGCTTATTCCGCGCTGTATCTCTAAAGTATAACGGTGTACCATGCACACATGTGGATGGATAATGTTACCCCGTTAAATCTCTAACTAAAACTAAACTAGGTGAGGAGGAAGGAACTGCAGATACTGGTTTCAACCGAAGATAGACACAAAATGCTGGAGTAACTCAGCGGGACAGGCAGCATCTCTGGAGAGAAGGAATAGGTGATGTTTCGGGTCGAGACCCTTCTTCAGCCTGAAGGGGTCTTCTTCAATCTGAAGAAGAGTCTTGGCCTGAAATGTCACCCGTTCCTTCTCTCCTGAGATGCTGCCAGTCCCGCTGAGTTACTCCAGCATTTTGTGTCTGTCTCAAGGAGGTGAGTCAGCTTGGGGGGGAGGCATGGAGGAATGTTGCACAGCTGACACACAGCTCAGCGAGTGGTCATGTCCGTGCTCTCTACCTTCCAGGACTTCTCGGCGGCCTGCAGCAGGGTTGCCAGCAGCTGCTGGAGGATGGCCATCTTCTGTTTCAGCTTCAGCTCACGGTACAATGCTTCCTGCAAGAGAGAGACGTCCAGTCATCAAACCCAGCCAACGGCAACACCTTCATTACAGCCAGCACACTGTAGCCGCACACTGCCAGCATGTCTGCACATGTCTACCTACATCTACCTACAACTATATACATCTACCTACATATACATCTATCTCCATCTACCTCCATCTATCTCCATCCATCTCCATCCATCTCCATCTATCTCCATCCATCTCCATCTATCTCCATCTATCTCCATCCATCTCCATCTACCTCCATCTACCTCCATCTACCTCCATCCATCTACCTCCATCTACCATCTATCTCCATCTACCTCCATCCATCTACCTCCATCTACCATCTATCTCCATCTACCTCCATCTACCTCCATCCATCTCCATCCATCTCCATCTACCTCCATCTACCTCCATCTACCATCCATCTCTATCTACCTCCATCTATCTCCATCTACCTCCATCTACCTCTATCTACCTCCATCCATCTCCATCCATCTCCATCTACCTCCATCTACCATCCATCTCTATCTACCTCCATCCATCTCCATCCACCTCCATCTACCTCTATCTACCTCCATCCATCTCCATCCACCTCCATCTACCTCCATCTACCATCCATCTCTATCTACCTCCATCTATCTCCATCTACCTCCATCTATCTCTATCTATCTCCATCCATCTCCATCCACCTCCATCTCTCTCCATCTACCTCCATCTACCTCCATCCATCTCCATCCATCTCCATCCATCTCCATCCACCTCCATCTACCTCCATTTATCTCTATCTATCTAGAACAATGGGGACCCGGCGTGGGGGGGCCGCTGTGAGGGAGGGGGAAGGGGGAAGAACCAAGGGGGACCTGGCACAGGGCGGGAAGGGGGGGGGGATTTGTAACTGTAAGCGTCCTTTATGTGCGACTATTTGCATACCTTGTGTATCTACTTTGGGCAACAATAGACAATAGATAATAGGTGCAGGAGTAGGCCATTCAGCCCTTCGAGCCAGCACCGTCATTTAATGTGATCATGGCTGATCATCCCCAATCAGTACCCCTTCTCCCCATATCCCCTGACTCCGCTATTTTAAGAGCCCTATCTAGCTCTCTCTTGAAAGCATCCAGAGAACCGGCCTCCACCGCCCTCTGAGGCAGAGAATTCCACAGACTACATTCCATAACAGATACATCTATGTACATCTTCAAACAGGGTTATATAACACCAGGAAATTCATTCACAACAGGAATTGCCCTTTTTATTTGTTTATTATTTGAAAGTGGCACGGTGACGTAGCGGTAGAGTTGCTGCCTCATCGCGCCAGAGACCTGGTTCAATCCTGACCTTGGGTGCTGTCTGTACAGAGTTTGTATGTTCTCCTGTGACCGAGTGGGTTTTCTCCGGGTGCTCCGGTTCCCTCCCACACCCCAAAGACGTGCGGGTTTGTGCGTTAATTGGGTTCAGTAAATTGTGAATTGTCCCTAGTGTGTGGGATAGTACAGGGTGATCGCTGGTCGGTGTGGACTCAGTGGGCCAAAGGGCCTGTCTCCATGCTGTATCTCTAAAGGTGCAGCATGCACACTTGTGGATGGATGCTGACTTGTGCCGTTACTTCCTTCCTCATTATTAATATTATTGCCTTTGTACCGAGCGACAGTGAAAAGCTTTTGTTGCTTGTGAACCAGTCAGTGGAAAGACCATACACGATGACAATCGAGCCGTCCACAGTGTACAGATACAAGGATAAAGGGGAAAACGTTTAGTGCAGGATAAGGTCCGGTAATTATATTCAGGAACATGAGAGGAAGTACCTTCAGATACTCTGAGAGTTGTTGGATCTCCTGCAAGACACAAGACACAAGATACAAATATTTCTTGAATAAGCCAACATGAAATACTAAAGCAAACCTTTCAAGTCGTCAGGAATATCCATCCCACCATCAAGACATGAGCCTTGGTCTACAACACCTCTTAGACCAGGGGTCGGCAACCTACGGCCCCCGGGCCGAATGCGGCCCGTAACCCCAAATCATCCGGGCCGCAGACTTCCGTCATCTCTGGTACCTCCCGGGCCCGAGGTCACGGTGCCCAAGAACGGTGACGCAAGGAGGCCTACGCTGGCGGCTGCAATGGTGGAGCCACCGAGCAGCAGCGAGCTCTGGCTGTACCGCATCCTGCGCAAAGCCGCCAGCACGGCCGTGCACCTTCTGTGTCTGAGCTTCACTGTCGGGATCGGGGTTGTCCATAGGCCGGGGACGAGTGAGTGTGAGTATTTGAGTCACTGCCTTCAGGACAGAGCCAAGGCATTGGTCCGTAGGTGCGCCGTGTTGGTGAGCGCCCCAAACTGGGGACGCCATGTTGGTGAGTGCCCTAACTAGGGACGCCATATTGGTGAGTGCCCCTAACTAGGGACGCCATGTTGGTGAGTGCCCCTAACTAGGGACGCCATATTGGTGAGTGCCCCTAACTAGGGACGCCATGTTGGTGAGTGCCCCTAACTAGGGAAGTCATGTTGGTGAGTGCCCCTAACTAGGGACGTCATGTTGGTGAGTGCCCCTAACTAGGGACGCCATGTTGATGAGTTCCCCTAACTAGGGACGCCATGTTGGTGAGCGCCCCTAACTAGGGACGCCATGTTGGTGAGTGCCCCTAACTAGGGACGCCATGTTGGTGAGTGCCCCTAACTAGGGACGCCATGTTGGCGAGCGCCCATAACTAGGGACGCCATGTTGGTGAGTGCCCCTAACTAGGGACGCCATGTTGGCGAGCGCCCATAACTATGGGCCAGTGCTCCGGGTGGCGACCTCGAAGGGCCGGGATCCATGTGAACATGTGATTTGATGCTTGCCAACCGGGGCGGGTTGGGGGTGGGGATCCATGTGTACACGTGGTAGATGTGGCCCGCCATCCGCTCACAGACATGCGTCCAGGCCCCTATGCGCCGAAACAGCGGCGCCGAAACGGCAGCGCCAAATGGTACGATTCTGTTTGGAGAGGGTGCAGCGTAGGTTTACCAGAACGATGCCTGGACTGGAGGGTATCAGGTATGTCCACAGGTTGTTCGTGTTCATAAGGTCATAAGGTCATAAGGAATAGGAGCAGAATTAGGCCATTCGACCCATCAAGTCTACTCCGCCATTCAATCATGGCTGATCTATCTCTCCCTCCTAGCCCCATTCTCCTGCCTTCTCCCCATAACCTCTGACACCCGTATTAATCAAGAATCTGTCTATCTCTGCCTTAAAAGTATCCACTGACTTGGCCTCCACAGCCGTCTGTGGCAATGAATTCCGCAGATTCACCACCATCTTGTAAGCCTCAATTCTCCTGAACTGAAAGATCTGCTGGCCAGTTTGCGGTGACATCGTGTTTGGATCAGGACTCAGGTGAGGCCCCGGGCCAGGTAAGGACAGCCCAGTGTTCTTCCCTGAAGGTCTATCACTGGGCCAGGTGGGGTTTGTGTCGCCTGTGGCCACATTCACACCACGCTGGCTTAACACTCGCCGAATGTCTGCCGTAGAGTCGTTAATGACATTCAGAATAGTGAAAGGAGTGGATGTGGAGAGGATGTTTCCACTAATGGGAGAATCTAGGACTAGAGGTCACAGCCTCAGAATTAAAGGACGTTCTTTTAAGGAAATGAGGAGCCATTTCTTTAGTCAGATGGTGGTGAATCCGTGGAATTCTTTGCTACAGACGGCTGTGGAGGCCAAGTCAGTGGATATTTTTAAGGCAGAGATAGATAGATTGTTGATTAGTGCGGGTGTCAGGGGTTATGGGGGGAAGGCAGGAGAATGGCCTAGTTGTACTCCTATTCCTTATGACCTTTTGACGTTATGACCTTATATTTACAACGCCAGCCCCACTTTCTCCCATGAGTGGGGAAGCCATGTCAAAGCCGTGTGCAGTTTGGGAGTTGGCTGCATGAAGATAGTTGTTTGGGTGAATGGTTCGCTGTTAACCCTCTATCTTCATTTACAGACACAGCACAATGATAGACTGAGGCACCGAGCACAAGGGGCAGAAAGGAGCCTGATGGAAATGTCCTTCACCTGATCGAGAACAGCAACACCGCATCTGTGAAAAAGAGAGAAAGATGATTTCACTGAAGGTATTTGACGGGCAGTGAGTGTTAAGGTGGTGAATGTTACACCAGCCTTGAGCGGTGTGTGGTACAGTAGGCCAGTGCTTCTTAAACGCCAACATGCATCGCTGGGGGCTGCCTGCATTCATCAGCAGCCTGCGTGTGTGGAGCAGAGGGTTGAGGTCGCGATCAGGGGGGAAAATGGAGGAGGACTGGCCAAATGTTGTGCCTTCCACCACAGTGATGAATGCTGTGGTGGATGTTTGTGTTCAATTTTTATTGTGTATTGTGTGTTCCTTATTATTGTACCGCTGCTGGCAAATTCATTTCACTTGCACTTAATGTGCAAGTGATGAATAAAACTGATATTGATATTGATTGATATTGACCAGCAAAGCGCAGCAGCGCGTCATATTCGACCGCGCTGTCCTCCGCCCCCCCCCTGGTGGAGGGGTAGACCTCATGGCCCTCGACAACAGCTGGCTACAACGCTGGCAGGCATTACATAACCTCTGCTGCCTCAAACACATGAAGAAGAACAGGTGAATGACATTATTTTGGGGTGAATAAAGGGTGAATGAATTTAATCAGATATTTATATATTTTTTTCTATGCTTCAAAAAGACATGGCCATTAAAGTGGTGAGTAAGAGTATTTAGACTTAGCAGCCGAGGCAGCACAACACGGCTGGCGTACCCAGGTGCTCCCTGTAGAGGTTGGTTGTAGTGGGTTTGTCAACAACCAGACTCCTGAAGGGAATGGGAGTTGGAGGACAGGCCTTCCGGCCAGCCGTTAGGTCGCTGTCAGAGGCTGCCGAGCGGAGCAGCAACCTGGCTGTGGCTGAAGGGGGAGGACTCCATCTGGGCGGCAAAATGACTAGCAAGAGGGGTAAAACGGAGGGGAGCGCACCTGGGACGCCAGGTGTTGCTGTTGAGCCCTCTGGAGGTGTCGTGGGCCTAGCAACAAAACTCCAAGGAAGGAGGGTGCCCACCTGATGACCCCAATGACGTCTTTACCCCTACCCCCATCCAGATAGTAAGAAGGTGCCAATTATAGAGGGGATTGTAATATCAAGTCCTATAGGCCCAACTTATTGGTTGTAAGGGCTGGAAATTTGATGTTTTCTTTCTCTCTACCTGTGGTTTTCTAATTTCAAAGTCGCAGGATATTTCCCAAATTTACTGTAATATAACCTTTTATGGAAGACCAGACGAGCTAGTGGGATCATCAATTTATAAATGGCCACACTGGACGATCGCTGTTGGCAACTGTTGAACTGTAACCTTACTTTGTGCAGCAATTTAGCCACCAAAGTTGATATTTGACGGTATTGTGAGCTTTCGTCGGGAAGAGTTATAGAAAGTTAGATTAATTGGACACTAATATATTAAATCAAATTCTCCGTGGTTTTTTGAGTTAGTTTTCCAAGAAAAAACCTGCAGTAATCAAAGCGGGAAAGGGCAGGGTGGGGCTGAGGCCCCGTGTTTAGACGTTGGGATGTGTTTTTTTAAATCATTCTAATAGAATGCTTTTCCAACTCCAGTGGCTATTAAACTTTTTTTCACTCCTAGTTTTCTTTACATATTTTTAGGATGTTTTAAAAGTTGAATAAATTAAACACTTTAGAAATGAGACGAAAATTACCAAAAAGCATCAGAAAATGTAGTCAAGAGTGAGTGAAATTTTGTGATATAGACTTAAGGGTGAATGACAGGAAATAGTTGCAGTAGACACGAGGGAATAGTACACGAGGCACAAGCAACTGCAGATGCTGCCCATCAGTTCAGTTTAGTTTATAGTCATGTGGGATTCTCTGCCACAGAAGGCAGTGGAGGCCAATTCACTGGATGTTTTCAAGAGGGAGTTAGATTTAGCTCTTAGGGCCAACGGAATCAAGGGATAGGGGGAGAAAGCAGGAACGGGGTACTGATTGTGGATGATCAGCCATGATCATATTGAATGGCGCTGCTGGCTCGAAGGGTTGAATGGTCTACACCTGCACCTATTTTTCTATGTTTCTAGGTACAGTGAAAATCTTTTGTTGCGTGCTATCCAGTCAGCGGAAAGACAATACGTGATTACAATCGAGCCATTTACGGTGTATAGATACATGATAAGGGAATAACGTTTAGTGCCAGGTAAAATGTGGTTGATACGGTAAAAGATGGTTTACGAGAAAAGGCACAGTGCTGGAGTAACTCAGCGGGTCAGGCAGCATCTGTGGAGAACATGGATAGGTGACGTTTCACAGAGTGCTGGAGTAACTCAGCGGGTCAGGCAGCATCTGTGGAGCGAAGGAAATGGGCAACCTTTTGGGCCGAAACCCTGAAGGAAATAGGCAACGTTTCGGCCCGAAACCCTTCTGGGTTTCGGCCCGAAACGTTGCCTATTTCCTTCGCTCCATAGATGCTGCTGCACCCGCTGAGATTTTCCAGCATTTTGGTCTACCTTATCATTTATAGTGTGGTTCCGTATAGCTTACAAAGCACAGAAGTACACTGTGCCAGAGTAACTCAGCGGGTCAGGCAGCATCTGTGGAGAACATGGATAGGTGACGTTTCACAGAGTGCTGGAGTAACTCAGCGGGTCAGGCAGCATCTGTGGAGGCTGTGGATCGGTGATGATTCAGGTGTGAAGAAGGATCCCGACCGGAAACGTCACCCATCCGTGTTCTCCAGAGATGCCGGCGTGAGGGGCGGCTGCCGAGGACAAGTGTCGGTGAACGATCCCGCGTCGTGGCGTTCGCTACTCACTCAGTCTGCTGGCTGGCTTCCCTCCGCATGGCACGGCCAAGCTCCTGGCTCTGCGCTGGCGGCATCTGAGTAGCTGTTCACAGACAAAAGCAAACGCAATGCCAGCATTTAATTCAAGAGGGCTTGTGTACAAAAACAGGGATGTAATGCTGAGGCTGAGGCTCTATAACGCACTGGTCAGGCCACATTTGGAATATTGTGAACATTTTTGGGCCCCATATCTGAGAGGAGGTTTACAAGAACGATCCCAGGAATGAGTAAGGTTAACACATAGAAACATAGAAACATAGAAAATAGGTGCAGGAGTAGGCCATTCGGCCCTTCGAGCCGATCATCCCAACTCAGTATCCCATCCCTGCCTTCTCTCCATACCCCCCTGATCCCTTTAGCCACAAGGGGCCACATCTAACTCCATCTTAAATATAGCCAATGAACTGGCCTCAACTACCTTCTGTGGCAGAGAATTCCACAGATTCACCACTCTCTGTGTGAAAAATGATTTCCTCATCTCGGTCCTAAAAGTCTTCCCTCTTATCCTTAAACTGTGACCCCTTGTTCTGGACTTCCCCAACATCGGGAACAATCTTCCTGCATCTAGCCTGTCCAACCCCTTAAGAATTTTTGTAAGTTTCTATAAGATCCCCTCTCAATCTTCTAAATTCTAGCGAGTACAAGCCGAGTCTATCCAGTCCTTTCCTCATATGAAAGTCCTGCCGTCCAGGAATCAGTCTGGTGAACCTTCTCTGTACTCCCTCTATGGCAAGAATGTCTTTCCTCAGATTAGGAGACCAAAACTGATGAGCGTTTGACGGCACTGGGGCCCTGTACTCGCTGGAGTTTAGAAGGATGAGGGGGAACCTCATTGAAACATACAGAATAGTGAAAGGCCCTGGATAGAGTGGATGTGGAGAGGAGGTTTTCTCCGGGTGCTCCGGTTTGCTCCCACGTTCCAAAGACGTGCAGGTTTGTAGGTTAATTGGCTTCTGTAAATTATCCCATGTTTTGTAGGGAAGGGCTAGTGTACGGGTGATCGCTGGGCGGCACGAACACGATGGGCCGAAGGGCCTTTAACCCTGCTGTATCTCCAAACTAATATAAAGTGCAATCTCCAGGCCCTTCCATAACAGAGAAACATGATTAATAATGAACAGAATATAATATCATAAATTTAAAAATAATGGGACTGGATGCAGGAATGAGATAATGTTATTCAAATATATACATGAGCAATATTATGTGAAATAGCAGATTAAATGAACCATAGATATGTTAGAAAATCAAAACCTTAACATCAACCAGAGGGGAGCATGAACCAGAGAACGGTTATGTTTCTCTTCACTGTAAATCCCATCAGAAGCTGATTGGGGTCTGACTGAGGCAGTCCGTATAGACTTGAACCTCAGGTTGTGAAAACATCTCGAATAGAGTCACTGTGGGACATGCCCTTCGGCCCAACTTGCCCATGCTAACCAAGATGCCCATCTACACTAGTCCCCAGCTGCCAGCGTTTGGCCCATATCCCTCTAAACCTTTCACTACCCATGTACAGGTCCAAATGTCCTTTAAAAATGTCATGTTGAAGAAAGAACTGCAGATGCTGGAAACATCGAAGGTAGACAAAAATGCTGGAGAAACTCAGCGGGTGAGGCAGCATCTATGGAGCGAAGGAATAGGTGATGTTTCGGGTCGAGAACTGAAGTCCCTAGTCTACCTTTAAATGTATCATAGTCCCTGCCTCAACTACCTCCTCTGGCAGCTTGTTCCATATCCTCACCACCCTCTGTGTGAAAAAGTTGCCCCTCAGGTTTCCTATTAAATCTTTCCCCCCTTCACCATAAACCTATGTCCCCCTGGTTCTTGATTCTGCTTCTTTAGACTGAGCATCCACCTGACCTATTCCCCTCGTGATCTTATACACCTCGTCCTCCTGCGCTCCAGGGAATAAAGTCCCTCGCCTGCCCAACCACTATTAGTTCTGGCCTGCGGATCCTGGCAACATCCTCGCAAAATCTTCCCTGCACTCTTCCCAGCCTCACAACATCTAACGTCTACTAAAACCCAACAAGAAGTCCTGTCAAAGGAAGCGATGACCAAAGTGTAAATATATCCTGACCCCAAGCTTCACATCCTCCAACTCTCACCTTTATTTTTAGTGGGAACGTTCTGGACGCTGGCCTTGTGTTGGGTGAGAGGGCTGATGGGGAGAGTGAGCCTGGCGCCTTCTGCTGCCCGCTGAATGAGTTGGTTGCTGAATGGCGGGCCGTCAGTGGAGGGGCTGAGCTGTGGAGGACATCTGTACACAGAGAGAGAGAGAATGAGTGTGTGAGTGAGTGAGTGAGTGAGAGAGTGAGTGAGTGAGTGAGTGCGAGCCATGTTATCTGCCAGCGATACCATCAGGAGGAAAGAGCAGCGGCCTGAAAGCTGAGGTCTCCGGGTTCACGAACACCCCCCCCCCCAACACAAAAAACTACCAGGTTCATGAACAGCCCCCCCCCACAAACAAACCACCAGGTTCACGAACACCCCCCCCCACAAACAAACCACCAGGTTCACAAACACCCCCCTCCCCAACAAACAAACCACCAGGTTCACGAACAGCACAACACTAACCTCAACCAGGAAACTATTACGGACAGTATTTGGCTGCTCTAAGCACCAGGGGTTACACTGGTATTGTGGTCATTCATTTATTTAACACTTACAACTAAAGTGAACCCTCGGTATTACGGGACCCTCTTTGTGATGGGGACCGTGGTTGTAGTGATGGCTTTGACTCCACCCCCCCCCCCCCCCAAGCCCACCACCTCCCCCTGGCCACTTCCAGACCTACTACCACCACCACCACCACCACCACCACCGACTCGTACCGACACTGCGGCTGCCTGCGCACCGCGGCCATTGCCTCCGCCGATCATCGCCTCTCCCACCACCGCCAGCAGGCCGGGTCGTCAACTCACCCGGATTGCAGGTCCCGTGCCAGAGCGAGAGTCCGAAGAAAGGTCTCGACCCGAAACGTCACCTATCCATGTTCTCCACAGATGCTGCCTGACCCGCTGAGTTTACTCCAGCACTTTGTGAAACGTCACCTATCCATGTTCTCCACAGATGCTGCCTGACCCGCTGAGTTACTCCAGCACTCTGTGAAAACGTCACCTATCCATGTTCTCCACAGATGCTGCCTGACCCGCTGAGTAACTCTGGCACAGTGTACTTCTGTGCTTTGTAAGCTATACGGAACCCACACTATAAATGATAAGGTAGACCAAAATGCTGGAGAAACTCAGCGGGTGCGGCAGCATCTATGGAGCGAAGGAAATAGGCAACGTTTCGGGCCGAAACCCAGAAGGGTTTTCGGGCCGAAACGTTGCCTATTTCCTTCAGGGTTTCGGCCCGAAAGGTTGCCCATTTCCTTCACAGATGCTGCCTGAACCGCTGAGTTACTCCAGCACTCTGTGAAACGTCCACCTATCCATGTTCCCCACAGGATGCTGCCTGACCCGCTGAGTTACTCCAGCACTCTGTGCGTTTTGTGTATTAGCCAGCATCTGCAGTTCTTTGTTTCTACTGCGTGTGAATATGATCCTCTTATTACTTGCTAAACCCTTACTCGGTGATAGTGGACAATCGGTAATAACTGACACCGTTCCCCCCTCTTTGCGTAGGAAGGAAACTGCAGATGCTGGTTTAAACAGAAGATGGACACAAAAATGCTGGAGTAAACTCAGCGGGTCAGGCAGCATCTCTGGAGTCTGAAGAAGGGTCTCGACCCGAAACATCGCGTATTCTTTTTTCTCCAGAGATGCTGCCTGACCCGCTGAGTTATTCCCGCCTCTATGGGCTGTAATAAGAGGGTTTACAGTATACATTACCTACATTTATTGCATTTATGGGTCTGTTCTGCTGCTGCAAGTAGGAATTTTATTTTTCCATTGTCAGTACATCTGACACTTAAACTCATGTGATAGGAGCAGAATTGATAGGAGCAGAATTAGGCCATTCGGCCCATCAAGTCTACTCCACCATTCAATCGTGGCTGATCTATCTCTCCCTCCTAACCCCATTCTCCTGCCTTCTCCCATAACCCCCTGACACCCGTACTAATCAAGAATCTATCTACCTCTGCCTTAAAAATACCCACTGACTTGTGGCCTTCACAGCCGTCTGTGGCAAAGGATTCCACAGATTCACCACCCTTAGTTTAGTTTACAGTGCGGGAAACAGGCCCTTCATGGCTGATCTATCTCCAGCTCCTAACCCTATTCTCCAGCCTTCTCCCCATAACCCTGACACCTGGACTCTTGACGGAAGCACCTGGCCTTACCTGAGTGAGTGAGATTGAGTTGTGTTGGGCTGGCACTGAGCCCACACCTGGGTGGATGGAGGTGAGGTTGGAGGGGTCGCCTGGCACAGAGTTCTTGCCCCCACGGGGCTTGTACTCGTCCTCACCCAGGGCCAGGTTCCTGCGCTTGAGGAAGGCCTGCTGCCGCGGGTTCTGCTGGGCGCCGCCGTGCTGCCGCGGGGAACTGCGGCACGAGGTCACGTTGTTGCGGCCGGAGAGGGTGCGACGGTTCTCGTACCTGCGCTCCACCTTCTCCTCGTAGCTCTCGGTGACCAGTCGCTGCTTCTTGGCGGAGTCTGACCCCCCCTGACCGGACCCCCGCTTCGGGGTGAGACCCTCCATGCCCGAGGGTGAGACCGCGCCCGGGCCGGTCGGGGGTCCTGCTGATGACTGCTGCCCACCACCTTGGCTAGCCAGCATCGGTGAGCTCCGGACACAGTGACCGGCAGTGACCGGGACCAGACCTACCCCCGACATCCACTCCACCTCTCACAGCAGGGAACGGCACGGTGGCGATGCAGCGGGTAGAGCTGCTGCCTCACAGCGCCAGAGACCCGGGTTCAATCCTGACCACGGGTGCTGTCTGTACGGAGTTTGCACGTTCTCCCCGTGACCTGCGTGGGTTTCCTCCGGGTGCTCCGGTTCCCTCCCACACTCCAAAGACGTGCAAGTTTGTAGGTTGATTGGCTTCGGTAAAGAATTGAAAAATGTCGCCAGTGTGTGTGGACGATAGTGCAAGTGTGTGGGGTGATCGATGGTCGGCACGGACTCGGTGGGCCGAAGGGCCTGTTTCAACGCTGTATCTCTAAAGTCTAAAGTGTGGAGTCGCAATTAGATGCGATATTTGCAAAGACAGCAGAGCAATGTTTCCGGTTGCGAGCTGAATTAGATGCCTCCCGGGGTGTTGTCTCTTAGTTTTGATGAATACGTCTTCTGCAAGAGGCTCGGTGTGCCACGTGAAGTCCAACTGGGATGAAGCAGGGTGTCCACAGATCCCTGTGGTCCACGTACAAACTGTGTGAACATCCGGAGATGATTCAGGCCGATGTGATCAATCACTCACTGAATTATCAATGTTGTCTCTTCCATTTGGGTCTTTGACGTTCTCTCTCTCTCTCTCTCTCTCTTGCCCTCTGTCTGAGCAGCGTGTTGGTCTGTGAAACTCAGGAGCTCAGGGTTTCATCAGAGCAGCCAGCCAAAGATCAGTGGTCCTCGCCGCAGGCTTGCTTCCTGCCTGTAACCCACACACCAGTCGGAAGCTGAAGCTAAGATCAGATATGGAGGTAGAGAGGTGAATGGAGTCAGTCCCCCTCACGCCCGCGATCACTGGCTTCTTCACAGCCCCCTCGTCCCCACAAACTCCAGCTCCAACCAGAGTCTCCTTCAGCTTCCAGCTGCAGCCCAGAGTGGGAACAGGCTTCCTCTTCACCGCCGAGCTCTCCTCTCAGCTCTCCGCACCTCCACGCTGAGCACACACGCCAACAGGAAACGTCAACCACCTCCTTTCTAAACTCCTTCCTGCCTCTCAAGCCGACCAACAGCGCGTTTTTTCCCCCCCGCTCTCAGTTGAGCCACCGTTAGCTGTTCCTCAAAGAGAAAAAAAAAATCTGAAAGAAGGGTCCCAACCCAAAACGTCGCCCGTTCCTTCTCTCCAGAGATGCTGCCTGACCCGCTGAGTTACTCCAGCACACTGTGAAATGTGGCCCGTTCCTTCTCTCCAGAGATGCTGCCTGACCCGCTGAGTTACTCCAGCACTCGCCCTCTATCTTCGGTGAGAACCAGCACCTGCGGTTCCTTCCGAACTAACAACAAAATAAACATTGGCCAGATGTCGGGGAAGCACCCTGGCTGTGCGCGGCGGGCGGCTTCTTCTACGACCGGCTTGGTGGCCACGCGGGGAGCGAGTGTGTGGACATCCAGGGTGTCTACAGCTCTCCCTGGCCCATCTGTCACACCCTAGTGACAGGTCGTATCTCAGCTGCACACAAGCAGAGATAAGCCAGTCACAGCGGATGTGGTGTGTCGCTGGGCCACTCTCTGTGTTCTCTCCCACATCTCCAACGCTCTTTGAAAGGCGGAAAGAATATGTAGGAAAGTGACTCTTGCAAAAAGACCAAGAAATGACAAAAACTCAAGGTTGTCCCCCGACCCTCAACACACACAACTTCTTTCACGATCATTTCTCCAGCTTTTTTTTGTTACTGGTGGTGTCCGCCCTGGTTTCAGATCTTAAAATGGGCGGTTGCTTGCTAAGTAGGTTAAAAAAAACACTTTTAAAAATAAGTTTGGGTGTGTGTGTGTGTGTGTACGTCACTGTCTTGTGAAGAGGAGCGGAGATGAATCTCATTTGCAAATGGAAGAAGAGTGTTATAGTTTAAACCACTTCCGCACAGTCAGGGTGTAAGGAAGAAACGCACAGGCAGGTTGTGAAGTCACAGAGTCACAGAGCACGGAAACCAGGCCCTTCGGCCCAACTTACCCATGCTGACCAAGATGACCCATCTACGTAAAGAAACAAAGTACTGCAAATGCTGGTTTATACCAAAGATAGACACAGAGTGCTGGAGTAACTCAGCTGGGTCGGGCAGCATCTGTGGGGAACATGGATAGGTGACGTTTCACAGAGTGCTGGAGTAACTCAGCGGGTCAGGCAGCATCTGTGGAGCGAAGGAAATGGGCAACCTTTCGGCCGAAACCCTGAAGGAAATAGGCAGCGTTTCGGGCCGAAACCCGGAAGGGTTTCGGGCCGAAACGTTGCCTATTTCCTTCGCTCCATAGATGCTGCCGCACCCGCTGAGTTTCTCCAGCATTTTGGTCTACCTTATCATTTATAGTGTGGTTCCGTATAGCTTACAAAGCACAGAAGTACACTGTGCCAGAGTAACTCAGCGGGTCAGGCAGCATCTGTGGAGAACATGGATAGGTGACGTTTCACAGAGTGCTGGAGTAACTCAGCGGGTCAGGCAGCATCTCGTGGAGAACATGGATAGGTGACGTTTCACAGAGTGCTGGAGTAACTCAGCGGGTCAGGCAGCATCTGTGGAGAACATGGATAGGTGACGTTTTGAGTTGGGAACCTTCTTCCAAGCTAGATGATGACGATGATGATGATGATACTTTATTGTCACTTTAGGTCCTTGAAATTCTTTGTTTTGCCGACAATACACAAAGTATGCAAAGAGTCGCTGGTAAAGTTACAAAAGTATTGATTATAGCCCCGGTGGTCCCAGTCCCATTGATCAGTGTTTGGTCCGTATCCACCAGTGTAGCCAGAGGAGTAAAGTAGAAAAGATGACAGTAAATCTGTGCACAGCAAGATCCCACATGAATGAATAAGTTTATTGGCCAAGTATTCACATACAAGGAATTTGCCATGGTGCTCCGCCCACAGGTGACAACATGACATACAGTGACGGTTAGGAATGACACATAAAGCATTAAACAGTAAAAATAGTAAGATTAAACGAGAACTTACCAGTTTGAAGTTTGATCTGTATTTTGTGAGGAGTTACGATGAGGGATTACATGAAGAGCCCGTCCAGCACGCATGCGCGACATTCTTCAAAGCAGCGGTGTGGAATCACAGGAAACACAATAATTGAAATAAACATAGTAAAGAAAAGGAGAACTAAGATACCAGTTGATCTCTATAATTGAGGGTGGGAGCGGAGGGCACGTAATCCCTCATCGTAACTCCTCATAAAATACAGATCAAACTTCAAACTGGTAAGTTCTCGTTTAATCTTACTATTTTACTTCGGAGTCACGTGAGTGACTACGTGAAGATTTTAAAGCTCTGTGATTTCAAACCGTGTAACAGTTGGTACTTCACTCGCTGCCGAAGTCCTTCAAGGGAGGAAGTATGTTATCGTAATCAACCATGAATCTGTTTGTAAACAATAATGGTATCTATTAAACAATAACAAAAGACAAAATGCTCCCCCGGGCTTAAATTATATATTTTTGCAGATTCTAAACTCTTTCTGCAAATAACACAGGTTCTGCTAGCGGCTTGTTGCAGAACGTTTGGAACGTTTTCTCCATGGACCACCCCGCTGTAGCCAGGATGTGGTCCAGTGGTACGTCCATCCTTTTAGCCGCCGATGTGGATGCTGCCCTGGTGGAGTGAGATGTATATACGTCAGTATCTACTCCAGCAGCTCCCAGTACCTGCTTGAGCACCCAACCATGAGGTTTCTTGTGGCTGACCCATAAGGCTTTTTCTCTCCCTCGGGAATCTCTTGTTGTGTTGATGTAAGTGAGTAGGTGAGTCATGACACACAACCGTGGGTCAGGTGGGTATGCCCAGAAATCCATAACTAGGCCTGAAGTTCCTGGCCTGCTCTGCTTTAGCAGCTCCTGAATGGTGAATGAGACCCGGTCTGGTGTTATAACCATGTTGTCCAGTCGCAGTAAGTGGAGGGACTGGACTCTTTGTGCTGAGACTAGTGGTATCAGCATGACCGTTTTCAGGGTTAGCTGTTCCAGGGTGAGAGACCTGGCTGGTGACCATCCCCTTAGGTATGTCAGGACCACACTGACATCCCAGATTTGGGTGTACCTAGGTCTAGGGGGGTTGGAGTTGAATATACCCCTCATGAGTTTGATCACCAGCGGGTGAGACCCTATGGCCTGTTGTCTTGGTACTTGTTTTAAATAGGCTGACAGAGCACTTCTGGCAGTATTGATGGTGCTGTAGCTCAGTCCTTCATTATGGTGAAGGCCCCCCAGGAACTCCAGTACATTGGTTATGGTTGTAGATGAGTATGTTGTCCCAGTAGTCGAGCAGTATCTTCCCCACTTCCTGATGCTCGATAGGTATTGTTTCCTGGTGGACATACGGTGGGACGCTGTCATTGTGTTGATGGTCCCGTCAGACAATCCCAGGCCCAGCAGTGGTCTTTTGATAATCTGCAACCCAGTAGGTTAATTTTGTCATGGCATGGATGACTTATGCCTGATACCGGGTGCGTCAATAGGTCTGGGCTACTGGGAAAGGTCATAGGAGTTTTGATGACCATGTCGAGGACCACTGGGAACCATGGCTGTGTAGGCCAGTCGGGTACTATCAAAATACCTGAAGCAGAGTTCATCTGTATTTTGCGTAGTACCCTACTGATGAGGCAGAAGGGGGGAAAAGCATAAAAGAAATAGTTTCCCCAGTTCAGTGCGAATGCATCTATCGCTGCTGCCTCAGGGTCTGGTTCCCAAGCGACATACATTGGTACCTGGTGATTTAGTCTGGATGCAAAGAGATCGATATCTGGTGTACCATATTGCTTTGTAATTTTAGCGAAAGCTCTAGGATTTAACATCCATTCGGTGTTATCATTGAATTTGCGTGACCTGGTGTCTGCCACTGTATTTAGCTTACCTGGTAGGTAAGTTGCTGATAGCCAAATATGTCTATCGACACACCATTGCCAGATTTTGTTGACCAAATTGTCACATGATATCGATTTTATTCCGCCCATATGGTTTAATATAGGCCACCACCGTGGTATTATCAATTTGTAACGAACATGCAAATGGTGCATATTCGTAGAATATGCTTTTAAACCATAAAACGCACCCAACATTTCCAAATAATTTATGCCCAGTGTTTGTAGCAAAGATGATTCTAGGTTAGTCCATCTACCACCTGTGCTGGATATGGTGGGCGGCGCGACTTTTCGTTGCAGCGGCCTCTGCAGTCCGTCTGTCTTTTTATTATTTTTGTCTCGTTTTTATGTAGTTTTTTTTTTTTTTTTTTGTCGGGGTATGTGTGTGTGGGGGGGTGGGGGTGGGGGTGGGGGGGGGGACTTTAAAATCTTTCCCCTGCACGGGAGACCCGACCTTTTCTTTGTCGGGTCTCCGTTGTCGTTGGGGCTGGGCAACGTGGAGCGGCCTCCAGCAGGAACGACCTGGGGCTCCCATGGAGCTGCGGACTACTCACCGTCACGGGGCTGGCCGAGTCCGGAGCGGGTGGAGCTGTGGTGGAGACAATCGCTGCTGCGACCCGACCCCCGGAGATTCGGAGGCTACAACCGCGGGTCTGGCGGACGGCAACACTGGAAGCCCGCGGGTCCCCTGGTGGGAGACCGCTTTTCGGGGCTTCCGCAGCGGCGACTTCTCCCGCCCGAGTTGCGGGGTTGAAGAGCACCTGGAGCGGGGCTTTATACCCCCGCGCAGCTTGGAATGGCTGCCGGACTTTGCGGGCGCGCGCCGGGGCTCTAACACCAAGACCCGGTGCGCGACCCTTGCATCACCCGGCGTGGCTTTAATGGCTGCGGGATAATCACCATCGCCCGCCGGGGGCTTTGACTTTGACTCTGACATCGGGGGGGGGGGGAGTACAGTGGAGAGATACGTTATTTTTGCCTTCCATCACAGCGTTGTGATGGATGTATGTGTAAATTGTGTTGTGTCTCGGGTCTTCTTTGTTTTGTATTGTATGGCTGCAGAAACAACATTTCGTTTGGACCTCAAGGGGTCCAAATGACAAATTTGTCCCTCAAAAGACAAATAAATTGAATTGAATTAGTTGCTCCCCAGCCTTGAGCACTGGCATCTGTTTGTATAGTTAATGTTGGGTTATTGATGATGATAGGGCTGGAACTATGCCAAATGTGCTCTATCCACCACTGGAACTCTGATATAGCTTCAATGGGTAATTTCATGGTCTGGTCAAAGTGACCTGCATGTCGTTTTTAACGCCTGTACTTTTGCCCTTTGTAGGTTTTGATAGTGCAGGGTCCAAATTGTGTAGCTGGAAATGCTGCTACTATTTTGCCAATTACTCTTGCCACTTGTCGGATGGTTGGCGGAAGTGGCGGCGCTGTCGTACAGCAGCGGCTCGCCTGCAGTCCGTCTGTTTTTACTTTTTTTGTTGTTTTCTTTTGTCCTGTTTTAGTTAAATTTTAGTTTATTGGGTTGTGTATGTGTGGGGGGGGGGGGGTGAAACATGACTTTTGTCTCTTCCTTCGGGGGAATGCGACTTTTTCTTGTCGTATCCCCCTTCTCTGCCTCCGTCTGCGCTGAGGCTAAAATGGCGGAGCTGCCGGCCTCCAACTCCAACTGCGAGCGACCGACGACCTCGAGGCTCCGGAGGCAGAGCCAGGACTTACCAGCGCGAGGCTGGCCAACTTCGGGGCTGCGGTGGCGTTCCGTCGGTGGCGACCGAGGACACTGGTGGCGACCTGAATCCGGAGGCTCGGCCGCGGGGCCCAGTGGACGACATCGTCGGGAGCGTGCAGGTCACAGGTTGGTGACCTGTTTTTCTGGGGCTCCCGCAACTACAGCTGCGTCCGCTGGACTGGAGGGCGGCAGCTTCGGCAGCTTCGACCACCCCGGGCCGCGGAGTTTGAGCCGGCCCGTCGCGGAGCACGGATTCGGCCGCTGGACTGACTTACCGTCGCCCGGCGGGGTCACAGCATCAGAAGCCTGGATCGCCTCAGCGCAGAGGGAGACCAAAGAGGGAAGAGACAGAGACTTTAAGACTTTTGCCTCCATCACAGTGAGGAGGTGCCTGGTGAACTCACTGTGGTGGATGTTAATTTGTGTTTATTGTGTGTTTATTATATGTATGACTGCAGGCAACGAAATTTCGTCAGACCGAAAGGTCTGAATGACAAATAAAGGAATCTCTAATCTCTAATTGGTCGATTGCTAACCATTAATTGTAACAGGTCTGTGCCAATTCTGCTGCTTTATCTTTTGGCAACGTTACGGACATGTGGGACTGAGTTAATTGTGAATCCCAGATAGTCCATAGTTGTGGATGGCGTCAACTTGTTTGGTAGCTAATACAGCTGATTTAGCCAACTCCATGGTTTTGCCTACTATTAGAATATCATCAAGCTATGCCATGACAATATGTCTCTGTTTTCTTAATGTTGCCAAGGCTGGTTTTAATATCTTGGTAAATAGTCTTGGGGCTGATGTTAACCCATTAGGCAACGCTTTAAATTGCCATAGTTGCCCCATCCAGGTAAATTTCAGGTATCTGCGATGACCCTTTTGAATGGGCACTGTATAGTAGGCATCTTTTAAATCAATGCTTGCATTAAGTATCCTTTGGAAATCAGTTGTTTGGCAGTTACAAATGTTTCCATTTTGAAATGTACATACTTAACAAAGGTATTTAGTGAGGTTAAGTCAATGATGATGCGACATCCACCATCTTTTTTGTGTCTGGTAAATATATTTGAGACAAATTCCAAAGGTTCATGTTTGGGTTTCTCAATGATACCCTTTGTAAGTAACCTCACCAGTTCTGCTTGACCCTCTAGTTCTCTTTGACTGAGAGGGTAAAGACCCTTTGAGGTACATGCTGAACTGGTGGCATATTTTCTTGAATGAACTCTATTTTGTATCCACGAATACTGTTAAGTATATAACTATCATTCGTGACAGACCTCCATGCTTCAATGAACAGGTGTAATCTCCCCCCTGTTAGTACAGTTCCCCCACTTTTTATATGCTGGTGGGAACCAGACCCTTTCTTCAGTTTCTTCATCCGTCGTTGTGCTGCTGGATGTACTGCTGGTTGGGGGTGGTGCATTTTCCATGGGGTCCGCTCTGGGCCCTGGCCTAAAAAAGGCTTTCGGGACTGGTATGCGGACCCCGAGCTTTCACCAGTCCCATAGGTTTGACGTCGACTGGTGGACGCGGTGTGGTACTGCCGTCTGGGTTGTGTGGGTCTGCTCGTTCCGGGGCCTGCTCTCATGAGGCCGAATGCTTTGGACTCTTCCTCCAGGTCTTTCACTTATTTGTCAAGTCCTTTCCAAATAACAGGATCTGTGGCTCTGAGGCCGGTGTTTTACACAGTCCTGCATATTTGGGATTGAGGGCAGGTCTTATTCTCTCCTTGCGGAGGTTGTTTATCTCATATTGAGTGTTGCACAGCAGAGCCAGAGTGTCTTGCTGGTTGGTGGTCATATCCACCCCATCCATGGAACGAGCATAGGCTGTTATCCCTGTCGTCAGGAGCTTGAGGATTTTAGCTCCTGGTTCCGGATACTCTGTCCCACATACCCCCCCCAGATTTGGCTGTTAACAGCCGGTACATTGAGCGAACTGCAGTTTTCCAGCTCTAGTGCCTCATTGACTACCTGTCTTGTAGGGGTTTGAGGGACAGGTGGTTAATGCTGGCCGCCAGTTTTGGCTGCAACGGCCGCCCTGCTCGTGGTGTAACCACGTAGCGATTCACCACACCCAGCAGCTCTTCCTGATCCTGTACCCCAAGCGTACTCCCGATATCTTCGGCCAATGACCCCTGTCCCTGACCAGCCCAGCCCTGGTCGCCAACGCTGCCCTCGGCTGAGGGGGAAGCGATGGCCAGTGCACTGTAAGGCACTGATGTGGGAGTGCCTGAGTTCCCTTGGCGAGACTGCTCCAGCTCCCGAAGCAAGTCTCACTGGAGCATTTGCTCCATGAGCCTTCCATGCGGCTCAGGCGGCTACCTCTGCCGCCTCAGGCGGAGAGTCCTCCTCATCGGAGTCAGATATAACCGGCCGGTCAGTTTTTTGTCTTGATTTACCTCCAGCCCGCTGCCGCACTGCGTGAACGCTAATGTCGCGCATTCGTGCTGGACGGGTTCTTCACGTAGTCACTCACGTGACTCCGAAGTAAAATAAAACATTATTGATTAAACATGTGAATTAAATAACATACCAGAGAAAAAGGAGGCTACATATTTTTGGTTATTGAGTAGAGCTACTGCTCGTGGAGAAAAGCTGTTTTTATGTCTGGCTGTGGCAGCTTTGACAGTCCGGAGTTGCCTTCCAGAGGGAAGTGATTCAAAGAGTTTGTGGCCAGGTTGTCGTTCATTTCCTGCACAGATGCTGCCTGACCCAAAACTTAGAATATTGTGTTCAGTTCTGGGCACCATGTTAAAGGACAGATGTTGTCAAGCTGGAAAGGGTGCAGAGATGATTTACGAGGATGTTGCCAGGACTAGAGGGTGTGAGCTATAGGGAAAGGTTGAGCAGGCTGGGTCTCTATTCCTTGGAGAGCTGGAGGATGAGGGTAATCTTACAGAGGTATACAAAATCATGAGAGGAATAGATCGGGTAGATGCACAGAGTCTCTTGCCCTGAGTAGGGGAATCGAGGACCAGAGGACACAGGTTTAAGGTGAAGGGGAAAAGATTTAATAGAACCTGAGGGGTAACTTTTTCATACAGAGGGTGGTGGGTGTATGGAACATAGAAACATAGAAACATAGAAATTAGGTGCAGGAGTAGGCCATTCGGCCCTTCGAGCCTGCACCGCCATTCAATATGATCATGGCTGATCATCCAACTCAGTATCCCGTACCTGCCTTCTCTCCATACCCTCTGATCCCTTTAGCCACAAGGGCCACATCTAACTCCCTCATAAATATAGCCAATGAACTGGCCTCGACTACCCTCTGTGGCAGAGAGTTCCAGAGATTCACCACTCTCTGTGTGAAAAAAGTTCTTCTCATCTCGGTTTTCAAGGATTTCCCCCTTATCCTTAAGCTGTGACCCCTTGTCCTGGACTTCCCCAACATCGGGAGCAATCTTCCTGCATCTAGCCTGTCCAACCCCTTAAGAATTTTGTAAGTTTCTATAAGATCCCCCTCTCAATCTCCTAAATTCTAGAGAGTATAAACCAAGTCTATCCAGTCTTTCTTCATAAGACAGTCCTGACATCCCAGGAATCAGTCTGGTGAACCTTCTCTGCACTCCCTCTATGGCAATAATGTCCTTCCTCAGATTTGGAGACCAAAACTGTACGCAATACTCCAGGTGTGGTCTCACCAAGACCCTGTACAACTGCAGTACAATCTCCCTGCTCCTATACTCAAATCCTTTTGCTATGAAAGCTAACATACCATTCGCTTTCTTCACTGCCTGCTGCACCTGCATGCCTACTTTCAATGACTGGTGTACCATGACACCCAGGTCTCGGCTGCATCTCCCCTTTTCCTAGTCGGCCACCATTTAGATAATAGTCTGCTTTCCTGTTTTTGCCACCAAAATGGATAACCTCACATTTATCCACATTATACTGCATCTGCCAAACATTTGCCCACTCACCCAGCCTATCCAAGTCACCTTGCAGTCTCCCTAGCATCCTCCTCACAGCTAACACTGCCCCCCAGCTTAGTGTCATCTGCAAACTTGGAGATATTGCCTTCAATTCCCTCATCCAGATCATTAATATATATTGTAAATTAGCTGGGGTCCCAGCACTGAGCCTTGCGGTACCCCACTAGTCACTGCCTGCCATTGTGAAAAGGACCCGTTTACTCCTACTCTTTGCTTCCTGTTGCCAGCCAGTTTTCTATCCACATCAATACTGAACCCACAATGCCATGTGCTTTAAGTTTGTATACTAATATCTTATGTGGGACCTTGTCGAAAGCCTTCTGGAAGTCCAGATACAACACATCCACTGGTTCTCCCCTATCCACGCTACTAGTTACATCCTCGAAAAATTCTATAAGATTCGTCAGACATGATTTACCTTTCGTAAATCCATGCTGACTTTGGTCCAATGATTTCACCACTTTCCAAATGTGCTGCTATCCCATCTTTAATAACTGACTCTAGCAGTTTTCCCACTACCGATGTTAGACTAACTGGTCTGTAATTCCCCGTTTTCTCTCTCCCTCCCTTCTTGAAAAGTGGGGTTACGTTTGCTACCCTCCAATCCTCAGGAGCTACTCCAGAATCTAAAGAATTTTGAAAGATTATTACTAATGCATCTACTATTTCTGGAGCTACTTCCTTAAGTACTCTGGGATGCACCCTATCTGGCCCTGGGGATTTTTGGCCTTTAATCCATTCAATTTACCCAACACCAGCTCCCGACTAACCTGGATTTCACTCAATTCCTCCAACTCCTTTGACCCGCGGTCCCCTGCTATTTCCGGCAGATTATTTATGTCTTCCTTAGTGAAGACGGAACCAAAGTAGTTATTCAATTGGTCCGCCATATCCTTGTTCCCCATGATCAACTCACCCGTTTCTGACTGCAAGGGACCTACATTTGTTTTAACTAATCTCTTTCTTTTCACATATCTATAAAAACATTTGCAGTCAGTTTTTATGCTCCCTGCCAGTTTTCTTTCATAATCTATTTTTCCTTTCCAAATTAAGCCCTTTGTCCTCCTCTGCTGGTCTCTGAATTTCTCCCGCTGCTTTTTCTGGCTAACTTGTACGCATCATCTTTTGCTTTGATACCATCCCTGATTTCCCTTGTTATCCACGGATGCACTACCTTCCCTGATTTATTCTTTTGCCAAACTGGGATGACCAATTTTTGTAGTTCATCCATGCAGTCTTTAAATGTCTTCCATTGCATATCCACCGTCAACCCTTTTAGAATTAAATTGCCAGTCAATCTTGGCCAATTCACGTCTCATACCCTCAAAGTTACCTTTCTTTAAGTTCAGAACCATTGTTTCTGAATTAACAATGTCACTCTCCATCCTAATGAAGAACTCAACCATATTATGGTCACTCTTGCCCAAGGGGGCACGTACAACAAGACTGCTAACTAACCCTTCCTCATTACTCAATACCCAGTCTAAAACTGGCTGCCAGAGGAACAAGCTGCCAGAGGAGGTAGTTGAGGCAGGGACTATCGCAACGTTTTGAGAAACAGTTAGATAGGTACAGGGCAGGTTTGGAGGGGTGTGGACCAAATGCAGGCAGGTGGGACTAGTGTAGCTGGGACATGTTGGCTGGCGTGGGCATGTTGGGCCTAAGGATCTGTTTCCACACTGTATCACTCTATGACTCTGTGCCCCTTGGAGCTCCTCTTGCAAGACACAAACACAGAGTGTTTTTCTGCCTGACCAACGGTGCCCACTAGGTACAGAGCTGGGGCCACTGGTTTTTGTGATTTTGTTTAGTTTAATTTAGGTTAGAGATTCAGCACGGATCATCGATCACCCATTCACACCAGTTCTATGTTATCCCACTTTCTCATCCACTCTGTACACACTAGGGGGCAGTTTACAGAGGGGCCAATTAACCTACAAACCCGCACGTCTCTGGCATGTGGGAGGAAACCGGAGCTCCCGGAGAAAACCCACACGCAATGAAGTTTGTGTTTTTCCATCGCCCCAGGTCAATGGCAGTCTTCACAAACCATGGCAGCCAGCCCATGGAAATCGTTCAATAATTCTACTGGCCGCAGTGTTTGATCAACAGCAAAGGTCTTCTGCTGCTGGGCTTTGGCAGGTATTGCCGATAACATTCTTCGCCTCTTGTGCAAACACTTGTAGCAGTACAGAGTGTATCTGGAACGGCAAAGGTCCATCACATACCGTGCCAATCACTGCTGCAATCAGCTCCTTCAGCAGTCACAGCATGGGCTTGTAGAAAAAGGGCTGGAGTAACTGGGGGAGAGGGGTGTGGGTGGGGGGTGTGGGTGGGGGGTGTGGGTGGGGGGAGGGTGGGTGAGGAGTGGGTGGGTGGGGGGGTGTGGGCGGGGGTGGGGGATGTGGGTGGGGGGCTGGGTGGGGGGGGGGGTTGTGGGTGGGAGGGTGCGTGAGGAGAGGGGTGTGGGAGGGGGTGTGTGGATGGGGGTTTGGTGGGGGGTGTGGATGGGAGGTTGTGGGTGGGGGGGTGTGGGTGGGGGGGTGTGGGTGGGGGGGGGTGTGGGTTGGGGGTGGGTGGGTGGAGGGGAACAAGGGTAGGAAGGGGATAAAAGGGAAATTGGTGACTGGGGAATGGGATTAGAGTGTGGGG
>CM075981.1:3342279-3343519 GCA_038087875.1 Malacoraja senta | reverse complement strand
AAAACTGTGGCCACCTGGTTCTGGACTCCCCCAACATCGGGAACATGTTTCCTGCCTCTAGCGTGTCCAAACCCTTAACAATCTTATATGTTTCAATGAGATACCCTCTCATCCTTCTAAACTCCAGAGTGTACAAGCCCAGCTGCTCCATTCTCTCAGCATATGACAGTCCCGCCATCCCGGGAATTAACCTGGTAAACCTACGCTGCACTCCCTCAATAGCAAGAATGTCCTTCCTCCAACACTATCCTACACACACACTAGGAACAATTTAACGTTTACACCAAGCCAATTAACTTACAAACCTGTACATCTTTGGAGTGTGGGAGGAAAACTGAGATCTCAGAGAAACCCACGCAGGTCACGGGGAGAACGTGCAAACTCCATGCAGACAGCGCCCGTAGTCAGGATTGAACCCGGGCCTCTGGCACTGTCAGCTCTGGTTCGTGATTCCCCCACCCTGGGCCATAGAGGCCTTTACCCAGAGTAGGGGAATCGAGTTAGATTTAGCTCTTGGGGCTAACGGCATCTTAGACAAACAAATAACATTCTGGAGGCATTGCCACTTTCATTTCACTGTACATCTTGTATGTGTATGTGACAAATAAAGTTGACGACTCGACAGGCTAGATGCAGGAAATATGTTCCCTGTGTTGGGGGAGTCCAGAACCAGGGGTCACACAATTTAAGAATAAGGGGGAGGCCATTTAGGACTGAGATGAGGAAAAACGTTTTCACCCAGAGTTGTGAATCTGTGGAATTCTCCGCCACAAAAGACAGTGGAGGCCAATTCACTGGATGTGTTCAAGAGAGATTTAGCTCTTAGGGCTAACGGAATCAAGGGATATGGGGAGAAAGCAGGAATGGGGTACTGATTGTGGATGATCAGCCATGATCATATAGCCTACTCCTGCACCTATTGTCTATGTTTCTACCTCCATGCTCTTGTGTTTGTGACACTGCTACTGAAGCCCGACATCCTGCCAGCCGGCTTATTTACCGGTGTTACCCCCCTTGGGGATTTGAGGAATTGTAACCAAGCTCCCTCTACCCCCTCGAGTCTGACTGGAGGCCACTACTACAATGGGGGAGGGGCAAAGTGTAAAGGGTATGTGAGGGGCCGCTTGTTTCACACAGAGGATGGACATAAAGATTGGGCAAATTGGAGGAACAGCATCTCATATTCCGCTTGGGCAGCTTACAACCCAGTGGTGTGAATATTGATTTCTCTAACTTCAGG
>CM075981.1:3294779-3339779 GCA_038087875.1 Malacoraja senta | reverse complement strand
ACACACACACACACGTACACACGTACACACACACACGTACATACACACACACGTACACACACACACACACACACACACAGACACAGACACACACACACACGTACACACGTACACACGTACACACACACACACACACACACACACACACACACACACACACACACACACACACACACACACAGAGACACATACACACACACACACACACAGACACACACACACACACACACACACACTACACTGTAAGCAATATAATAAATGAGACAAAAGTTCTATTTATATAACGTATATATGTATATATATACACACTGAACTTTTCCCTCTATGCTATAACCATATAACCATATAACCATAACAGCAAGGAAACAGGCCATCTCGGCCCTTCAAGTCCGTGCCGAACATTTTTTAATTTTTTTTTTTTTAATTAAAAATAAATACTTCCCCCTAGTCCCATCTACCTGCACTCAGACCATAACCCTCCATTCCTTTCCCGTCCATATACCCATCCAATCTATTTTTAAAGGATAACATTGAACCTGCCTCCACCACTTCCACTGGAAGCTCATTCCACACAGCTACCACTCTCTGAGTAAAGAAGTTCCCCCTCATGTTCCCCCTAAACTTCTGTCCCTTAATTCTCAAGTTATGTCCCCTTGTTTGAATCTTCCCTACTCTCAATGGGAAAAGCTTATCCACGTCCACTCTGTCTAACCCGCTCATAATTTTAAAGACCTCTATCAAGTCCCCTCTTAACCTTCTGCGCTCCAAAGAATAAAGCCCTAACTTGTTCAACCTTTCTCTGTAACTTAGTTGCTGAAACCCAGGCAACATTCTAGTAAATCTCCTCTGTACTCTCTCTATTTTGTTGACATCCTTCCTATAATTAGGCAACCAAAATTGTACTCCATACTCCAGAATTGGCCTCACCAATGCCTTGTACAATTTTAACATTACATCCCAACTTCTATATTCAATGCTCTGATTTATAAAGGCCAGCACACCAAAAGCTTTCTTTACCACCCTATCTACATGAGATTCCACCTTCAGGGAACTATGCACAGTTATTCCGACATCCCTCTGTTCAACTGCATTCCTCAATTCGCTACCATTTACCGTGTACGTCCTATTTTGATTTGTCCTGCCGAGATGTAGCACCTCACATTTGTCAGCATTAAACTCCATCTGCCATCTTTCAGCCCCACTCTTCCAAATGGCTTAAATCTCTCTGTAGACTTTGAAAATCTCCTTCATTATCCACAACACCACCTATCTTAGTATCATCTGCATACTTACTAATCCAATTTTCCACACCATCATCCAGATCATTGATGCACATGACAAACAACAGTGGACCCAACACAGACCCCTGAGGCACCCCACTAGTCACCGGCCTCCAACCTGACAAACAGCCATCCACCATTACTCTCTGGCATCTCCCATTCAGCCACTGTTGAATCCATCTTGCTACTCCACCATTAATACCCAACAGTTGAATCTTCTTAACCAACCTTTCCATGAGGAACCTTGTCAAAGGCCTTACTGAAGTCCATATAGACAACATCCACTGCTTTACCCTCATCAATTTCCCTAGTAACCTCTTCGAAAAAAATACACTATTGTTTACAGTGTAGGATGTCCCCATGTTGTGTTGTACAGTTGCAAATAAGATTGTCATTGTTGTGTCCGGGACACAAGACAATAAAAGGGGCTTGACTCTTGGTGTGAGTCGCGTGCAGGCAGAGGAGATTAGTTCAAGTTGACATCCTGCTGTTGTGGGCCCAAGGGCCTGTTGTTGTGTTGTAGGTGTGGAAGGGGTCAGGGATCCAAACATAGAACATAGAGGCCCTTCATTCCGTTGGACCTAAGAACTTTATCTAACTCTCCCTCGATGGGCCGAATGGCCTAATTTTACTCCTATCCCTTATGACCTTATGACATCCGAGGAGGGTTCCAAGTGGGATGTGTGGAGCTCGTTTGTGTTAAACATAGAAACATAGAAGATAGGTGCAGCAGTAGGCCTTTTGGCCCTTCGAGCCAGCACCGCCATTCAATGTGATTGTGGCTGATCATCCCCAATCACTACCCCGTTCCTGCTTTCTCCCCATATCCCTTAATTCCATTAGCCCTAAGAGCTAAATCTCTCTTGAAAACATCCAGTGAATTGGCCTCCACTGCCTTCTGTGGCAGAGAATTCCACAGATTCACAACTCTCTGGGTGAAAAAGTTTTTCCTCATCTCAGTCCTAAATGGCTGACCCCTTATTCTTAAACTGTGTGTGACCCCTGGTTCTGGACTCCCCCAACATGGGGAACATGTTTCCTGCCTCTAGCCTGTCAAGTCGAGTCAACTTTATTTGTCACATACACATACAAGATGTACAGTGAAAGTGGCAATGCCTCCAGAATGTTATATGTCTGTCTAAGATGCAAGATTGTATAAGATGGCTGTGAACGTTGAGAGGCTGTGATTGAGCATTGCGGTGTGTGTTTGCTTGCAGGTAGAGTGGAGGACGCGATGGTGATTCTCAGCTCCAGGGAAGGGGTGGCAAACGCCATGTTGGACACTGGCACGGCCAAAGTGAAGCCCAGACCGACGGTCAAGCTCGCCATTGTAATGTCCACCTTTCATCGTGGGTCAAGCTGGCATGCCCGAGATTCAATAGACAATAGACAATAGATGCAGGAGTAGGCCATTCGGCCCTTCGAGCCAGCACCGCCATTCAATGCGATCATGGCTGATCATCCCCAATCAGTACCCCGTTCCTGCCTGCTCCCCATATCCCCTGACTCCTCTATCTTTAAGAGCCCTATCTAGCTCTCTTGAAAATATCCAGAGAAATATCCAAAATATCCAGATTCCATTATGTCTCAGAAGGAACTGCAGATGCTGGCTTAAACCGTAGACACAAAAAGCTGGAGTAACTCAGCGGGACAGGCAGCATCTCTGGAGAGAGGAATGTGACATTTCAGGTCGAGACCCTTCTTCAGTCTGAAAGTCACGGGAAAGGCAAATGAGAGATAGAGACGGAGATGTAGAATAAATGAATGAAAATGCTGACAGCCAACAATGGACCCTTTTCTTCATCATCGTTACCTTTTTGCATATCTATCATTCATTTGTTCTATATCTCTCTACATCACCGTCTATATCTCTCGTTTCCCTTATCCCCTGACTCTCAGTCTGAAGAAGGGTCTCGACCCGAAACGTTACCCATTCCTTCTCTCCAGAGACGCTGCCCGTCCCGCTGAGTTACTCCAGCTTTTTGTGTCTATCTTCGGTTTAGACCAGCACCGGCAGTTCCTGCTTACACATAACCAGTGTTATACCCTGTGTACTAATGCAGGCCGGAGTAGGGACACAGTGCAGAGTTTGTCCGCAGTAGTTTGGGTGCTGAGGGGTTGGTGTGCAGGGTGGTTCAGGAGCTTGATGGCCGATGAACGTCTCTCTCTGCACCCCCATCTGCGGTGCTGGCTCGAAGGGCCGAATGGCCTAATCCGGCACCTATTTTCCATGTAACTCAGCGGGTCAGGCAGCATCTCTGTTGAACATGGATAGGTGACATTTTCGTTCAGGACCCTTCTTCATACCAATTGCATTACTCCAGCACTTTTCTCAGTCTGAAGAAGGGTCTCGACCCAAAACGTCACCCATTTCCTTCTCTCCAGAAAGGCCCGAAGAGCCTGTTTCCATGCTGTATCTCTAAACTATGTTTCTCACTCTTATTAATGTGCCCAATGAGTTGTATGTGGTGGGGAAAGCTGTCTAGTGGTGATCATTTTGAGCTAAAAACACGAAACAGTGTGGTGGGGGAACCCAGCGGGCCAGGCAGCATCCGTGGGGGGAATGGACAGGTGACGTTTCGGGTCGGGACCCTCCTGAATGGATGAACAATGCTTAATTGTGACTGGAGGAATGGGGTACTGATTGTGGATGATCAGCCACGATCATATTGAATGGCGGTGCTGGCTCGAGGGGCCGAATGGCCTACCCCCTGCCCCTGTTTTCTATGTTTGTCTGAAGAAGGGTCTCGACCCGAAACGTCATCCATTCGTTTTCTCCTCCAGCGACGCCGCCTGTCCCGCTGAGTTACTCCAGCTTTTTGTGTCTATCTTCGGTTTAAACCAGCATCTGCAGTTCCTTCCCACATATTTTCTATGTTTTCTTCGTTCCAGCCTTTCGTGGATCGAACGGGATTGGCAGTTCCCGTTCCCACGGTGCAAGAGCCGGGACTGTACGGGAAGATTCCCAGAACGATGATTGTTGCAGGTACGTCAGGTGTTCAGTGTGTCAGGTGGTTGCAGGTACGTCAGGTGTTCAGTGTGTCAGGTGGTTGCAGGTACGTCAGGTGTTCAGTGTGTCAGGTGGTTGCAGGTACGTCAGGTGCTCAGTGTGTCAGGTGGTTGCAGGTACGTCAGGTGGTTTCAGGCAAAGATCCTATAGCAAAGCAAGATAGCCCACTCGACGAAAAATACATAGTAGGGTCACGGGCAGATTCATGAGTAATCTGCTGCCCCATTTCCATAACCGGCTTCCGTTTTAAAAAAACATAAAAAATTAACAGAATTATAATTTATTGACATATTAATCATTAACAAAAAATAGCAGAATTATGAATTAACAGAATTATGAATAATGGGTCTAACACTATATCACACACACAAACTGTTCCCCCACAACGTTGATTACACTGCTAGAAGGATTTACAAAGTCGGTTCGGGGTTACTACAATGGCCGACGTTCCGCTCCGTTGCGTACTACACGTCAGCCCATTGGTTTTAGCAGGAATCTTGCTTGCTGTAGGTCTTTGGTTTCAGGTGTGTCGACGTTGGTCGCCACCTCTCAGCCTGAGGTTTGGAGCAAGCATGGGGTGAGGGCAATGTAACAGGAGGAGGGTCTCGACCCAAAACATCACCCGTCCCTTCTCTCCAGAGATGCTGCCTGTTACTCCAGCATCTTGTGTCTGTCTATCTTCAATGCGACAGGTGATTTGTTTGAAACACCTGAGATGTCTAAAGTACGCGGGTGACAAAGAGTTCACCTGTACGGGGAAGGTGTTGCTAAAACATTAACTTTGGGGGAAATAAAATAATATTAGAACAAGATTTAAAAAAAATTTAAAATAAAATTAGGAAAAGTGCAAGAGATGTTTGGTGATGGGAATCTGAGATGTCGTACGAATCCTGACCTCGTTGTTCCCCATCTGGGTTGAGGGGGGTTACTGAGGTACATGCCAGCATCCGTGTTCCTAACTGATTCACAGTCGATCATGGAAAATAGAACATGCAACATATAACATGGAACATGGAACTTAGAACACGGAACATATAACATGGAACACGCAACATAGAACACGGAACATAGAACATGGAACACGCGACATAGAACATTGAACATAGAACATGGAACACGCAACATAGAACATGATACATACAACGTGTAGGAGGGAACTGCAGATGTTTACACCGTAGATCGACACTGTAGTGACTGGAGTAAACGCTGAAGAAGGGTCTCGACCCGAAACGTCACCCATTCCCTCTCTCCAGAGACGCTGCCTGTCCCGCTGAGTTACTCCAGAATTTTGTGTCTGTCTGCAGTATAAACCAGCATCTGCAGTTCCTTCCTACATAGATCAGAGCCTGTTCCCTGGGTTGTGCATGGATTCTCGGAATAGAATCAGGCCATTCGGCCCATCGCGTCTACTCCACCATTCAATCTGCTGGTGTGTGAGTGAATGTTTCTGCTTGTCCATTGCAGGCAGTGAGGGGAAGATCAGCAAGGACCAGCCCCGTGGTGGAAGCCAAGGCAATGGGGTGTACAATGCTGCTGATGACTGGATCCCCCCTCCCCCATCAATGGCCCCCCCTCCCCCCCCAACCATGGCCTCCCTCCCCCTCCCCCTCCCCCTCCCCCTCCTCAAGGGGTGGCCACTGCAGTGCCCCCCATCCTGGGGCCACCCCCGCCCTACGAGCCGCCCATCCCCCCTCCACCCAGCATAGCCCCCCCGCCACCCCCCCCTCCTGGGCCCCAAAGACCCCCGGGCGCAGGGGGGGGCGTTTCACAAGGCGCCCCCACCCACGCTGCCCCCCAGTGACTACACCCTGGGCCCGGGGCCCGGAGACCACCCGCGGGGGGGCTGGTTAAACACCCCAGGAAACCGCCCCTCCCCCACCGCAGCGGGACACTCGCACCCCTCCCGCAGCCCCCACTCCCCCTGTGCCCGGGCCCCTCGCCCCAAACCCCCCTTCCACAGCCCGGGGTCCCGGCCCCACCACCCCCACCCCCACCCCTCCCCTGCTGACCCCTGTCGCCTCCACCTTCAACCCCCGGACCATGGCCAAACTCTACGGGGTGACCGCGTCCGCCGAGCGGCCGGAGATGGCGGGGGAGCCGGAGCGCGGGGCCCGGTCGGTGCTGGTCCTGCAGGAGGCGGGGTCCGGTGCCGGGACCCTCCGCTCCGCCCCAGTGGCAGCCGGTGCCAGGGACCCTCCGCTCCGACACAGTGGCAGCCGGTGCCGGGACCCTCCGCTCCGACGCAGTGGCAGCCGGTGCCGGGACCCCTCCGCACCGCCCCAGTGGCAGCCGGTGCCGGGACCCTCCGCTCCGCCCCAGTGGCAGCCGGCGCTGCCGCTGCTTCCGTCGGCACCAGGGCCTCCGACCGATGCCCGACCCCAGAAACCTGCCCGCAAGATGCAGCCGAACAAGGCGGTAGACGGTGTCCCTGTACCTCCCATCCCACCCCCACTCCCCCCCTCCGTCCCCACCCTCCCCAGCTCCCCCCCTCCACCCCCCCCTTCCACCCCCCCACTCCCCATCTCCCCCCCCTCTGTCACCCCCTCCCCTCCCTCCTGCCCCCAGACTACCCAGTCCCAGATCAGCCCGACAGCCGGGGGTTCACCAGCACCAGCACCGGTGCCGGCCTGGACCCCCTCCAGGATCGCCCCAAGCAGCGGCCCCCCTCTCCCCCCGCCCAGCCCCCCCCAACATGGGGAGACGACCCCGACCGCCCGACCACCCCGCCCGCGCGCCTTGGGACCCCCTCGCCCCTGGCGCTGCTCCTGGCGGCTAAAGAGAGGGACCGGAGCCGTTCCCGTCCAGCAAGCGGCCCCGACACCAACACCCCGGGCCTGTCCATGGGGGGCACCCGCTACATCAAGCCCACCAACCCCAACTCCTTCCAGGTGGCCCCTAGAGCCGCCGGTGCTGCCACTGTCGTGCACGGGGCCCCTCCTGCCCCCTCCGGACCCCCGGCTGATGCAGCTGACGAGCCGGACATGTCATCGCTCCTGCTGCCCCCGCCACCTCTCTTCAGTGACGAAGACGCGGAGGACCCTCCCCTGCCCTTCCTCCCCCCGCCGGCAGAGTTCTCCAACAGCGACGACCCCCCCGGGCCAGCGGCGAGCGTCAGCACGGGTCTGGGACCCCCCCCTGCCGGTGTAGACCACCCAACGCCCAGGGCCCAGAACAACACGCCCAACACCTTCCACACTAACCGGCCCCCCTGCCAACCCTTTGTACTCCTCCTCCATCTCCAGCGGGCTGAAGCCGCTGATCGCCCCCAAACCCAACGGGACCCCCGCCAAAGCCCGCGGCTCCGGCCAGACGCTGCCCGCTGCCACCAGGCCGGCCCACGGACCAGCGGACACTGGACTGTACACAAACAGCCTGCAGGCCAAAGACAACGTCATGGGGGAATTACGGACCAAGGTGCACACACTAAGCACCCAGTCGCAGGTGGCCTCGAAAAGGTGAGTCCGGTCCCCAATTAGGCCATTCGGCCCATCACGCCTACTCCGCCATTCAATCACAGCACGGTGGCGCAGCTGGGTAGAGTTGTTGCCTCACAGCGCTGGAGACCCGGGTTCCATCCCGATTACGGGCGCTGTCTGTACGGAGTTTGCACGTTCTCCCCCGTGACCTGCGTGGGTTTTCGCGGGATCTCCGGTTTCCTCCCACACTCCAAAGACGTGCAGGTTTGTAGGTTAATTGGCTTGGTGTAAATGTAAAAATTGTCCCTAGTGTGTGTAGAATAGTGTTAATGAGCGGGCATCGTTGGTCGGCACGGACCCGGTGGGCAGAAGGGCCTGTTTCCGCGCTGTATCTCTAAACTAAACAAGATCTATATTTTCCACTAGTGGGAGAGTCTCGGGACCAGAGGGCACAGCCTGAGGATATAATGACGTTCTTTTAGAAAGGAGATGATGAGGAATTTCTTTAGTCAGAGGGTTTTAGTCATAGACTACAGAGTGAAAACAGGCCCTTCAGCACAACTTGCCCACACTTGCCAACATGTCCCAGCTAGACTAGTCCCACCTGCCCACATTTAGTCCATATCCCTCCAAGCCTGTCCTATCCATGCACCAGTCTAACTGCTTCTTAAATGTTGCGATAGTCCCAACCTCAACTACCTCCTCTGGCAGCTTGTTCCATACACCCACCATCCTCTGTGTGAAAAAGTTACCCCTCAGATTCCTTTTAAATCTTTTCCCCTTCACCTTAAACCTATGTCCTCTGGTCCTCGATTCCCCAACTCTGGGCAAGAGACTCTGTGCATCTACCCGATCTATTCCTCTCATGATTTTATACACCTCTATAAGATCACCCTCATCCTCCTGCGCTCCATGGAATAGAGACCCAGCCTACTCAACCTCTCCCTGTAGCTCACACCCTCTAGTCCTGGCAACATCCTCGTAAATCTTCTCTGTACGCTTTCCAGCTTGACAACATCTTTCCTATAACACGGTGCCCAGAACTGAACACAATATTCTAAATGCGGTCTCACCAACGTCTTATACAACTGCAACATGACCTCTCAAATTCTATACTCAATACTCTGACTGATGAAGGCCAAAGTGCCAAAAGCCTTTTGACCACCTTATTTACCTGCGACTCGACCTTCAAGAAACCATGCACCTGTACTCCTAGATCCCTCTGTTCTACAACACTACCCAGAGGCCTACCATTCACTGTGTAGGTCCTGCCCTTGTTAGACTTCCCAAAATGCAACACCTCACAGTGAAAAGCTTTGTGACTTGCTATCCAGTCAGCAGAAAGACAATACATGATTATAATTGATCCATTCACAGTGTACAGATACATGATAAGGGAATAATGTTTAGTGCAAGGTAAAGCCAGTTAAATACCATCAAGGATAGTCCGAGGGTCACCAATGAGGTAGATAGTAGTTCAGGACCGCTCTCTGGTTGTGGTAGGATGATTCAGTTGCCTGATAACAGCTGGGAAGAAACTGTCCCTGAATCTGGTGTGCATTTCTTACTTCTATACCTTTTGCCTGATGGGAGAGGGGAGAAGAGGGAGTGGCCGGAGTGAGACTGGCCCTTGATGATGCTGCTGGCCTTGCCGAGGCAGCGTGAGGTGTAGATGGAGTCAATGGAAGGGAGGTTGGTTTGTTTGATGGTCTGGGCTGCGTCCACAATTCTCTACAATTTCTTGTGGTCTTGGATGGAGCTGTTCCAAAACCAAACTGTGGTGCATCCCGATAAAATGCTTTCTATGGCGCATCTGTAGAAGTTGGTGAGAGTTGTAGGGGACATGCTGAACTTCCTAAACATTCTAAGGAAGTAGAGGCGTCGGTGTGCTTTCTTGGTCGTTGCTTCAATATGGGTGGTCCAGGAGAAGTTGTTGGTGAGATTGACTCCCAGGAATTTGTTTTCAACCATCTCTACTTTGGCACCATCAATGCAAACTGAGGTATGTGCACCACTTCACTTCCTGAAGTCCATCACTGTCTCCTTTGTCTTGCTGACTGAGATAAAGGTTGTTGTCTCGACACCAGGACACAAGGTTCTCGATCTCCTTCCTGTGCTCTGTCTCATCATTAATTGGTATCCGGCCCACAATGGTGGTGTCGTCTGCAAATTTACGGTACAATGGTACTTTATTTATCCCAGGAGGGAAATTGATCTGCCAATGGTCATAACACACAAGATAGACACTCAAAACAGGAAGTTAAAGTGACGAGAGGAAAGGATTGGGGATGTGCAAATAGACAATAGGTGCAGGAGTAGGCCATTCGAGCCATTCAATGTGATCATGGCTGATCATCCCCAATCAGTACCCCGTTCCTGCCTTCTCCCCATATCCCCTGACTCCGCTATCTTTAAGAACCTGCCTCCACCTCCCTCTGAGGCAGAGAATTCCACAGACTCACCACTCTCTGTGAGAAAAAGTGTTTCCTCGTCTCCGTTCTAAATGGCTTACCCCTTATTCTTAAACTGTGGCCCCTGGTTCTGGACCCCCCCCCCCCCCAACATCAGTCTGAGTGCAGGTAGATGGGACTAGGGGGAAGTATTTATTTTTTGTTCGGCACGGACTTGAAGGGCCGAGATGGCCTGTTTCCGTGCTGTAATGGTTATATGGTTATCGGGAACATGTTTCCTGCCTCTAGCATGTCCAAGGGGGGGAAAGGAAGGCAGTCTCAGTCTACCCCACGACAGAAGGGGGAGGAGTTGTACAGTTTGATAGCCACAGAGAAGAAGGATCTCCTGTGGCATTCTGTGCTGCATCTTGGTGGAACCAGTCTGTTGCTGAAGGTGCTCCTCAGGTTGACCAGTGTGTCACGGAGGGGGTGAGCTGTATTGTCCAGGATGCTCCGCACTTTGAGGATGATTTGTCCCTTATTCTCACTGATTGGGATCTGTTGCCCATAGGTTGGTGAATCTGTGGAATTCTTTGCCACAGAAGGCTGTGGAGGCCAAGTCAGTGGATATTTTTTAAGGCAGAGATAGATAGATTCTTGATTAGTATGGGTGTCAGGGGTTATGGGGGAGAAGGCAGGGGAATGGGGTTGGGAGGGAGGGATAGATCAGCCATGATTGAATGGCAGAGTGGGCCGAATGGCCTAATTCTGCCCCTATCTCACACAGGAATTGATGAAATCTTGTGATTTTTGTTGCAGCTCGCAGAGTAATAAATCGTCGCAGTCTCACGGGAAGACCTTCACAATCCGACCCGGTGCCAAACAGCCAATCACCGTGGTGGAGCCGTCGAGCATGAAATGAACGGCGAGCGTTTCACGGGAACAGTCTGCGTGTCGGTTCGTTAACCGAAGGAATTCTGCAATGACTAATATCTCCCCTCCCGCGGGGACAGATTGAAAATCCGGCTGGATTTCAGTTTCTACGTGGAATGCAAGCATGCGTCAGGCACTCCCAGCTTTAGCCACTGATTGTATTGAACTGAGGATCATATAAAGCCTATGTTTTGTGTAGGAAGCAACTGCAGATGTTGGTTTAAACTGAAGATAGACACAAAAAGCTGGGGTAACTCAGCGGGACAGGCAGCATCTCTGGAGAGAAGGAATGGGTGACATTTCGGGTTGAGACCCTTTTTCAGACTTCTGAAGAAGAAGAAGGGTCTCGACCCGAAACGTCACCCATTCCTTCTCTCTGGAGATGCTGCCTGTCCCGCTGAGTTACTCCAGCTTTTTGTGTCTATATGTTTTGGACAGGTATGTCCCTCAGAAGTGACTCTCTGTACACACTTTGTTTTGTTGGGTTGTATAATACACATACACTTAATCTATGTGTTACTTTGACACAATTCTCACTCATAATCTTTTAATATGTTGATTTCACATTATTTCCATGTAAACACAGCATGTAGGAAAAATTCAATTTTCAGCTGGTAATCAAGTCTTTTTCACCTTTTGAACCACTGTAGACATGGTGCAAGCTTGTTCTAAACTCTCTCGGCATGTAACCGATTTTAAAAAAATGTCCTGTAAGATATAAATTATTTATTTTTATTATGCTTTACTTTTTGGTACCTACATGGTGTTTGAAGTCAGTCCAATTTAATGAAGTACACATTGTTATAATTGCATTTTTACAAGTCTGGCTTGTTCCATAAACCTTGTCTAATTAAACTTCAAAGTCTTTCACCTTATGGTTTATTATTTAAATCATCTTTCGCAGTTGGGAGAGGTGTAACGAGAAAGTGCCCTCATCCGAGCCAGGACTTTGATTTGTAGAGTCCAAGATCAAATGGCATATTTTTTACCAAATGTCAACTTTTTTGTATTAAAAAAAAAAAAAAATCTGAATCTAATTGAATGTATATTTAGGCCAGTTTTAGTGTCTCGTGCATGGATTTCTTTAACAATAGACAATAGGTGCAGGAGTAGGCCATTTGGCCCTTCGAGCCAGCACCGCCATTCAATGTGATCACGGCTGATCATCCCCAATCAGTACCCCGTCCCTGCCTTCTCCCCATATCCCCTGACTCCGCTATCTTTAAGAGCCCTATCTAGCTCTCTTGAAAGTATCCAGAGAACCGGCCTCCACCGCCCTCTGGCGTTCTGCCTCTAGCTGCAATACGCCCAAATCTGTGGTGAAAATGATTTACACTAAGGCACAGGTGTCACGGCAAGGACATCAACCAGTCTGTAAGTCAAACTAATCAGTCAACAAAGTTCCCCACATTTACAAACCCATGCACCCTTGAGAAAACATTAGTAGTATTTGCTGTTGATTAAAAAAATATACATAACATCACAAACATTGATTGATTGAATTAATTAAACGATACTGCATGGAAACGGGCTCCTTCGGAGAAGAAAGGATGGGTGATGATGTTTCGGGTCAGTCGCCTTCTTGCCCATGTAACTGTTGTTGAATGTTAACAGCTTCAGGCATTGATGGAGGGAGCAGTCAAAACCTCCAGTGTGTAAGTGTCAAAGATTCAAGGGAGTAGGTTTGGGGTGAGAGGTGGAAAGTTTAAACCAGCACCTGTAGTCCCTGGGTTCTGTATCTGTATCTGGACGTACAATCACCATCGCTGGCTGTCACATACGTTAGGAGGGTTCATGTGTAAAGTTGCAATTAAATATTAAAGTGGGCCTCAGAAGTCAGCGTCTTAATACCGATTGTTTCCAGCTTGGTCTTGAAGGTCTCACATCCGAGAATGACAGAGGGTTAGTTTAGTCCCTTCGGCCCATCGAGTCCGTGCTGACCAGCGATCCCCGCACACTAGTTCAGAGATATGGCACGGAAACAGGCCCTTCGGCCCATCGAGTCTGTGCTGACCAGCGATCCCCGCACACTAGTTCAGAGATACGGCACGGAAACAGGCCCTTCGGCCCATCGAGTCCGTGCTGACCAGCGATCCCCGCACACTAGTTCAGAGATACGGCACGGAAACAGGCCCTTCGGCCCATCGAGTCCGTGCTGACCAGCGATCCCCGCACACTAGCACTATCCCACACACACCAGGACAATTACACAAACACCAAGCCAAACAACCTACACGCCCGTGGGAGAAAACCCACGGGGAGAGCGTACAGACTCCACACAGACAGCGCCCGTAGTCGGGATCGAACCCGGGTCTCCGGTGCTGCAAGCTGTTGGGGGAGATTGTGCCGAGGCCAAGGTTGGGTCAGGTGTGACGGTGTTGACCGGTGAGCAGCTGTCTATTCCTGGCCCTGAACCAGCAACGCTCCTGTGTGTGGACACTCTGAATCTCCCTCTCTGCGGCACTAGATCAAACCAAACCGCTTCTTGTCACCCCCCCCCCCCCCCCCAATCATCATTGCTGCACGCTCAGGGACAACGCAGGGCTTGGTCTGAGCTGGGGGCTGAGGAGGGTTTAGTATCGAGTGGAGCTGGGACTGTTCCCGGGCGTTTGATTTATTGAAGAGATACAGCACGGAAACAGGCCCTTCGGCCCACCCAGTCCGTGCCGACCAGCAATCACCCATTCACATACTAGTTCTATGTTGTCCCACTTTCTCACCCACTCCCTACACACTAGGGGGCAGTTTACAGACGGGCCAGTTAACCTACAAACCCGCACTTCTTTGGGATGTGGGAGGAAACCGGAGCACCCGGCAAAAACCCACGTGGTCCCAAGTTCACGTGCAAACTCCAAGGTCAGGCTTGAACCTGGGTCTCGGGTGCTGTGAGTGCCAGAAGCAGCAGAGGGTTTGTCTAATTAACATCGGCCAGGATGGACAAATAGAATGAGGCTTTCTTCCCAGCTGTTATCAGGCAACTGAACTATGCTGCCGATAACCAGAGACCCCGTCTTCAATATAAACCAGCATCTGCAGTTCCTTCCCACACATTTACATAGAAAATAGATGCAGGAGTAAGCCTGCATCTGGGTGGAGCTCCATCCAGCGCGGCCTGTTGGCTTCGGAAGCCGCGGTCTCCGGTAAGGAAGCGGCCGTTCCAGGTTTCCCAAGCCGCTGTGAGGATTCTCCTGACGCCGGAGCACCATCACCCGGCGAGAACGGCCTGGAACATCGGGCCGCCATAGCAGCGACTGCGGAGGCCTCAATAGGCCCGACCATGGGTGAACAAGGGGATGGGGACTGGACTTTGCACCTTCCCTCATAATGGGAACCATTGTGGGGGGGATGTTTTTTATGTTAAATCTCTTTATTATTGTTATGTTTGTATTCTTTTTTATGTGCTGCAATGGCAAGACACATTTCACTACACCAATTGGCGTATGTGACTAAAAAAGAACCTTTGAACCTTTCGGCCTTTCGAGCCAGCACCACCATGGCTGATCATCCAAAATCAGTAACCCATTCCTCCTTCCTCCCCATATCCCTTGATTCCGTTAGCTATTTGGAAGGATCGGGGCCAAACGCAGGAAGATGGGACTAGTGTAGATGGGACATGTTGGTTGACGCGGGCAGGTTGGGCAGAAGGGCCTGCTTCCACACGGGATGACTGTATGACCTGGTGTTTTGCCCAAGGTGCCCGCATCTCCAGTTCCTAGTGACTGCAGGTCAACATTTGTAACAAAATGTTTAAGTAGGATCTGCAGATGCTGGAACAATCGAAGGTAGACAAAAATGCTGGAGAAACTCAGCGGGTGAGGCAGTATAAAGTCAGTCTGAAGAAGGGTCTCGACCCGAATAGAATATAGGAGCAAAGAGGTCCTTCTGCAGTTGTACAGAGCCCTAGTGAGACCACACCTGGAGTATTGGGTGCAGTTTTGGTCCCCTAATTGAGGAAGGACATTCTTGCTATTGAGGGAGTGCAGCGTAGGTTTACAAGGTTAATTCCCGGGATGGCGGGACTGTCATATGCTGAGAGAATGGAGCAGCTGGGCTTGTACACTCTGGAGTTTAGAAGGATGAGGGGGGTCTCATTGAAACATATAAGATTGTTAAGGGCTTGGACACGCTAGAGGCAGGAAACATGTTCCCGATGTTGGGGAGCCCAGAACCAGGGGCCACAGTTTAAGAATAAGAGTAAGCCATTTAGAACGGAGACGAGGAAACACTTTTTCCTCACAGAGAGTAGTGAGTCTGTGGAATTCTCTGCCTCAGAGGGCGGTGGAGGCAGGTTCTCTGATGCTTTCAAGAGAGAACTAGATAGGGCTCTTAAAGATAGCGGAGTCGGGGGATATGGGAGAAGGCTGGAACAGGGGTACTGATTGTGGATGACCAGCCATGATCACATTGAATGGCGGTGCTGGCTCGAAGGGCCGAATGGCCTACTCCTGCACCTATTGTCTATTGAAACGTCACCCATTCCTTCCCCTCCAGGTGCTGCCTCACCCGCTGAGTTTCTCCAGCATTTTTGTCAACATTTGTAGCAAGATGCCCGCATCTGCAGTTGCTAGTTGCTTCTGAAGCACGTCGTGATGTGTGGAGTTACCCTGCAGTGACTCACAACAACTCTTACAGTCGGTAACGTTGCCATGGTAAAGAGAGGACATGGAGCTGGGTTTATTTTTACACAACAGCTCACGGGCTTGGATCCAGAGTGAATTCCACATTCCACAGGGCACAGTAAACATCCATTGATGTGACCCCCCCCCCAACATATTCGCTGTGTGCTCTGGATGACTAATGACAGCATTTTCACAATTCTATAAATAAATCTAAACGCAGTTCCTTATTTATGGATTCATAACTAGCAGTGAGACACCAATTTAGAACATAGAAAATAGGTGCAGGAGCCGGCCCTTCGAGCCAGCACCGCCATTCAATATGATCATGGCTGATCATCTACAATCAGTGCCCCGTTCCTGCTTTCTCCCATATCCTTTGATTCCGTTAGCTCTCAGAGCTAAATCTAACTCTCTCTTGAAAACATCCAGTGAATTGGCCTCCACTGCCTTCTGTGGCAGAGAATCCCACAGATTCACAACTCTCTGGGTGAAAACGTTTTACTCTTCTCGGTCTTAAATGGACTACCCCTAATTTACCATTAAGCACACTGGTCACAGGAGTGGAAGGCAAACCAAGTGGTCACAGGAGTGGAAGGCAACCTCATCTCCATTACACAGCTACATCTCGTCACCAGATAAAAGCTGTCCAGGGTCTGACCTCCCCAGAGGAGCATGGCTGAAGCTCAACAGACTTGGTACTGGAGTTGGGCGTTCAACGCCAGCGTGTGGAGATGGGGGCTCCACCAGAGCCCAGCCTGTGAATGTGGAGCAGAGCAACAGACAGCCAACCATGTCATCTCTGAGTGCCCGCTCTACCACCCACCAAATGGAGCTCAGGGCCTGGACGCAGAGACAACAACCTGGCTGCTCAACACCCGGCTTGAGATCTAACTATTCCTTTGGCTTATTTCTGTTTCATTCGCAAGAAGAGAAGACCAATAGATGGGTCTGTACGCGACCACAACAGGAAAACCAGTAGCAAACTGAATCTGCAGAATACTGCACAAAGTTTCTTTCAATGTTAACTGCCTGAGGCATAGAGAGGGCAGACAGTCAGAACCTTTTCTCCAGCGTGGAAATGTCAAGGACTGGGGGGGGGGGGGAATGGCATTAAGGTGAGAGGGAAAGTTTAAAGGAGATGTGTGGGGCAAGTTTTATTTCACACACAGGGTGGTGGGGCCTGGAACGCGCTGCCAGGGGTGGGGGTGGTGGAGGCAGATACGATAGTGGTGTTTAAGAGGCTTTTAGACAGGCCCATGGATATGCAGGGAACGGATCACGTACAGGCAGAGATAGTTTAACTTGGCATTATCTTCAGTACGGACATTGTGGGCTGAAGGGGCTGTTCCTGTGCTGTATAGTTCCATAGAGACTGAGAAGTACATGGATTGGACAAGTTTGGAGGGATATGGACCAGGTGGACTAGTAGCTGGGACATGTTGGCCAGTGTGGGCAAGTTGGGCCGAAGGGCCTGTTTCCACACAAATTCTGGTTTACAAAAAAAAAGACCCAAAGTGCCAACAGATCAGACAGCATCCCCTGCACTACACTGATAGGTGACTTTTTGGGGACTGAGGAAGGGTCCCGACCCACACCGTCACCTATACACGTTCTCCAGAGTTGCTGCCTGACCCGCTGGAGTTATTCCAACTCCTTTGTGTCCTGATTATCCATTCCCTCTCTAGATGCTGCTTGATTCCTCCAGCACTTTGTGTTTTGATCAGGAGCCCAGCATCTGCAGTTCCTTATCTAGCTTGTGGATGAAGCCTTGTCCTACAGCGCCATCTACAGACGCTCTGCATTCTTACACCACGACCACAAAGAGACATTCACAACTCCACCAAACACACACACACACACACACACACACAGAGTGCTGGAGTAACTCAGCGGGTCAGGCAGCATCTGTGGAGAACATGGATAGGTGACGTTTCACAGAGTGCTGGAGTAACTCAGTGGGTCAGGCAGCATCTGTGGAGAACATGGATAGGTGACGTTTCACAGAGTGCTGGAGTAACTCAGTGGGTCAGGCAGCATCTGTGGAGAACATGGATAGGTGACGTTTCAGAGTGCTGGAGTAACTCAGCGGGTCAGGCAGCATCTGTGGAGCGAAGGAAATGGGCAACCTTTCGGGCCGAAACCCTGAAGGAAATAGGCAGCGTTTCGGGCCGAAACGTTGCCTATTTCCTTCGCTCTATAGATGCTGCCGGAACATGGATAGGTGACGTTTCACAGAGTGCTGGAGTAACTCAGCGGGTCAGGCAGCATCTGTGGAGAACATTGTTAGGTGACGTTTCACAGAGTGCTGGAGAGGGAGAGAGGGGGACAGTCAGAACCTTTTTTCCCCAGGATAGAAATGTCAACGATTCTTAAGGAGGGGCAAAGTTTAAAAAACAGATGTGCAGTGCAATTGTTATTTTTACAGAGAGAGCGGTGGGAACCTGAAACACTATCAGGTGCGGTGGTGGAGGCAGATACAACAGTGGCATTTAACAGGCGTGTACATGGGCAGGGACATGCAGCAGGTGCACGCATTTTAAAGGCAGAGATAGATAGATTCTTGATTAGTACGGGCGTCAGGGGTTATGGGGAGGAGGCAGGAGAATGGGGTTAGGAGGGAGAGATAGATCAGCCATGATTGAATGGTGGAGTAGGCTTGATGGGCCGAATGGCCTACTTCTGCTCCTATGACTTGGCATCATGCTCAGCACGGACATGATGGGCCGAATGGCCTGTTCCTGCTCTTTAGTGTTCTAATGTTCCAAAGGATTAAACAAAAAAAATGGAAACACTGACAAGTACATCTCATGTTTTAATGAACTACAGACACAGGGGGGGGGGGGGGGGGGTCACAGTATCTCAGCCACCAATGCATTTCTGGGGAATATCACATTGTAAACAGCACAGCACCCAATTTCCAACTAAATCAAACATTTACATAATGTACCGATCTTCTGTCACATGGAGCAGATCCAAGTGGGTTCACACACGCACGTATAGAACTCAGATAGACACAAAGTGCTGGAGTAACTCAGCGGGTCAGGCAGCATCCGTGGGGGAAAAGGATGGGTGACGGTTCAGATAGGGACGCATCTTCAGATAGTTGTCTTCACCCATCAGTCTGAAGAAGGGTCCCGACCCGAAACGTCACCCATCATTATTCTCCACAGATGTTGCTTGGCCCGCTGAGGTACTCCAGCACTTTGGAGCATTTACTCCAGCATCTTTGGTATAAACTCACATCTGCAATTCCTTGTTTCTATGTTTGGGAACTTGCTGGGGGAGAGACAGAGACTTCTGGTGAGGCTAACCAACTTCCCGCAAGCAGAAATGTGAAGTGTTATGAATAGTTGAAACGACAGCCCTGATGTCTAACACAGCTGTGATGGTCAGGACAGGTCACCTGTGTCTCTTCCCAGCTTGGGGGCACCTGTAAACATGTAGCTCGGTCATAGAAAAGGTACAAAATAAAGATTCTACGTCTAGCATTGTCTTCTCCTCTTGTCCCTCATGCCTTGACTGCCCCCATGTCCACGTTGACGGTGTGGTGAAGCACTTGGTGGTCCCACCCTGCCGTGGTGAGCAGGTTGGACTTGAGCGGTGACCAGGACACACTGCGGATGAAGTCCGTGTGCGATTTATCCCGGAACCTAGAAACAATTTCAAACAAAGGATCACTTTTGGTGCTTCAATATATGGGAAACACAAGTGGTTAAAGCAAGAGAATGTTTAAAGTGTGTAGGAAGAAACTGCAGGTGCTGGTTTAAATATGAGTCGTATGAGTAAAAAGCAGCAATTTTTTCCATCATGAGTATTCTTTTACTCGTGGACATTTTTCAGTGTTTACCGGATTTCCCGAGTACCCACCGTTACTCGTACGAGCCGCTACGAGACATCCACGAACTCCTACGGACCCGCAACGGACATTCACAAACTCGGGAGAACTCTTGAATTACCTCGTACAGTGGGACAGGGGCCCCGACTAAGGGTGAACATCGAGGAAGAGACTGACTTTGGTGCCTTCCCTCACAGTGGGAAACTTTTGATTCTGCTGTGTGGGGATGTTTTTATGTTGAACGCTATCGTGTGTTGTGTTCTTTATTTTAGTGTATGGCTGTGTGGCGATCACATTTCACTGCACCATCTGGCACATGTGACAAATACATGTATCTTTGTATCTAGAGACAATAAGACTCAACAAGACGACTTTGAAGCTGGCCCGACTTGTGTGGGGGAGGGATGGAGAGGGAGGGGATGCAAGGACTACTTGAAGTTGGAGAAAACTTCATATAAAACATAGAAACATATAAAATTATAAAAGGACTGGACAAGCTAGATGCAGGAAAAATGTTCCCAATGTTGGGCGAGTCCAGAACCAGGGGCCACAGTCTTAGAATAAAGGGGAGGCCATTTAAGACTGAGGTGAGAAAAAACTTTTTCACCCAGAGAGTTGTGAATTTATGGAATTCCCTGCCACAGAGGGCAGTGGAGGCCAAGTCACTGGATGGATTTAAGAGAGTTAGATAGAGCTCTAGGGGCTAGTGGAGTCAAGGGATATGGGGAGAAGGCAGGCACGGGTTATTGATAGGGGACGATCAGCCATGATCACAATGAATGGCGGTGCTGGCTCGAAGGGCCGAATGGCCTCCTGCACCTATTTTCTATGTTTCTAAATCAATATTCACACAGCTGAAGCAACAGGTTCTTAAGTGACTTACACTTCCGACAGGTTGGTGTCCATGACGGCCAGGGAACAATCCTCACTGACTGAAGCCAAAAGAGGGGAGCTGAAAAATCAACAAGGAAACATCACTCAACCTCACACTCTCAGACATTAGAGACCGTCCACCACCAATTACTACAAGCTGTGTATGAAAGAACTGCAGATGTTGGTTTAAATCAAAGGTAGACACAAAATACTGGAGTAACTCAGCGGGACAGGCAGCATCTGTGGAGAGAAGGAATGGGTGACGTTTCAGGTCGGGTTACCCCAGCATTTTGTGTCCACCTTCAATTATTACAAGCTAATAGTTAGTCTCAATGGAACAAGCCGAGCGTGTGTATTTCAGGGTATTGAATGATAACACGTTGATTGTTTTAGTAGGAGTGTGTCATCATCCTGGAGAGAAGTTACACGTTGATGGGACGTGACTATTCTGAAGTACTGGCCCAGCCCAAGGTGGCTCCCATCCCACGCCAGACGACCCTCACCAAGAGAGTTGTGATTTTGTGGAATTCTCCGCCACAGAAGGCAGTGGAGGCCGATTCACTGGATTTTTAAAAGAGAGAGTTAGATTTAGCTCTTAGGGCTAACGGATCAGGGGATATGGGGAGAAGGCAGGAACGGGGTGCTGAGTAGGATGATCAGACATGATCATATTGAATGGTGGTTCTGGCTCGAAGGGCCGAATGGCCTACTCCTGCACCTATTGTCTATGTTTTGAGGTTTAAGGCGCGAATGCATCAGAATAATATCACAAAACTGTGTAATGCCACTGATTTCCTCGAGTCTTCCTGAGAAGGCTTAGGAAGTTCGGCATGTCCCCTACAACTCTCACCAACTTCTACAGATGCGCCATGGAAAGCATTTTATCGGATGCATCTCAGCTTGGTTTGGAAACAGCTCATGCAAGAAATTGCAGGGTATTGTGGACGCAGCCTGGACCATCACACAAACCAACCTCCCTTCTATCGACTCCATTTATACCTCACGCTGCCTCGGCAAGGCCAGCAGCATAATCAAGGACCAGTCGCACCCCTGGTCACTCCCTCTTGCCCCCTCAGGGAAAAGGTACAGAAGTGTGAAACGCACACCACCAGATTCAGGGACAGTTTCTTCCGTTGTTTGAGAAGGAACTGCAGATGTTGGAAAATCAAAGGTAGACAAAAGTGCTGGAGAAACTCAGCGGGTGCAGCAGCAACTATGGAGCGAAGGAAATAGGCAACGTTTTCGGGCCCGAAAACCCTTCTGGAAATAGGAGGCAACGTTTCTGGCCGAAACCCTTCCGGGTTTCGGCCCGAAACGTTGCCTATTTCCTTCGCTCCATAGATGCTGCTGCACCCGCTGAGTTTCACCAGCACTTTTGTCTACCAACAGTTTCTTCCCAGCTGTTTATCTGGCAACTGAATCATCCTACCACAACCAGAGAGCCGTGCTGAACTACTATGTACCTCTTTGGTGACGCTTGGACTATCTTTGATTGGACTCTGGCTGGCTTTACCCTGCACCAGAACTTCCTCTCAAAGGAACAGCGCAAGTTACAGGTATTTTAACGTTGACATTATGAATCAGTAAGGAGCCATTCAACACTTTTGTCACTGTTCTCACCTGTGTGAGGAATACTGCAGGCCAGACACAGTCCGGGAATGAACCATACAGCTCCGAATTGAATCCGACTGATTGTGTAAGCTCCTCACTCCAACTATTCCATTCTCAGTCCCTGTTATATTTTCAAAAGAGAAGTCGATTTAGCACACAAAATATTTATGGAATTGGTTTCTAACTTGGGCTCACCCAGATTTACTGGAGGAAAAAGATTACAACCCTAAGTAAAACTAACACAAAGTGAGAGGAATTAAAATTAAAATGCAAGTTTTAATGACAATCAAAAGGCGCAGGAATAAATGTCCCAGGTTGTGATCCCTCTGGACAGTTTAGCAACAGGCTTTGCTTTAGTCTTACACCCTAGACCCTATGGGGCAGCACGGTGGCGCAGCGGTAGAGTTGCTGCCTCACAGCGCCAGAGACCCGGGTTCGATCCTGACTACGGGTCCTGTCTGTACAGGGTTTGTACGTTCTCCCCGTGACCGCGTGGGTTTTCTCTGAGATCTTCGGTTTCCTCCCCACACTCCAAAGACGCGCAGGTTTGTAGGTTAATTGGCTTGGTGTAAGTGTAAATTGTCACTAGTGTGTGTAGGATAGTGTTAGTGTGCAGGGATCGCTGGTCGGCGTGGACTCAGCTGTTTCTGTGCTGTATCACTAAACTAAACCCTGCCCCCTGCAGTGTTTTATGAACAAGTTGAAAAGAAACACACACACACTAAAGATGTGGGAACACATTACCAAAGGCAAAGACTTGTTCGTTTTTGCGGGTGCCATGTGACGGTGGTTGGGCAGCACTGCGATAATTCCGTGTCTGGAAGCAGATGTAACATTTAGAAACAGAACAGTAGCACCAACTGCAACAGTTCAACTTAGAATTCCACACATCCTCTCTTCCCTGGGTGGCATTTGTCAGCTCACCGGAACCATTCACTTCACCGTGCCGTTTAATAGCCAACATTGACACCAATCAATGGTTCCCAACTTACTTCAACCTGCACCAGGAATATTTGGTATTTACTCTGCAATTCTCAAAAAGACACTGATATCTGCAGATACCAAGATGCAGAAACACCAGGCCCAATATAGGGGGACATCGGATCTTGCCCTTCATTCTACCCATTGTACTTGAGCTTTCCTTGACATTTATATGTAGCATTAACTGATTTGATTGGGATAGCATGCACCACAAGGGTACTCACTGTATTCACGCAGCAACAATAACGCTAAAACTAAATGGTCTCCTTTCTGTGACTTTCTATGTCATTAAGTGCGGTAGGAAAGAGTGCAGAAAAGATGTTACCAGGGCTCAGGGCTTGAGTTACAAGGAGAGGCCGAGTAGGCTGGGAATGTTTACCCTGGAGGTGGATACAAAGAGCTGGAGTGGACTCAGCGGGACAGGCAGCATCTCTGGAGAGAAGGAATGGGTGACGTTTCAGGTCAAGTCCCTTCTTTAAACTGAAGGGTGACGTTAGACGTACGTAGAACACAAAGGATAAAGAGGGGAAAGATTTATAAGAGACCTAGGGGACAATGAGGAGGATGATGCGCATATGGAACGAGCTATCAGAGGAAGAGTAGTGGTGCGTACTATGTGACATTTAAAAACATTTTAACAGGTACATGGGTAGGAAGGGTTTACATAGACTTGTTTGGCTCTAAAACCTGGATAGAACAGACTAGTTGGGCTGAAGGGCTGCTTACACCTTATACACACAACTCTGTAACTCAGGCGATCTCCAGCAACTGTGGGAAATAGTTTACATTGACAGTGCACAAATATATGTAATATATTTGACTGTTTGCATGAATAGTTTCTTAATGCACATCGACGGAGATAGTGTAACGGCCCCACCTGTCCATCAGACACCACAGACTAATATAAAATGCAGACAGAAAGCTTGAAGTTGAATTTACTATTGATGAAACACAGACATCACTAAATGGAGGCAAGATACGCACCGATCCGCAACGCTGGTTTGGCATTTCTTCTGTCCCACAGTAAAAGTCTCCTGTCCTAAATGAGGAAAATCAAATCAAGAAAGATTGATGGTTCACTTAAAGCGCTATCATCTCTATTACCAACAATGTCAGGGATTAGTATCTACTCAAGAGGCAAGAGAGTTTATTGTCATGTGTCCCAGATAGGACAATGACATTCTTACTTGCTGCAGTACAACACAATATGTAAACATGATACAGAACAGGAGATACAAGTTCAGTGTGTTTATATACCATAGACCATATATATACACAATAAATAAACAGATAAAGTGCAATAGGCTGTTCATTGTTCTGAGTTTGTTTGACGTTTGCGAGTTTAATAGCCTGATGGCTGTGGGGAAGAAGCTTCCAATGATATAGGGGTTATAGTCAGATATGCAAGTCTACACCTCTGATAAACTAATATTAACACAACTCATTATAACATTTATGTTACTAACCTCAGCTTCAAGTACTAAGAATAATGAACTTTTAATCAGATGTTATTCGATAACGTTGCATTATTACTGTAATCTCTTTGTAATAATCAGGATGTAACACGTAAACTGAAACCTAATACTAAATCTGAAAACAATGTTTGGTATTATCAGTGGCATTATACCCTTCATCATGTATGTTAACTGTCAAGAACGGACTCCAGACATCAAAATGCCAATTAAACTATTGTGTCTTTAATGATACTTTAGGTAAATAATACATTGGTTCAGATTCTCAACTGGGGCCCGAGTTTTCACAGTAGTATTTCACACTGCCGTGTTTCACAGCAAGAGGGTGAGATTCCAAGAACCTACCGATGCACTCGGCAAAAAGGCTGGAACCTTTGCCAAAAGGTTTCCCTTTAAAATATCAAATTTTCAATGCAAACTTTAATTCATTTTATTCAAAGTTGTCTGTGTATCTACACTTGTAACACACAGAGAAGAGGCTTGGATCATTAGAAACTGGCTGTTCTTTTAAGGATTTGAATCACAAGGTTGAACTTTCGGAGAAGATTGTACATTCATTGCAGTTTGTATTTGAAGGGAACCTTTCTGCGTTGCACTGAAGGCAGACTGACTTCACAGATAATAAGTAAATGGACAAGGAACTGACCTGAGCACAGGACAGGAATAGATTCACATTGCCAGGCAGGCAGCCACACACGATACAGACCCTGAGTGAGCTGCAATAGAAAGCATTCAGTGTTAATCCTTGACCCAAGTGGTACTGGTCTATCATTGTCAACACAGTTCATAGTCATACAGCATGGAAACAGGCCCTTCGGCCCAAATGCCCACACCAGCCAACTTGTCCCACCTGCCTGCGTTTGGCCCACATCCCTCCAAACCTGTTCCTCTCTGTTTCTTAAGCGTTGGGCTAGTCCCTGCTTCAACTACCTCCTCTGGAAGTTTGTTCCATATACCTACCACCCTTTGTGTGAAAAGGTTGCTCTTATATACAATCTGTTCACATCAGAACCTTTCTTCCTGAAGGTTTCAAACCAACATATGTTTCTTGTGTTGGAAGGAACTGCAGATGCTGGTTTATACCAAAGCTGGATACAAAATGCAGGAGTAACTCAGTGGGTCAGGCAGCATCTCCGGTGAAAAGGAATAGGTGGCATTTCGGGTCGGAACCTTTCTTCAGGGCATAGGTTTGAAGGTCAGAGGGGAAAGATTTAATAAGAACCCGGGGGAAAAATTTTCCGCACAGAGGGTGGTGGGTGTATGGAACAAGCTGCCGGAGGACGTAGCTATGGGAGATACGATAACAATATTGCTGTATGACTCTGTGACTCCACCAGATCTAATAATCAGTACGTTGGAACAATGTGTTTTTTGTAGGGGTGTAATGAACCAGCAATTATGCTTTTATTATACATTTCCTCACTGATAATAGTACACATTGTCTTTGACTTCTCAAAGTCTAGTATACACATACACATTTGTATGCAGTATTTAGCTGATGGGGTGGTGGTTGATTCCAATTGTGAGTTGAAAAGTGAATTTTATTTATTATAGAAATAGAAAAATAGGTGCAGTAGGCCATTTGGCCCTTCGAGCCAGCACCGCAATTCAATACGATCATGGCTGATCATCTAAAATTAGTATCCTGTTCCTGCCTTTTCCCCCCATATCCCTTTAGCTAAATCAAATTCTCTCTTAAAAACATCCAGTTAATTGGCCTCCACTGTCTTCTGTGGCAGAGAATTGCACCCAGAGAGTTGTGAATATGTGGAATTCTCTGCCACAGAAGGCAGTGTCTGTGTGTGCGTGTGCATGTGTGCGAGAGCGGGTGTGTGACAGATCAAACCATCTCACTCCTGTCGTTGCTCACCTTGGTAAGAGTTCAGCACGCTCTTCTGTTCCAGGTCCCAAACCTTCACACTAACAAATCAAAGTGCCGAGTTATTACAAGGCGAGCCAAAACCTGGGTAATTCAGACTATTTTCAGCAGTTGATCATAGCTGTACTCCATTTTTAATGGGTGAATGGTGGAAAATTGCACATGGGCCACTGTTAAAATTATTTGCCTTTTACAATCTATTATATGGAAAAATAAAAACGGCATTTCAAATTTCTGACACGTGGACTAACACGTGGTTCAAAACACGTGGACTAATCATTAGGATATGTACACTGTGCAGGCCATGTGCAAACACATTCAAAGCAGATGTGTGGGATAAGTATTGTCTTTACACAAAGAGTAGTGGGTGTCTAAAACTGGTGGTAAAGGCCGATACGAGAGCGGAGTTTAAGAGAGCTTTATGTAGACATGTGGACATGCAGGGAATGGAGGGGTATGGATCATGTGCAGGCAGAGGTGATTAGTTTAGCACGGACATTGTGTGGGGGTTGGGGCTCCGATGCGCTGTTCCATTAATAAAGAGGAAGGCTGACGGAGCAAGGTAAAGGAGAAAGGTGGAGGGTTCAGGGAAGAAATTTCACAAGAGTTTTTGCAGCTAATGGCACGGCACTCTGTATCTTCCCATTGCTCCGCCCTTTGTACGAGTTTGGCTTGATTGTATTTATGTACAATATTATCTGATCGGGTTGCATGCAGAACAAAGCTTCTCATTGTACTTTGGTACACGTGGCGATAACAAACCGAACCCAGCCATCCACAGTGGAATGGTTCAATTGGGGGGGGGGGGGGGGGTGAACAATAGACAATAGGTGCAGGAGAAGGCCATTCGGCCCTTCGAGCCAGTACCGCCATTCAATGTGATCATGACTGATCATCCACAATCAGTACCCCGTTCCTGCCTTCTCCCCATATCCCCCGACTCCGCTATCTTTAAGAGCCCTATCTAGCTCTCTCTTGAAAGCATCCAGAGAACCTGCCTCCACCGTTCTCTGAGGCAGAGAATTCCACAGACTGGCAACAAGTGGCCAGAATTGCAGAGACGCAGGCATTTTCAGGTCAGGAAATTGGGAAAATCTTGGGATCAGTGAATGGTGGGGAGCACACAGGCATTCATTCTTCACAGGACAGTGAGGAGTGAGGAGTGGACACCTGTACCAGTGAGACACACAACGGGGAGATGCCCGGTCGGACAGACGAAGGATAGTACAAACCTGCAGTCCAGGCTGCCACTCACGGCCTGCGTGTCGCCAGAGAGAACGCTGACTTTCGTAACAACGTCGTCGTGTTCACATTTACAGAATTTGTTCACCATCTGGCCCTCACTCTCGACCACCCCCCATAGCTCGACCGCACCTGCACCAGAAACAAACCATGTTATCACAATCAAGTCAAGATGTCACTTCTGGTTTAGTTTAGAGATACAGCGCGGAAACAGGCCCTTCGGCCCACCGGGTCTGCACCGACCAGCGATCCGCGCACATTAACACTATCCTACACACACACTAGGGACAATTTATACCTACACCAAGCCAATTAACCTACAATCCCATGCGGTCACGGGGAGGACATACAAACTGCGTACAGACAGCACCCGTATCAATCCTGGAACAAAATAAATCAGCATAGGGCTGCACCAGTTTGATTGGATTGGAACTCTTTTGTAGGAAGATTAAATATACAGTAGACCCTCATGATGACGGACCATGGGGGGAGGGGAAATGGTGCCGTTATTGTCAATTGTCCACTCTATTCCAGTGTAATATAGGGCATTTCATGTGCTGAGACCCAATCAAATTTAGGCTGAGAATGAACAGCACTGACAGAGGTGCCTTTTTCCACCTGAAACATTAAAGCAAAGCTCTATTATCCCTGTACAAAACTCCACGGTCTGAAGACAGGTCACGACCCAAAATGTCACCTATTCCTTTTCTCTGGAGATGCTGCCTGACCCGCTGAGTTACTCCAATACTTTGTGTGCACCTCAATACAGGTAGTGTCGGTGGCACCAGTGGCCACTGAAGCTGTGTGGGCTGGCGGTGGTGTCTGATATAAACGGGTCAGTGAAAACGAGGGTCTACTGTGCTGAATATTAAAATTAATCCTCACCTGAATCCGATGCGACGAGGATTTCTCTACCAGAGACCCAGCATGCATCCACCACTCCTGCTTGAGTCTGGAGGCTGACCGTACAGAACTTTTCATTTGGAGCTTTAAGCGGATCTTTGAACACCAAGATAGATCCTAACCAGCTGCGTCCGGATAGCGTTGAGGCTCCGAGCAAGAGTGCGCCATCTGTAACGATGATCAGACAAACAACCGATTACAGCCGGGAATCTACACTGACAGCCCGACCTCTGCACAGCAACAAACCAACAGACTTATATCAACCGTTGTAAAGACAAACATTTTCATGCACGCTCATAAAAGTTAAGAGCAGTGAACAATTCATGCACAATGCTTGTTTTCAAAACCGACTATTGTGTGTGAAGGTGAAAATAAATCTAATCTTCTCAACGGTGAAAGATGAAACATTTCTGTGAAGCTGTGCAGAATAACCCCCGAATGAAAGCAGAAGGTAGACAAAAGTGCTGGAGAAACTCAGCGGGTGCAGCAGCATCTATGGAGCGAACGAAATGGGCATCAGATCAGTCTGAAGAAGGGTTTCGGCCGAAACGTTGCCTACTTCCTTCGCTCCATAGATGCTGCTGCACCCGCTGAGTTTCTCCAGCACTTTTGTCTACCTTCGATTTTCCAGCATCTGCAGTTCCTTCTTAAACCCGAATGAAAGCATGTGAAAGTTGCAACGGCAAAACAATCAGGACTAAGTCTTCTTGTCCCAAATACTTGCTGCTCTATGACGGCAATGTTCAAGATGTTAGTGATCCTCTCCTGCTCCCCCTCTCACCCTCCCTCCATTCTCTACCCCCTCCCTCCCTTCTCTACCCCCTCCCTCCCTTCTCTACCCCCTCCCTCCCTTCTCTACCCCCCCTCCCTCCCCTTCTCTACCCCCTCCCTCTCTTCTCTACCCCCTCTCCCTCCCTTCTCTACCCCCAACCCCCGCTTCTCTACCCCCTCCCTCCCTTCTCTACCCCCTCCCTCTCTTCTCTACCCCCTCCCTCCCTTCTCTACCCCCAACCCCCGCTTCTCTACCCCCTCCCTCCCTTCTCTACCCCTCCCTCCCTCCCTTCTCTACCCCAAACCCCCCCTTCTCTACCTCCAATCCCCCCCTTCTCTACCCCCTCCCTCCCTTCTCTACCTTCAACCCTCCCTTCTCTACCCCCTCCCTCCCTTCTCTACCTCCAATCCCCCCCTTCTCTACCCCCTCCCTCCCTTCTCTACCCCCTCCCTCCCTTCTCTACCCCCAACCCCCTAGTCTCTCCCAGATCCCCCCTCCCAACCTCCCCCTCCACAACCCCTATCCCCCCCCCAATACACACACTCTCTCCTAGATCCCCCTCCCAAACTCTCCCTCCTCCTCCTCCTCCTCCTCCTCCTCCTCATCCTCCTCTCCCCGCAACTCACTCCCCCTACTCTCCTCCTTAACCCCTCCGTCTTTCTCTCTCTCTCCCCCCCCCTCCCCTCCCCCTCTATCTCCCCCCTCAACCCCACGTTTCCCTCACCGGGCGGGTACCTTTCCTTCCTTCCTTCCTTCCTTCCTTCCTTCCTTCCTTCCTCCTCCCTCTCTCTATCTCCCCCCTTCCTCAGCGGTTCCCGTCCCCGTCTCTCCCACCCCCCCCACCCCCCACGTTTCCCTCACCGGCCCGGTACCGCGCTGCCTCCAGCTGCAGCTCTGGCGCCGCCACCGCCTCATCCATCGCCGCCATCTTGCCGCCGCCCCCGCCGCCGCGTCACCCCGACCCCGCCCCCTCAGTCCCGCCCCTGGCCCGGCGGCCCGCCCAACCGCCCGACCCGGCGCCGCCATCTTGGTTGGTTGGAGGTCGGCGGGAGGAGAGAGGAGAGAGGAGAGAGGAGAGAGGACACCGGCACCCCGACACCGACACCCCGACACCGACACCTCCACACCCCCCCCCGCCCCGGCACCGACCTCCACACCCCCCGCCCCGGCACCGACCGGTACCATGTTGGCCCGCGCCGCCATCGCCTCCGGTAAGGGCCCGACCGGGGCCTGGGTTCGAGCCGGTGGAGGGAACCGGGGTCTCGGGTGGGAAGTGAGCGGGGCCGGGGGGGGGGGGGGGGGGGCCTGGGTGAGGGAACCGGGAACCGGGGCCCGGGAGTGAACTGGTGCCAGAGGGAGGGAGGGAGGGTCAGGGTCATGGTGGGGGCAAACCAAGGGGCAGCGGCATCGACTGTCGGCCTGATATAGTTTCGTACATTCACTTACTTCAGTTTGGTCTCGACCTTGAAGCCCTCAGCCCGGTTATTCACTGGAAGCTGACAGCAGCCGGCAATGTAAACCCGTGGGGTGGGGAACGGCAGCAAATTTGCACTAAAACACACACACACACACACACACACGGAAATGCTGGAAGTACTCGGTAACACACACTCATTCACACACTAACACACATTCACACACTAAAACACACACGGAATTGCTGGAAGTACTCGGTAACACACACTAAAACACACACTCACACACATTCACACACACTAACACACATTCACACACACTAACACACACATTCACACACTAAAATACACACACACGGAAATGCTGGAAGTACTCGACAACACACACACTAAAACACACACACAAACACTAACACACACACACACTAAAACACACACACCTAAACACACACACACACTAAAAAGCTCACACACACACACAGAGTAAAACACACACACACACACACACACTAACACACATTCACACATTCACACACTAAAATACACGCACACGGAAATGCTGGAAGTACTCGACAACACACACACAAACACTAACACACACACTAAAACACACACACCTAAACACACACACACACACACACACACACACACACTAAGAAGCTCACACACACACACACACAGTAAAACACACACACACATACACACGGACAGAAATGCTGGAAGTACTCGGCAGCGTTTGCGGATAGAGGATCAATGTCGGGGCAACAACCTTTATTCAGAACCAGGCAAACATTGGACGTTAGATAGACCTGCAAAAGGGAACAGAGGTATGATAGATAGTCAGAGCGTTTTCCCCGGGGTGGAAATGTCAAAGACTAGAGTGGCAAAGTTTAACGGTGTTGTTTCACACAGAATGCGCTGCCAGGAGTGGTGGTGGAAGAAGAAGAAGAACAGTGGTGTTTAAAGGGCTTTTACATAGAAACATAGAAAATAGGTGCAGGAGTAGGCCATTCGGCCCTTCGAGCCTGCACAGCCATTCAATATGATCATGGCTGATCATCCAACTCAGTATCCCGTACCTGCCTTCTCTCCATACCCCCTGATCCCTTTAGCCACAAGGGCCACATCTAACTCCCTCTTAAATATAGCCAATGAACTGGCCTCAACTACCCTCTGTGGCAGAGAGTTCCACAGATTCACCACTCTCTGTGTGAAAAGTTTTTCCTCATCTCGGTCTTAAAGGATTTCCCCCTTATCCTTAAGCTGTGACCCCTTGTCTTGGACTTCCCCAACATCGGGAACAATCTTCCTGCATCTAGCCTGTCCAACCCCATAAGAATTTTGTACGTTTCTATAAGATCCCCTCTCAATCTCCTAAATTCTAGCGAGTATAAGCCGAGTCTATCCAGTCTTTCTTCATATGAAAGTCCTGACATCCCAGGAATCAGTCTGGTGAACCTTCTCTGCACTCCCTCTATGGCAATAATGTCCTTCCTCAGATTTGGAGACCAAAACTGTACGCAATACTACAGGTGTGGTCTCACCAAGACCATGTACAACTGCAGTAGAACCTCCCTGCTCCTATACTCAAATCCTTTTGCTATGAAAGCTAACATACCATTCGCTTTCTTCACTGCCTGCTGCACCTGCATGCCTACTTTCAATGACTGGTGTACCATGACACCCAGGTCTCGCTGCATCTCCCCTTTTCCTAATCGGACACCATTTAGATAATAGTCTGCTTTCCTGTTTTTGCCACCAAAGTGGATAACCTCACATTTATCCACATTATACTGCATCTGCCAAACATTTACCCACTCACCCAGCCTATCCAAGTCACCTTGCAGTCTCCTAGCATCCTCCTCACAGCTAACACTGCCCCCCAGCTTAGTGTCATCCGCAAACTTGGAGATGTTGCCTTCAATTCCCTCATCCAGCTCATTAATATAGATTGTAAATAGCTGGGGTCCCAGCACTGAGCCTTGCGGTACCCCACTAGTCACTGCCTGCCATTGTGAAAAGGACCCGTTTACTCCTACTCTTTGCTTCCTGTTTGCCAGCCATTTCTCTATCCACATCAATACTGAACCCCCAATACCGTGTGCTTTAAGTTTGTATACTAATCTCTTATGTGGGACCTTGTCGAAAGCCTTCTGAAAGTCCAGATACAACACATCCGCTGGTTCTCCCCTATCCACTCTACTAGTTACATCCTCGAAAAATTCTATAAGATTCGTCAGACATGATTTACCTTTCGTAAATCCATGCTGACTTTGTCCAATGATTTCACCACTTTCCAAATGTGCTGCTATCCCATCTTTAATAACTGACTCTAGCAGTTTCCCCACTACCGATGTTAGACTAACTGGTCTGTAATTCCCCGTTTTCTCTCTCCCTCCCTTCTTAAAAAGTGGGGTTACGTTTGCTACCCTCCAATCCTCAGGAACTACTCCAGAATCTAAAGAGTTTTGAAAAATTATCACTAATGCATCCACTATTTCTGGAGCTACTTCCTTAAGTACTCTGGGATGCAGCCTATCTGGCCCTGGTGATTTATCGGCCTTTAATCCATTCAATTTACCCAACACCAGTTCCCGACTAACCTGGATTTCACTCAGTTCCTCCATATCCTTTGACCCGCGGTCCCCTGCTATTTCCGGCAGATTATTTATGTCTTCCTTAGTGAAGACGGAACCAAAGTAGTTATTCAATTGGTCCGCCATATCCTTGTTCCCCATGATCAATTCACCTGTTTCTGACTGCAAGGGACCTACATTTGTTTTAACTAAGCTCTTTCTCTTCACATATCTCTAAAAACTTTTGCAGTCAGTTTTTATGTTCCCTGCCAGTTTTCTTTCATAATCTATTTTCCCTTTTCTAATTAAGCCCTTTGTCCTCCTCTGCTGGTCTCTGAATTTCTCCCAGTCCTCTGGTATGCTGCTTTTTCTGGCTAATTTGTACACATCATCTTTTGCTTTGATACTATCCCTGATTTCCCTTGTTATCCACGGATGCACTACCTTCCCTGATTTATTCTTTTGCCAAACTGGGATGAACATTTTTTGTAGTTCATCCATGCAGTCTTTAAATGCCTTCCATTGCATATCCACCATCAACCCTTTTAGAACTAATTGCCAGTCAATCTTGACCAATTCAGGTCTCATACCCTCAAAGTTACCTTTCTTTAAGTTCAGAACCATTGTTTCTGAATTAACAATGTCACTCTCCATCCTAATGAAGAACTCAACCATATTATGGTCACTCTTGCCCAAGGGGGCACGCACAACAAGACTGCTAACTAACCCTTCCTCATTACTCAATACCCAGTCTAGAATAGCCTGCTCTCTCATTGGTTCCTCTACATGTTGGTTTAGATAACTATTTCGCATACATTCCAAGAAATCCTCTTCCTCAGCACCCCTGCCAATTTGATTCACCCAATCTATATATAGATTGAAGTCACCCATAACTGTTTTGCCTTTGTTGCACGGATTTCTAATTTCCTGTTTGATGCCATCCCCAACTTCACTACTACTGTCAGGTGGCCTGTACACAACACCCACCAGCGTTTTCTGCCCCTTAGTGTTTCGCAGCTCTACCCATACCGATTCCACATCCTCCAAGCGAATGTCCTTCCTTTCCACTGCGTTAATCTCCTCTCTAACCAGCAACGCTACCCCACCTCCTTTTCCTTTCTCTCTATCCCTCCTGAATATTGAATATCCCTGGATGTTCAGCTCCCAGCCTTGGTCACCCTGGAGCCATGTCTCCGTGATCCCAACTATATCATAATCATTAATAGCTATCTGCACGTTCATTTCATCCACCTTATTACGAATGCTCCTTGCATTGAGACACAAAGCCTTCAGGCTTGTTTTTACAATGCTCTTACCCCTTTTACAATTATGTTGAAAAGTGAACCTTTTTGATTTTTGTCCTGGATTTGTCTGCCTGCCACTTTTACTTTTCACCTTGCTACCTATTGCTTCCGCCCCCATTTTACACCCCTCTGTTTCTCTGCTCACCCATTTAAGAACCCCACCACCTCTTATTCTCTGTTTATTATTGTTTTGTTCTTTCCCCCCTACATGTTGGGTCTGAGTGCTTTCCTTCTCTGCCTCCTGCCTCACACACTGTCTAATAGCTTTCTCTATTTGAGTCCTCCCCGCCAGGATATTGGTCCCCCTCGGGTTCAAGATATGAAAAGAATGAGGGGATATGGATTGTGTGCAAGCTGATAAGAGTTAGTCTTGGCATCATGTTTGGCACAGACATTGTGGGCCGAAGGGCCTGTACCAGCTATGTTCTCTCAGTAATAAAGGGGGAAAGTTAGTTTCTGATTACAGCACACAAATAATGATTACAATTTTTCAGAAACTCCCTACACATCTGCTGGAATATCTTCTATCTTAAGGATTTAGATGTGGCATCCCGGAATTAAAATAGGGAGCTAGAAACAAATGTGGTGTCATAGTTGGAATGTGTTGTACTTTGGGAAACGTTGCTTGTGGAAATAGACACAGAATGCTGGCGTAACTCAGCGGGACAGGCAGCATCTCCGGAGAGAAGGAATGTGTGACGATTCGGGTCAAGACCCTTCTTCAGTCTGGACCCGAAACGTCACCCATTCATTCTGTCCAGAGATGCTGCCTGTCCCGCTGAGTTATTTCAACTTTGTGTGTCTATCCTTGGTTTAAACCAGCACCTGCAGTTCCTTCCTACATATGGCTTGTCGACGTTAATTATTGGGTGCGTTCTCATTTCGTTCAGTTAAGGAATGAACATTACGTTTGAGTTCATTCCCCAAATGTGCACCAGGATTACCTGCACGTCCCGGGGTCCACGACAACTGGTAATGCAATGACCTTGGTCGTAGAGTAGAGGTGGTGAAGCTGGAACAGTTCCCCATTTGTCTTGTAGATTGGTTCCACTTCAGCGAGAAGCTATCAAGAGATGCAGCACGCCAGTGAGAAACATAATGAAGGATGCTGGGTCACAACCTCTACTGTGATTAAAGCACGGCCATATTAAGACTAGATCTGTTATAAGGCTGTTGGTTAAGATTAATGCTTACTTGAAGTGGGAGGGAGGGTTCTGAAGAGCACCTTCTCTGCGGTGAAACCTCAGAGAAATCTCTGGGTCAGAAACGGCTTCATTTTATACATGGACTAAAAGTATATATTTAGTTTAGAGATACACCACGGAAACAGGCCCTCCTGGCCCACCGAGTCTGTACCAACCAGCGATCCCCGCACACTAACACTATCCTACACACTGGGGACAATTTACAATTTTACCAAGGCCAATAACCTACAAACCTGCACGTCTTTAGAGTGGGAGGAATCCGGAGAAAACCCACGTGGTCACGGGGAGAACGTACCAAGTCCACATAGATATCACACAAGGTCAGGATCGAACCCAAGTCTCTGGCGCTGTGAGGCAGCAACGCCACCGCTGTGTCGCCAGGCTCTTGGCTTTCATGAGCAGAACCTGTTACAGACATGAAACACAAGCACATTCCATGGTATATATCGAAGATATATAAAGGCATATAGCGAGGAAATTTCCACTAAGCGAATGGTTTTGAATCTCATTATTGTCTGTTGGTTGGATGTGAGACAACATCCAACTAACATGTTGTTTTGATTTCTTTGATTGATCTGATTGAAAGATACAGCACGGAAACAGGCCCTTCAACCCAGTGTCCACTCCGACCATCGATCACCCGTTCACACCAGTTCTATGTTATCCCACTTGCTCATCCACTCCCTACACACGAGGGGCAATTTACAGAGGGCCAATTAACCTACAAACCCACACGTCTTTGGGATGTGGGAGGAAACCTGAGCACCCGGAGGAAATCCACACGGTCACAGGGAGAACGTGCAAACTCGACACACAGGCAGCACTAATAGTCAGGATTGAACCCAGGTCTCTGGCACGGTGAGGCAGCAGCTCTACTGCCTGACAGCCTAAATCACCCACACATGCGGTGTGGAACGGGCTAACTGAACCCTTTCATCACCATCCCCTCGGACTTAAGAAACAGCCATTTGCATTTATCTCCTTGTAGCTACCCTTCCGTTGAACCATTACAACAAATCTTAGTGGTTTTTACTACCTAATTTATTTAAGATTTAAGAATTAAGAATTTATGTATGGTTTGTTTTCAGGGTCTTTTCTGAAGACATCCGCCCCCATCAGCACAAGGTAGGTGAAGCCTCTGCCTCAGCCCCTCAGCTGTGTTTGGACCAATTCCTTCCCTAAACTGATTTTATGTATTTCCATTTCATTGTTTTAGTTTCCACATTTTCAAAGATATTTTTGCCATTGGTCTCTTTTACATCAATACTTTGAAGTAAAGATCAAATATTGAGGTTGATTCTTTGTTCTTGAAGTAGGAATACAATTATAATGTTGTAAAATAAATGTCAGAGTGACACAGCGTTGAAACAGGCCCTTCGGCCCACTTTCCCACGCCAGCCAACATGTCCCAGCTACACTAGTCCCATCTGCCTGTCCATATCCCTCCAAACATGTCTTATCAATGTACCTGTCTAACGTTGCTCAACTACTTCCTCTGGCGGCTCGTTCCATACACCCACCACCCTTTGTGAAAAAGTTACCCTCAGATTCCTTTTAAATCTTTTCCCCTTCACCTTGAACTTATGTCCTCTGGTCCTCGATTCACCTACTCTGGGAAAGAGACCCTGTGCATCTACCCGAACTATTCCTCTCATCATTTTATACACCTCAATAAATGTATCTTATGCTGCAGCAATTTGCTAACTTCACAATGAAATCTGAAGTCTCTTTATTGTTGCAGTTTTGTGGCGATAAGCAGGAGTTTCCATGGCAGCAGTCAGAGCCGGGCACCGTTGCCCCCCCTTCCCGAGGAAGGAGGCAAGGTGCGCTTTGGTCTCATTCCAGAGGAATTCTTCCACTTCCTTTACCCCAAAACTGGAGTGACAGGTCAGTACCAAACAGCGCTGCAAACTCGACTGGTGTTTGGTCAGTTCCCCTGCTTCCAAGTTGCTTTATTCATTCTGTGGATGATGCACGCAGACTTCTAATGTAATAGACAATAGGTGCAGGAGGAGGCCATTCGGCCCTTCGAGCCAGTACCGCCATTCAATGTGATCATGACTGATCATCCCCAATCAGTACCCTGTTCCTGCCTTCTCCCCATATCCCCTGACTCTGCTATTTTTAAGAGCCCTATCTAGCTCTCTCTTGAAAGCATCCAGAGAACCGGCCTCCACCGCCTTCTGAGGCAGAGAATTCCACAGTCTCACCACTCTCTGTGAGAAAAAGTGTTTCCTCGTCTCCGTTCTAAATGGCTTACTCCTTATTCTTAAACTGTGTGTGACCCCTGTTTCTGGTCTCCCCAACATCGGGAACATGTTTCCTGCCTCTAGCGTGTCCACACCCTTAACAATTGATATATGTTTCAATGAGATACCCTCTCATCCTTCTAAACTCCAGGGTGTACAAGCCCAGCTGCTATATTCTCTCAGCATATGACAGTCCCGCCATCCCGGTAATAGTGTAGGGAGGAACTGCAGATGCTGGTTTAAACCGAAAATAGACACAACAAGCTAGGGTAACTTTGCGGGGCAGGCAGCACCTCTGGAGAGAAGGAATGCAAACTATTGGCTTTGTAGTGATGACCCAAGGATAATACATGCAGAGAGTACATTTGTATTTGTATATTTGTCTGAAGAAGGGTCTCGACCTGAAACGTCGCCCATTCCTTCTCTCCATGGATGCTGCCTCACTCGCTGAGTTACTCCAGCATTTTGTGTCTACCTTCGATTAAACCAGCATCTGCACTTCTTTCTTAGACATTTGTATACATAGGTCAAAGAAAGAAAGCTAATACTATTACATTAGGTAGAATGAAAAAACTGGAGTAACTCCGCCGGACAGGCAGCATCTCTGGAGAAAGGAATGGGTGACGTTTCGGTTCGAGACCCTTCTTCAGACTGAAAAAAGTGCTGGAGTAATGCAATTGGTATGAAGAAGGGTCCTGAACGAAAATGTCAACCTATCCATGTTCAACCGAGATGCTGCCTGATCCGCTGAGTTACATGGAAAATAGGTGCAGGAGTAAGTCATTCGGCCCTTCGAGCCAGCACCGCCATTCAATATGATCATGGCTGATCATCCACAATCAGTACCCCGTTCCTGCTTTCTCCCCATATCCCTTGATTCCTTTAGCCCTATGTTTTAAATCTAGCTCTCTTGTAAACAACCAGTGAATTGGCCTCTACTGCCTTCTGTGGCAGAGAATTCCACAGATTCACAACTCTCTGGGGTGAAAAGGGTTTTCCTCATGTCAGTCCTAAATGGCCTACCCCTTATTCTTAAACAGTGACACCTGGTTCTGGACTCCCCCAACATCAGGAACATCTTTCCTGCATCTAGCCTGTCCAATCCTTTAAGAATTTTATATGTTTCTATAAGATCCCCTCCCATACTTCTAAATTCCAGTGAATACAAGCCCAGTTGACCCATTCTTTCATCTTATGTCAGTCCCGCCATCCTGGGAATTAACCTGGTGAACCTGAACTGCACTCCCTCAATAGCAATAATGTCCTTCCTCAAATTATAAGACCAAAACTGCACACAATACTCCAGGTGCAGTCTCACCAGGGCCCTGTACAACTGCAGTGGGACCTCCTTGCTCCCAAACCTCAAAACCTCTCGCATTGAAGGCCAACATGCTGTGAGCTTTCTTCACTGCCTGCTGTACCTGCAAGCTTACTCTAGCCCTCTGGCTTTGCTTACATTTCTGATGTGTGAGTACATCCACTGGATGGATTTAAGAGAGAGTTAGATAGAGCTCTAGGGGCTAGTGGAATCCAGGGATATGGGGAGAAGGCAGGCACGGGTTATTGATTGGGGACAATCAACCATGATCGCAATGAATGGCGGTGCTGGCTCGAAGGGCCGAATGGTCTCCTCCTGCACCTATTTTCTATGTTTCTATCCAATATATTTTGATGTTGGACATCATCTGCAGGATTGGTTCAAAACTGTAAAATGTCATTTATTAAGTGTTGTCTAAAAATAACCCCATTTAGAGTTGAATTGACAGTTTGTCATGGTCGACTGGCACTTTTATTTAAATACACATTGGACTTGATGCCTGCACCTGCAGCAACAATAATGTTTCAAGGTTCAAACAGGGGCTGAGTTTTTACTGGGAATCAGTTTGTAGTGATACATTATACTCTGGAGGTTGGAGAATATAAAGGCTGGAAGCAATTAGAATTTCTAACTGAACTCTTTGAATACCAGAGAGCAGTCCTGAACTACTGTCTACCTCTTTGGTGACCCTCAGGGCTAAGGTGATCAGAGTTTGTTGGCTTTACCTTGTTTTAGATGTTATTCCCTTATCATGTGTCTATACACGGTGAATATTCCTCCGCTCGGTTCGCAATAACCAACCTGATCTCCCGGTGGCCCAGCACTTCAGTTCCCCCTCCCATTCTGAATCCGACCTTTCTGTCCTGGGCCTCCTCCATGGCCAGAGTGAGGCCCACCGTAAATTGGATGAGCGGCACCTCGTATTTCGCTTGGGCAGTTTACACCCCAGTGGTATGAACATTGACTTCTCCAATTTCAGGTAGTCCTTGCTTTCTCCCTCCTTCTCTTCCCCTTCCCAGCTCTCCCACAGCCCACTGTCTCCGCCTCTTCCTTTCTTCTTCCCACCCCCTCCACCACCACATCAGTCTGAGGAAGAGTCTCGACCCGAAACGTCACCTATTCCTTCGCTCCATAGATGCTGCGTCACCCGCTGAGTTTCTCCAGCATTTTAGTCTACTCTCGATTGTAATCATGCTCCAACTTGTCTTTCTGCTGCCGGGATAGCACGCAACACACGCTTTTCACTGTAGCTCGCTACACGTGACAAAGAACTTACCTGAATAGTTTGCATTTGCTTTGCTTTCCAGGCCCGTACATGTTCGGCACCGGGCTGCTGACTTACCTCCTGTCAAAGGAGATTTACGTCGTCAACCACGAGACCTTTGTTGCCGTCTCCATCGGTATTCTCATCCTCTACGGTGTTAAGAAGTTTGGGAAGGATGTGGGGAAATTTGCTGACTCGTTGAATGAGGTATTTATGAGATTTAGCAAAGTAACCCAATCCAAAATTGTCTGTCCTTGCAAGTTTGTGTCCTGATCAGCTGTGAGTCCAAAAACACACCGTGAGTTGCCATCTGTACAAGGAATATGTTGGGGAGAACCCTAGGGACAATAGTGATTATTGGAAAACAAGTTAGTGGCTTTCGTTAAATGCACCACATAGAGACATTTCAAGTATGGAAATTGTCTTCAAAGAGATATTCTGACTAAGCATAAACGTTTGCAAAAGATGATTGGTTTAGTTTGGAAATACAGGGTGGAAAACAGGCCCTTCAGCCCATCAAGTCCACGCCGGCCAGCGATCACCCCTACACCTGACTAGGGACAATTTACAGGAGCCAATACAAACCCACACGTCCTGGGAATGTGGGTGGAAACCGGAGCACCCGGAGGAAACCCCCGCGGTCCCGGGGAGAATGTACACACTCCATACAGTCTGGCGCTGCGAGGCAGCAACTCTACCGCTGCTCCACGTTTCTGAATTATTTAGCTGTGAGCTTTATCATGTTTTTTTATCACAACGATAGGAAAAGTACAGACAGCCCAAAAAGTGAAGGAGCTCGCTCTAACCGGCCTGGCAGATGCCATTGAACAGGAGAACAAAGAGCAGTGGAGAATCGACGGGCGCCAGCACCTTTTCGATGCCAAGCGGGTAACCAATGTGTCCTCTCGCACGTCCTGTCAACTCTCCGTGACCCTCGCTCTGATCTTGTGACAAAGTTCACTCTGGGAAGGTTCTGATCTCGTCAGATGTCAGGGGTTATGGAGAGAATGAGGTTAGCAGGGAGAGATAGATCAGCATGATTGAATGCTGGAGTAGACATGATGGGCCGAATGGCCTAATTTCTGCTCCTATTCCTCATGACTTGGCAGTGGGATCATTGTATTTGGTAAACGCGTGGTGCTATATACAATGTTCGGCTCCACCAAGGCGGTGTCATCTGCAATAGTGTAAACAGAGTTAAGGGCCTGACCCACTTACGCGACATCGCGGGGTGACGCCTGTATGGTCGTGAGTAGTCGCCCAAAGAGTCGTACCTTTTTCTGGCCGCCGCTGGATTTTCAACATGTTGAAAATTTTCAGCAACCTGCCGCGACATGACGGGTGCCGGCAAGTCGGCGAAAAAAATGGCGTAAGTGGGACAGGTCCTTTAGAGTAGGACTTGGCCACGCTATCGTGAGTGTAAGGCAGTGTCGCAAGGGGCTGAGCATGTGGAGATTGTGATGGAGGAGGTGCAAGATAAGAAATAAGAGGGCAAACCCCTCCAGTCCCGCCCCGTGACAACCTGAACCCTGAACAGTTACAACTGTTTTGCCTCTATTTTCTATTCCCAATCTCTTGCCGCAAAGACTAACATGCCACTTGTCTTTCTAACCACCTGCTACCTGTTGCTGTTTCTGCACAAGAATGCCCAGATCCACCTTCAACCTGCTCAGGAAATGTGTAGGAAGGAACTGCAGGTGCTGGTTTAATCCAGAGAGACAAAAAGCTGGGAGTAACTGAGCGGGAGCAACCCAAGTCGCACCAGCTTCTCATCCGTGCTGACCAAGATGCCCCATCTAGGCTAGTCCCAGCCTTGTCGCCATCCCTCACCTTACACTGCATCCTCTTGCAGTCCAGGCCACCCTTACCACACCTTATGGTAGACGGTGGCTTCCTGTCTTTCATGTACCAGATCCATTGTGAAATGCTTATGGAAAGGAACTGCAGATGCTGGTTTCAACCGAAGACAGACATAAAAAGCTGGAGTAACTCAGCGGGTCAGGCAGCATGTCTGGAGAGAAGGAATGGTAAATTTTTCTAGCCTGAAGAAGGGTCTCGACCCGAAACGTCATCCATTCTTTCTCTCCAGAGATGCCGCCTGCTTACTCATCTGCATCTCACTCCGTTTAGATATTAGACTGACTGTAATGAAAAGGAACTGAAGATGCTGGTTTATACCAAAGACAGTCACAAAATTCTGAAATAAATCAGCAGGTCAGGCAGCATTTCTGGAGAAAATGTTGTGAAACGTCACCTATCCACATTCTGCAGAAATGCTCCCTGACCCGCTGAGTTACTCCAGCATTTTGTGCCTGTCTTTAGTTTGACTGAAGATTATTTAGTTTAGCGATACAGCGTGGAAACAAGGCCCTTCGGCCCACCATGTCCGCGCCGACCAATGATCACCCGTACATTATCTCTGTCCTACACACTAGGGACAATTACAGAGTCCAATTAACCTGCACATCTTTGGAATGTGGGAGGAAACCGGAGCACCTGTAGAAAACCCACACTGGTCACGGAGAGACGTACAAACTCGGTGCAGCCAACACCCGTGGTCAGGATGGAACCGGGGTCTGTGGCGGTGTGAGGCAGCAGCTCTACCCGCTGCCCACTGTTCCATATTGTATCCTGTTACTGGACATATCTTCAATGCCAGTTGTACCTACATTTCAGTTGTGACATTGTTCCATTGGCAAGACCACTGCCATGTGATGTAATCATCACACAGCTTCAACCAGCATCTGCACTTCCTTTCCTACGCTGATCATTACAGGTGATCATTTTGTTCTTTGTAACTTGTGGAGGAGTTTCAGCTAGATACAAAATGCTGGAGTAACTCATCGGGACAGGCAGCATCTCTGGAGAGAAGAAATGGGTGACGTTTTGGGTCGAGACCCTTCTTCTGACCATCTATGTGTCTATCTTCAGTTCAAAACCAGCATCTGCAGTTCCTTCCTACACAAGGTGTTTTTGTTGCCTGGCTAAGCTGCATATGTACGTTTAAAAAAATGTTTATAACAAGGGCTAAAGTGTCACGGTACACATGCAGACGCACAAGACTGCACGTTACAAATGCAATCTGTAGAAGGGTCTCGACCGGAAACGTCACCCATTCCTTCTCTCCTGTCCCGCTGAGTTACTCCAGCTTTTTGTGTCTTATCGAAGCAAAGACATGGCCGGAAACTGCTGACCTGCCGTTTGTTTGGTTGTAGAATAACGTGGCGATGATGCTGGAAACCAACCACCGCGAACGTCTGCACATGGTGTACGATGCAGTGAAGAAGAGGCTGGACTACCAGGTGGGCCTGCAGCATCTGGAGCGCAGGCTGGCACAGGAGCACATGGTCAACTGGGTGGAGAAGAGTGTGATCCACAGTATCACACCACAGCAGGTGAGTGCCGGAGCCAGACCAACGCGTCGCTCCGATCGCTGTGCGCATCCGCAAGAATCAGTACACAACGCGCACGAACGTATGTGTGCCTTCATTGATGGGGGCATTGGGTATAAACAGTCAGGAAGCAGCCATCTTGCAGCTTTGACTGGGATGTAGGTGGAGTATTGTGTGCAGTTCTGGTGGCCCCCGTTACAGGAACGATGTGGAGGCTTTAGAGAGGCTGCAGAAGAGGTTTACCAGGACGATGCCTGGATTAACTGCATCAAAGCAGACACCTCCCAGCAGATGCAGGCAATCCTGTACAATGCATCGACTCCATTGCTGCAGAGGGTTTGCTGAGATGGGGAAAAACCTTTCCACCCAGAGAGTTGTGAATCTAGAATTCTCTGCCACAGAAGGCAGTGGAGGCCAATTCATTGGATGTTTTCAAGAGAGAGTTAGATTTAGCTCTTTGGGCTAACGGAATCTAGGGATATGGGGAGAAAGCAGGAACGGGGTACTGATTTAGGATGATCAGCCATGATCACATTGAATGACGGTGCTGGGTCGATTGTTTCTCCATCACGATCCCTCAATCCCTTTTGCATTCAATGTACGTTGAAGGAAGGGTTGGATATCATTATTAGCGGGGGGGTTTTGCCATTGGAATCTACTGTTGGCACTCATTACACCGTCAACTAGTTGGCTGGAATTTCAATATTGGTGCACCTGCACTACTGGTCACAGTCACAGAGTCACACAGCATGGAACCTAGCCCAACCCATCGAAGATATTCCTGTTTCTCGCAGTTTAGCCCATATCCCCTCTAAAACCGTTACATGGATAGGACCGGTTTGGAGGGATATGGACCATGCGTGGGCAGGTGGGACTAGTGTAGCTGTGACATGTTGGCAGGTGTGGGCAAGTTGGGCCGAAGGGCCTGTTTCCACACTGTATGACTCTAACCATACACACGTCCAAACATCTTTTAGATGTTATTGTGCTTGCCTCACATCTCTTTATAACGGCTAACTCAAAATGGGCCGGCACCTGCTCTCCAAGTTTTGTCTTTCCAT
>CM075981.1:3232905-3294579 GCA_038087875.1 Malacoraja senta | reverse complement strand
ATTCACCCAATCTATATATAGATTGAAGTCACCCATAACTGTTTTGCCTTTGTTGCACGGATTTCTAATTTCCTGTTTGATGCCATCCCCAACTTCACTACTACTGTCAGGTGGCCTGTACACAACACCCACCAGCGTTTTCTGCCCCTTAGTGTTTCGCAGCTCTACCCATACCGATTCCACATCCTCCAAGCGAATGTCCTTCCTTTCCACTGCGTTAATCTCCTCTCTAACCAGCAACGCTACCCCACCTCCTTTTCCTTTCTCTCTATCCCTCCTGAATATTGAATATCCCTGGATGTTCAGCTCCCAGCCTTGGTCACCCTGGAGCCATGTCTCCGTGATCCCAACTATATCATAATCATTAATAGCTATCTGCACGTTCATTTCATCCACCTTATTACGAATGCTCCTTGCATTGAGACACAAAGCCTTCAGGCTTGTTTTTACAATGCTCTTACCCCTTTTACAATTATGTTGAAAAGTGAACCTTTTTGATTTTTGTCCTGGATTTGTCTGCCTGCCACTTTTACTTTTCACCTTGCTACCTATTGCTTCCGCCCCCATTTTACACCCCTCTGTTTCTCTGCTCACCCATTTAAGAACCCCACCACCTCTTATTCTCTGTTTATTATTGTTTTGTTCTTTCCCCCCTACATGTTGGGTCTGAGTGCTTTCCTTCTCTGCCTCCTGCCTCACACACTGTCTAATAGCTTTCTCTATTTGAGTCCCTCCCCCCAACCGTTCTAGTTTAAAGTCTCCCCAGTAGCCTTTGCAAATCTCCCCGCCAGGATATTGGTCCCCCTCGGGTTCAAGATATGAAAAGAATGAGGGGATATGGATTGTGTGCAAGCTGATAAGAGTTAGTCTTGGCATCATGTTTGGCACAGACATTGTGGGCCGAAGGGCCTGTACCAGCTATGTTCTCTCAGTAATAAAGGGGGAAAGTTAGTTTCTGATTACAGCACACAAATAATGATTACAATTTTCAGAAACTCCCTACACATCTGCTGGAATATCTTCTATCTTAAGGATTTAGATGTGGCATCCCGGAATTAAAATAGGGAGCTAGAAACAAATGTGGTGTCATAGTTGGAATGTGTTGTACTTTGGGAAACGTTGCTTGTGGAAATAGACACAGAATGCTGGCGTAACTCAGCGGGACAGGCAGCATCTCCAGAGAGAAGGAATGTGTGACGATTCGGGTCAAGACCCTTCTTCAGTCTGGACCCGAAACGTCACCCATTCATTCTGTCCAGAGATGCTGCCTGTCCCGCTGAGTTATTTCAACTTTGTGTGTCTATCCTTGGTTTAAACCAGCACCTGCAGTTCCTTCCTACACATGGCTTGTCGACGTTAATTATTGGGTGCGTTCTCATTTCGTTCAGTTAAGGAATGAACATTACGTTTGAGTTCACTCCCCAAATGTGCACGTCCCGGGGTCCACGACAACTGGTAATGCAATGACCTTGGTCGTAGAGTAGAGGTGGTGAAGCTGGAACAGTTCCCCATTTGTCTTGTAGATTGGTTCCACTTCAGCGAGAAGCTATCAAGAGATGCAGCACACCAATGAGAAACATAATGAAGGATGCTGGGGTCACAACCACTACTGTGATTAAAGCACGGCCATATTAAGACTAGATCTGTTATAAGGCTGTTGGTTAAGATTAATGCTTACTTGAAGTGGGAGGGAGGGTTCTGAAGAGCACCTTCTCTGCGGTGAAACCTCAGAGAAATCTCTGGGTCAGAAACGGCTTCATTTTATACATGGACTAAAAGTATATATTTAGTTTAGAGATACACCACGGAAACAGGCCCTCCTGGCCCACCGAGTCTGTACCAACCAGCGATCCCCACACACTAACACTATCCTACACACTGGGGACAATTTACAATTTTACCAAAGACAATAACCTACAAACCTGCACGTCTTTAGAGTGTGGGAGGAATCCGGAGAAAACCCACGCGGTCACGGGGAGAACGTACCAAGTCCACATAGACATCACACAAGGTCAGGATCGAACCCAGGTCTCTGGCACTGTGAGGCAGCAACGCCACCGCTGTGTCGCCAGGCTCTTGGCTTTCATGAGCAGAACCTGTTACAGACATGAAACACAAGCACTATCCATGGTATATATCCAAGATATATAAAGGCATATAGCGAGGAAATTTCCACTAAGCGAATGGTTTTGAATCTCATTATTGTCTGTTGGTTGGATGTGAGACAACATCTAGGCATGTTGTTTTGATTTCTTTGATTGATCTGATTGAAAGATACAGCACGGAAACAGGCCCTTCAACCCAGTGTCCACTCCGACCATCGATCACCCGTTCACACCAGTTCTATGTTATCCCACTTGCTCATCCACTCCCTACACACGAGGGGCAATTTACAGAGGGCCAATTAACCTACAAACCCACACGTCTTTGGGATGTGGGAGGAAACCTGAGCACCCGGAGGAAATCCACACGGTCACAGGGAGAACGTGCAAACTCGACACACAGGCAGCACTAATAGTCAGGATTGAACCCAGGTCTCTGGCACGGTGAGGCAGCAGCTCTACTGCCTGACAGCCTAAATCACCCACACATGCGGTGTGGAACGGGCTAACTGAACCCTTTTATCACCAGCCCCTCGGACTTAAGAAACAGCCATTTGCATTTATCTCCTTGTAGCTACCCTTCCGTTGAACCATTACAACAAATCTTAGTGGTTTTTACTAACTAATTTATTTAAGATTTAAGAATTAAGAATTTATGTATGGTTTGTTTTCAGGGTCTTTTCTGAAGACATCCGCCCCCATCAGCACAAGGTAGGTGAAGCCTCTGCCTCAGCCCCTCAGCTGTGTTTGGACCAATTCCTTCCCTAAACTGATTTTATGTATTTTCCATTTCATTGTTTTAGTTTCCACATTTTCAAAGATATTTTTGCCATTGGTCTCTTTTACATCAATACTTTGAAGTAAAGATCAAATATTGAGGTTGATTCTTTGTTCTTGAAGTAGGAATACAATTATAATGTTGTAAAATAAATGTCAAGTGACACAGCGTTGAAACAGGCCCTTCGGCCCACTTGCCCACGCCAGCCAACATGTCCCAGCTACACTAGTCCCATCTGCCTGTCCATATCCCTCCAAACATGTCTTATCCATGTACCTGTCTAACGTTGCTCAACTACTTCCTCTGGCAGCTCGTTCCATACACCCACCACCCTTTGTGAAAAAGTTACCCTCAGATTCCTTTTAAATCTTTTCCCCTTCACCTTGAACTTATGTCCTCTGGTCCTCGATTCACCTACTCTGGGAAAGGGACCCTGTGCATCTACCCGATCTATTCCTCTCATCATTTTATACACCTCATAAATGTATCTTATGCTGCAGCAATTTGCTAACTTCACAATGAAATCTGAAGTCTCTTTATTGTTGCAGTTTTGTGGCGATAAGCAGGAGTTTCCATGGCAGCAGTCAGAGCCGGGCACCGTTGCCCCCCCTTCCCGAGGAAGGAGGCAAGGTGCGCTTTGGTCTCATTCCAGAGGAATTCTTCCACTTCCTTTACCCCAAAACTGGAGTGACAGGTCAGTACCAAACAGCGCTGCAAACTCGACTGGTGTTTGGTCAGTTCCCCTGCTTCCAAAGTTGCTTTATTCATTCTGTGGATGATGCACGCAGACTTCTAATGTAATAGACAATAGGTGCAGGAGGAGGCCATTCGGCCCTTCGAGCCAGTACCGCCATTCAATGTGATCATGACTGATCATCCCCAATCAGTACCCCGTTCCTGCCTTCTCCCCATATCCCCTGACTCTGCTATTTTTAAGAGCCCTATCTAGCTCTCTCTTGAAAGCATCCAGAGAACCGGCCTCCACCGCCTTCTGAGGCAGAGAATTCCACAGTCTCACCACTCTCTGTGAGAAAAAGTGTTTCCTCGTCTCCGTTCTAAATGGCTTACTCCTTATTCTTAAACTGTGTGTGACCCCTGTTTCTGGTCTCCCCAACATCGGGAACATGTTTCCTGCCTCTACCGTGTCCACACCCTTAACAATTGATATATGTTTCAATGAGATACCCTCTCATCCTTCTAAACTCCAGAGTGTACAAGCCCAGCTGCTATATTCTCTCAGCATATGACAGTCCCGCCATCCCGGTAATAGTGTAGGGAGGAACTGCAGATGCTGGTTTAAACCGAAAATAGACACAACAAGCTAGGGTAACTTTGCGGGGCAGGCAGCACCTCTGGAGAGAAGGAATGCAAACTATTGGCTTTGTAGTGATGACCCAAGGATAATACATGCAGAGAGTACATTTGTATTTGTATATTTGTCTGAAGAAGGGTCTCGACCTGAAACGTCGCCCATTCCTTCTCTCCATGGATGCTGCCTCACTCGCTGAGTTACTCCAGCATTTTGTGTCTACCTTCGATTTAAACCAGCATCTGCACTTCTTTCTTAGACATTTGTATACATAGGTCAAAGAAAGAAAGCTAATACTATTACATTAGGTAGAAAGAAAAAACTGGAGTAACTCCGCCGGACAGGCAGCATCTCTGGAGAAAGGAATGGGTGACGTTTCGGTTCGAGACCCTTCTTCAGACTGAAAAAAGTGCTGGAGTAATGCAATTGGTATGAAGAAGGATCCTGAACGAAAATGTCACCTATCCATGTTCAACCGAGATGCTGCCTGATCCGCTGAGTTACATGGAAAATAGGTGCAGGAGTAAGTCATTCGGCCCTTCGAGCCAGCACCGCCATTCAATATGATCATGGCTGATCATCCAAAATCAGTACCCCGTTCCTGCTTTCTCCCCATATCCCTTGATTCCTTTAGCCCTATGTTTTAAATCTAGCTCTCTTGTAAACAACCAGTGAATTGGCCTCTACTGCCTTCTGTGGCAGAGAATTCCACAGATTCACAACTCTCTGGGTGAAAAGGGTTTTCCTCATCTCAGTCCTAAATGGCCTACCCCTTATTCTTAAACAGTGACACCTGGTTCTGGACTCCCACAACATCAGGAACATCTTTCCTGCATCTAGCCTGTCCAATCCTTTAAGAATTTTATATGTTTCTATAAGATCCCCTCCCATACTTCTAAATTCCAGTGAATACAAGCCCAGTTGACCCATTCTTTCATCATATGTCAGTCCCGCCATCCTGGGAATTAACCTGGTGAACCTGAACTGCACTCCCTCAATAGCAATAATGTCCTTCCTCAAATTATAAGACCAAAACTGCACACAATACTCCAGGTGCAGTCTCACCAGGGCCCTGTACAACTGCAGTAGGACCTCCTTGCTCCCAAACTCAAAACCTCTCGCATTGAAGGCCAACATGCTGTGAGCTTTCTTCACTGCCTGCTGTACCTGCAAGCTTACTCTAGCCCTCTGGCTTTGCTTACATTTCTGATGTGTGAGTACATCCACTGGATGGATTTAAGAGAGAGTTAGATAGAGCTCTAGGGGCTAGTGGAATCCAGGGATATGGGGAGAAGGCAGGCACGGGTTATTGATTGGGGACAATCAACCATGATCGCAATGAATGGCGGTGCTGGCTCGAAGGGCCGAATGGTCTCCTCCTGCACCTATTTTCTATGTTTCTATCCAATATATTTTGATGTTGGACATCATCTGCAGGATTGGTTCAAAACTGTAAAATGTCATTTATTACGAGTGTTGTCTAAAAATAACCCCATTTAGAGTTGAATTGACAGTTTGTCAGGGTCGACTGGCACTTTTATTTAAATACACATTGGACTTGATGCCTGCACCTGCAGCAACAATAATGTTTCAAGGTTCAAACAGGGGGCTGAGTTTTCACTGGGAATCAGTTTGTAGTGATACATTATACTCTGGAGGTTGGAGAATATAAAGGCTGGAAGCAATTAGAATTTCTAACTGAACTCTTTGAATACCAGAGAGCAGTCCTGAACTACTGTCTACCTCTTTCGTGACCCTCAGGCTAAGGTGATCAGACTTTGTTGGCTTTACCTTGCTCTAGATGTTATTCCCTTATCATGTGTCTATACACGGTGAATATTGCTCCGCTCGGTTCGCAATAACCAACCTGATCTCCCGGTGGCCCAGCACTTCAGTTCCCCCTCCCATTTTGAATCCGACCTTTCTGTCCTGGGCCTCCTCCATGGCCAGAGTGAGGCCCACCGTAAATTGGAGGAGCAGCACCTCGTATTTCGCTTGGGCAGTTTACACCCCAGCGGTATGAACATTGACTTCTCCAATTTCAGATAGTCCTTGCTTTCTCCCTTCCCCTTCCCAGCTCTCCCACAGCCCACTGTCTCCGCCTCTTCCTTTCTTCCCACCCCCTCCACCACCACATCAGTCTGAGGAAGAGTCTCGACCCGAAACGTCACCTATTCCTTCGCTCCATAGATGCTGCGTCACCTGCTGAGTTTCTCCAGCATTTTAGTCTACTCTCGATTGTAATCATGCTCCAACTTGTCTTTCTGCTGCCGGGATAGCACGCAACACACGCTTTTCACTGTAGCTCGCTACACGTGACAAAGAACTTACCTGAATAGTTTGCATTTGCTTTGCTTTCCAGGCCCGTACATGTTCGGCACCGGGCTGCTGACTTACCTCCTGTCAAAGGAGATTTACGTCGTCAACCACGAGACCTTTGTTGCCGTCTCCATCGGTATTCTCATCCTCTACGGTGTTAAGAAGTTTGGGAAGGATGTGGGGAAATTTGCTGACTCGTTGAATGAGGTATTTATGAGATTTAGCAAAGTAACCCAATCCAAAATTGTCTGTCCCTGCAAGTTTGTGTCCTGATCAGCTGTGAGTCCAAAAACACAGCGTGAGTTGCCATCTGTACATGGAATATGTTGGGAGAACCCTAGGGACAATAGTGATTATTGGAAAACAAGTTAGTGGCTTTCGTTAAATGCACCACATAGAGACATTTCAAGTAAGGAAATTGTCTTCAAAGAGATATTCTGACTAAGCATAAACGTTTGCAAAAGATGATTGGTTTAGTTTGGAAATACAGGGTGGAAACAGGCCCTTCAGCCCATCAAGTCCACGCCGGCTAGCGATCACCCCTACACCTGACTAGGGACAATTTACAGGAGCCAATACAAACCCACACGTCCTGGGAATGTGGGTGGAAACCGGAGCACCCGGAGGAAACCCCCGCGGTCCCGGGGAGAATGTACACACTCCATACAGTCTGGCGCTGCGAGGTAGCAACTCTACCGCTGCTCCACGTTTCTGAATTATTTAGCTGTGAGCTTTATCATGTTATTTTGATCACAACAATAGGAAAAGGTACAGACGGCCCAAAAAGTGAAGGAGCTCGCTCTAACCGGCCTGGCAGATGCCATTGAACAGGAGAACAAAGAGCAGTGGAGAATCGACGGGCGCCAGCACCTTTTCGATGCCAAGCGGGTAACCAATGTGTCCTCTCGCACGTCCTGTCAACTCTCCGTGACCCTCGCTCTGATCTTGTGACAAAGGTCACTCTGGGAAGGTTCTGATCTCGTCAGATGTCAGGGGTTATGGAGAGAATGGGGTTAGCAGGGAGAGATAGATCAGCATGATTGAATGCTGGGTAGACATGATGGGCCGAATGGCCTAATTCTGCTCCTATTCCTCATGACTTGGCAGTGGGATCATTGTATTTGGTAAACGTGTGGTGCTATATACAATGTTCGGCTCCACCAAGGCGGTGTCATCTGCAATAGTGTAAACAGAGTTAAGGGCCTGACCCACTTACGCGACATCGCGGGGTGACGCCTGTATGGTCGTGAGTAGTCGCCCAAAGAGTCGTACCTTTTTCTGGCCGCCGCTGGATTTACAACATGTTGAAAATTTTCAGCAACCTGCCGTGACTATGACGGGTGCCGGCAAGTCGGTGAAAAAAATGGCGTAAGTGGGACAGGCCCTTTAGAGTAGGACTTGGCCACGCTATCGTGAGTGTAAGGCAGTGTCGCAAGGGGCTGAGCATGTGGAGAATTGTGATGGAGAAGGTGCAAGATAAGAAATAAGAGGGCAAACCCCTCCAGTCCCGCCCCGTGACAACCTGAACCCTGAACAGTTACAACTGTTTTGCCTCTATTTCTATTCCCCAATCTCTTGCCGCAAAGACTAACATGCCACTTGTCTTTCTAACCACCTGCTACCTGTTGCTGTTTCTGCACAAGAATGCCCAGATCCACCTTCTACCTGCTCAGGAAATGTGTAGGAAGGAACTGCAGGTGCTGGTTTAATCCAGAGAGACAAAAAGCTGGAGTAACTGAGCGGGAGCAACCCAAGTCGCACCAGCTTCTCATCAGCCCTTCTCATCCGTGCTGACCAAGATGCCCCATCTAGGCTAGTCCCAGCTTTGTCGCCATCCCTCACCTTACACTGCATCCTCTTGCAGTCCAGGCCACCCTTACCACACCTTATGGTAGACGGTGGCTTCCTGTCTTCCATGTACCAGATCCATTGTGAAATGCTTATGAAAGGAACTGCAGATGCTGGTTTCAACCGAAGACAGACATAAAAAGCTGGAGTAACTAAGCAGGTCAGGCAGCATCTCTGGAGAGAAGGAATAGTAAATTTCTCTAGCCTGAAGAAGGGTCTCGACCCGAAACGTCATCCATTCTTTCTCTCCAGAGATGCCGCCTGCTTACTCATCTGCATCTCACTCCGTTTAGATATTAGACTGACTAATGAAAAGGAACTGAAGATGCTGATTTATACCAAAGACAGCCACAAAATTCTGAAATAAATCAGCAGGTCAGGCAGCATTTCTGGAGAAAATGTTGTGAAACGTCACCTATCCACATTCTCCAGAAATGCTCCCTGACCCGCTGAGTTACTCCAGCATCTTTGTGCCTGTCTTTAGTTTGACTGAAGATTATTTAATTTAGCGATACAGCGTGGAAACAAGGCCCTTCGGCCCACCATGTCTGCGCCGACCAATGATCACCCGTACATTATCTCTGTCCTACACACTAGGGACAATTTACAGAGTCCAATTAACCTGCACATCTTTGGAACGTGGGAGGAAACCGGAGCACCTGTAGAAAACCCACACTGGTCACGGAGAGAACGTACAAACTCGGTGCAGCCAACACTCGTGGTCAGGATGGAACCCGGGTCTGTGGCGGTGTGAGGCAGCAGCTCTACCCGCTGCACCACTGTTCCATATTGTATCCTGTTACTGGACATATCTTCAATGCCACTTGTACCTACATTTCCAGTTGTGACATTGGTTCCATTGGCAAGACCACTGCCATGTGATGTAATCATCACACAGCTTCAACCAGCATCTGCACTTCCTTTCCTACGCTGATCATTACACGTGATCATTTTGTTCTTTGTAACTTGTGGAGGAGTTCCAGCTAGATACAAAATCCTGGAGTAACTCATCGGGGCAGGCAGCATCTCTGGAGAGAAGAAATGGGTGATGTTTTGGGTCGAGACCCTTCTTCTGACAATCTATGTGTCTATTTTCAGTTCAAACCAGCATCTGCAGTTCCTTCCTACACAAGGTGTTTTTGTTGCCTGGCTAAGCTGCATATGTACGTTTAAAATAATGTTTATAACAAGGGCTAAAGTGTCACGGTACACATGCTGACGCACAAGACTGCACGTTACAAATGCAATCTGTAGAAGGGTCTCGACCGGAAACGTCACCCATTCCTTCTCTCCTGTCCCGCTGAGTTACTCCAGCTTTTTGTGTCTTATCGAAGCAAAGACATGGCCGGAAGCTGCTGACCTGCCGTTTGTTTGGTTGTAGAATAACGTGGCGATGATGCTGGAAACCAACCACCGCGAGCGTCTGCACATGGTGTACGATGCAGTGAAGAAGAGGCTGGACTACCAGGTGGGCCTGCAGCATCTGGAGCGCAGGCTGGCACAGGAGCACATGGTCAACTGGGTGGAGAAGAGTGTGATCCACAGTATCACACCACAGCAGGTGAGTGCCGGAGCCAGACCAACGCGTCGCTCCGATCGCTGTGCGCATCCGCAAGAATCAGTACACAACGCGCACGAACGTATGTGTGCCTTCATTGATGGGGGCATTGGGTATAACAGTCAGGAAGCCATCTTGCAGCTTTGACTGGGATGTAGGTGGAGTATTGTGTGCAGTTCTGGTGGCCCCCGTTACAGGAACGATGTGGAGGCTTTAGAGAGGCTGCAGAAGAGGTTTACCAGGACGATGCCTGGATTAACTGCATCAAGCAGACACCTCCCAGCAGATGCAGGCAATCCTGTACAATGCATCGACTCCATTGCTGCAGAGGGTTTGCTGAGATGGGGAAAAACCTTTCCACCCAGAGAGTTGTGAATCTAGAATTCTCTGCCACAGAAGGCAGTGGAGGCCAATTCATTGGATGTTTTCAAGAGAGAGTTAGATTTAGCTCTTTGGGCTAACGGAATCTAGGGATATGGGGAGAAAGCAGGAACGGGGGTACTGATTTAGGATGATCAGCCATGATCACATTGAATGACGGTGCTGGGTCGATTGTTTCTCCATCACGATCCCTCAATCCCTTTTGCATTCAATGTACGTTGAAGGAAGGGTTGGATATCATTATTAGCGGGGGGGGTTTTGCCATTGGAATCTACTGTTGGCACTCATTACACCGTCAACTAGTTGGCTGGAATTTCAATATTGGTGCACCTGCACTACTGGTCAGAGTCACACAGCATGGAACCTAGCCCAACCCATCGAAGATATTCCTGTTTCTCGCAGTTTAGCCCATATCCCCTCTAAACCGTTACATGGATAGGACCGGTTTGGAGGGATATGGACCATGCGTGGGCAGGTGGGACTAGTGTAGCTGTGACATGTTGGCAGGTGTGGGCAAGTTGGGCCGAAGGGCCTGTTTCCACACTGTATGACTCTAACCATACACACGTCCAAACATCTTTTAGATGTTATTGTGCTTGCCTCACATCTCTTTATAACGGCTAACTCAAAATGGGCCGGCACCTGCTCTCCAAGTTTGTCTTTCCATTGTCACATCCTGTTGACTTTTTAAACACTGTGGTCTTGCAGTTGACTAAAAGAATGTGGCCATTAACCTGTGTTATCTCTTCTCAGGAGAAGGAGAGCATTGCCAAGTGTATCGCTGACCTCAAAGTGTTGTCGAAGAATGCTCCAGCAACCGCCTAATCCCGTTCACAATTACTATCCACGTAGTGAGCCTATTATACACCTGTAACCTTGACAACAATCTAATGTCCCAATGAACTGCATTGACTGAAATGTTCTTGTAGACCACAGAAGAATCATTAAATGCAGCGATGATCAATCTGTTCATCACTCCTTTCACTTATTTTCCACAACTGTATATTTCACATTAACAACTACCAATAGTAAGGTGTCTGTGGTTAAGCTGAGGAACACTCGCAGGTCGGGCAGCATCTGTAGAGGAGGAAACGTCATCAATGTTTCAGGTTGGTGATGTAAATGGTGCATAGATTTGAAATCCTGAAAATAAGATGTGAACATTATGTAACTTCAAATGTATTTATAGATTTGGAGAAATTCATGAATAATAATTGCTGTTTTGGCCAACGCGTAAACCTTCCGAATTTTCCATTTTAATTGCTGAATGTGTGTATGGGTTGCTGGTGTACCTGTCTCTGGTTTAGACGGTTGCCTGTTTAAGCTGGCCCCAGCAGTTAAAGCACGTCCTCTCGATCGTCTCATACGTTTTAGCAGCAGATTTGGGCCATTCGGCCCATCGAGCCCACTCCGCCATTCAATCATGGCTGATCCATCTTCACCTCTCAACCCCATTCACCTGCCTTCTCCCCGTAACCCCCTGACACCCGACCAGTGTATGAGTGTGTAATGTTGGCGCGCTGCCCCTTCTGATCTCTCAGGTTAGGTGTCAGTTTGCATCAGGGGGTGGGAGTTTCAGTTTGAATGAAGAAGGGATCATCTTATGGAAGATAGACGCAAAAAGCCGGAGTGACTCTGCGGGGCAGGCAGTATCTCTGGAGAGAAGGGATGGGTGACGTTTCGGGTCGAGACCCTTCTTCAGATCTTATGGAAGTGTATAAAATGAGGAGGAGTAAAGATAACGAGAATGCACAATAGTTTCCCCAGGGAAGGGGAATCAAGAACCAGAGGACATTGGTTTAAGGTGAGAAGGGGAAGGATCAATGGGAACCTGAGGGGAAACCTGAGGTGGGTGTATGGAACGAGCTGCCAGAGGAAGTAGTTGAGCCTGGGACTATTAACAATATTTAAAACACATTTGGACAGGTACATGGATAGGAAAGGTTTGGAGTGATAGGCACAATGGCGCAGCGGGTAGAGTTGTTACCTCACAGCGCTAGAGGCCCGGGTTAGAACCTGACTACAGCCGCTGTCTGTACGCAGTTTGTACATTTCCTCCGTGACCTGCGTGGGTTTTCCCCGGGATCTCCGGTTTCCTCCCGCACTCCAAAGACGTACAGGTGTGTAGGCTAATTGGCTTGGTGTAATTTTAAATTGTCCTTAGGATAGTGTTAGTGTGCGGGGATCGCTGGCCGGTGGGGACTCGGAGGGCTGAAGGGCCTGTTTCTGCTCTATATCTCTAAATTAAACCAAACTAAATAATAAATGCAATATTAACTTCCTAGGCTGTCACTGTCAGAGATGTTCCCTTGATGCTGCCCGTACCTCTCCCCAACACTGATCCAACACACTACAATCCCATAGATGTCTTTGTACCAAACAGCTCAGGTAGTTGCATGTGAACAGTCCCACAAAGAACTTGCTGCAAACTGCGCTGTGAGGCCGCAGCTCTACCCGCTGCGCCACTGTTATGGTACCTGTCTCAATCACAGCTCATTCTGTACACCCACCACCCTCTGTAGGAAAAGGTTGCCCCTCAGGTTCCGATAGAATCTTGCCACTCTCTCCTTAAACCCTAGTTCTAGACCCCCCCCACTCTGGGTATAAGATGAGCAGCACGGTGACGCAGCGGTAGAGTTGCTGCCTTACAGCGTTTGCAGCGCCAGAGACCCGGGTTCCATCCCCACTACGGGCGCTGTCTGTACAGAGTTTGCACGTTCTTCCCGTGACCTGGGTGGGTTTCTCCGGGATCTTCGGTTTTCTCCCACACTCCAAAGACGGACAGGTTTGTAGGTTAATTGGCTTGGTGTAAATGTAAATTGTCCCTAGTGTGTGTAGGATCGTTTTAAAGTGCAGGGATCGCTGGTTGGCGCGGACACGGTGGGCCGCAGGGCCTGTTTCCGTGCTGTATCTCTAAACTAAACCTCTTTTCTATTCTATGCATTTCTATTCATACGTAATAGGAGCAGAATTAGGCCATTCGGCCCATCGTCCACTCTGCCATTCAATCATGGCTGATCTATTTCTCCCTCCTAGCCCCATTCTCCTGCCTTCTCCCCACAACCCTTGACACCCGTACTAACCAACTTTAATAATCCACGTCTTGTCTAGTGTGTAATGAGCTGTGTTCCACTTACACCAACAAACGTCAACATTTGTCAAATGAACATCATTTTATTTCAGTAAAAACACCACAGCCTGTAACATGCTGAGGTTTACAACTAAATATTGATGCCAGTATTTACTGACTACCATAGCCAGACTGACAAATAAGCAGTACAATATGTACTTACGGGATCTCCTCTCATGAGTACACATGAGATACAGTGTGTTTGGCTTCATCTAGCAAACTCAATAAAGAACATCTGCAGATATCAACATGCATTCAGTATCACCACACGTGGCAACTGGAAACGCTTAACCTGCAAGTCAAAGTCCCCAAGAAGCAGATACAAGGAACTGCAGAAGCTGGTTTACAAACAAGGTACACAAAGTGCTGGAGTAACTCAGCGGGTCAGGCAGCATCTGTGGAGAACATGGACAGGTGACGTTCCAGGTCTGGACCCTTGTTTAGACTGAGGCCCGTTCTCAGTTCTGACGTGATCTTGAACTGAGAGACCAGCTCTGGTTCCCTCTCCACAGATGCCGACTGACCCCCTGAGTGTTTCCAGCGTTTCCTACTTCCCGTCCTGATTTCCATCGTCCGCAGTGTTGTCATTCGCTTCCACGTCACAAATGTGTTGCATTAAAAATATTTGTCACCAGTCCGATCATTCAGAGCATGCACCACGTTGGTGACATTGAAGTCACATCTCAGCGAGTGGACGGACCACTGACAGAATAGCAACTTGAGCTTAAACTAAAAACACAAATATACACCTTGAACCTCCCCATATCAGGGGAACAAACACTGAAAACGCATCATTTAAAATTAATGATAACATCCTAGTTATGTAGCTATAAAATCTACACACAAGGAACTGCAGATGCTTGTTTACAAAACAAGACAGTGCTGGAGTAACTCAGCAGGTCAGGCAGCAAGCATGTCTGGAGAACAGGGACAGGTGAGGTTTGGGTCTGCAGAAGGGTCCCGACCAGAAACTTCACCTATCCCTGTTCTCCAGAGATGTTGATCCTGCCATGTATAGGTGACGTTTCCGATCACGACCCTTCTTCAGACTCAAGAAGGGGCCTGACCCAAAAACCCCACCTATCCATGTTCTCCAGTGATGCTGCCCGACCCGCTGCGTTACTCCAGCACTCTGTGTCTTTTTTTCCTGGGGATTTCTCCTTCTTCACTCATTTCAAGACTGCCGACCCTCCTCTTCCATCTTGTCAATATCCCCCAGGACATCACTGTTGTCTCCGCTGATCTCACTCGCTTCCATAAGAAACCAGACATTAAAAAAACAACACAATGTAGAAGGAATGATAGCAACGTGGTGCTGATGCTTCTTCCTCTGGGCGTGTTGGTGGCCGTAGCACGAATCTTCCCAGTCTCTACTCAGTCCCGCTACGCTTTGCTGCATCCAATCGATCAGAATATTGATTTCACCGATCGCTTTCACAGCAGCCGCGTTTAAATCCATCTGAAAACGCACAGGGCCATTGGTCAACACGGGACGCAAACTCCAGTCACATAGTCACTTCCGTGAGGGGGGGGGGACAAAGGGGGACCCAGCGCAGGGAACTTTGTAACTATCTCACCCCCTTTATGTGGGGACTCTGTATACCTTGAACATCAATGGCTCGTGACCAAAAAGCATTCACTCACCCACTCACTCACTCACTCACTCACTCACTCACTCACCTCACTCACTCACTCCTCGCTCACTCACTCACTCACTCACTCACCTCACTCACCCACTCACTCACTCACTCATCACCCACTCACTCAGTGTATTTGTTCATATTATTACATTGCATTGGTGAGAACTTATGGTTATAACTTAGTCTTTGAATAGAAAGGAGACGTGTGGGGCAGGTTTGTTTTACACAGAGGGTGGTGGGGGCCTGGAACGCGCTGCCAGGGGTGGTGGTGGAGGCAGATACGATAGTGGGGTTTAAGAGGCTTTTAGAGAGATGGGTTTGCAGGGAGTGGAGGGATATGGATGATGTGCGTGTAGATGTTTGGCACAGACATTGTGGGCCGAAGGGCCTGTTCCTGTACTGTTCTATGTTCTATGTTGTTGAGCCTATATTAGTCAGGGTTATGGATCATGTGCCCAGAGGAGATTAGTGTAACGTTAGTATGGTGTTGGGATAGAGGCCCTTGTACATTCTCAGATTGGAGGGATATGGATGATGATCAGGTAGATGAGAGATGGTCTTGGCATCATGTTCCACATGGACATAGTGGGCCGAAGGGCCTCTTCCTGTGCTGCACTATTCTACACAGGAAGAACTGCAGATGCTGGTTTACACCAAAGACAGACACAAGACGCTGGAGTAACTCAGCGGGACGGGCAGCATCGCTGGATAGAAGGAAGGGGTGACGTTTGGGGTCGAGGCCCTTCTTCAGAGTGAACTCACCATTTTGTGTCTATCTGCACTATTCTATGTTCTAAACATTTCTTCAAAAGACCTCAAGAACTATTGATGTGGCCGTAACAGCAAGGAATAGTTTTCCCACCAATATCTCCTCCCTAATGAGATGTGGTGACCATTGCTCGGCATGGACTAGATGGGCTGAAGGGCCTGTTTCCTTCCTGTGTTCTAAACTAAAAACATAACCAGGGCCACGTTTGGGCAGCTGTAGAGTTGCTGCCTCACAGCGCTTGCAGCACCGGAGACCCGGGTTCAATCCCAACTACGGGTGCTGTCTGTACGGAGTTTGTACGTTCTCCGAGTGACCTGTGTGGGTTTCCCTCCACACTCCAAAGACATGCAGGTTTGTAGGGTAATTAGATTGATGTATGTGTAAATTGTCCCCAGTGTGTGTAGGGTGGTGTTAGTGTGCGGGGATCGCTGGTCGGGGCGGACAGGTTGGGCCGAAGGGCCTGTTTCCGCGCCGTATCTCTAAAACTAAGGTGAATCTCAGTCGGGGCCAACCTACCTTCTCAAAGGCATCTTGGATGAGTTTGATCTTCTCCCTGGTTTCCTCTGCACAGCGACACCTCGTCTCATCGTGCTGCATGGCAAAGATAATCTGTCAGACCAACGGCCAACGTCCACAACACAACAATCACACAACGTCCAGAATAACCACAAAGCAGATAGTGTGAACCGATCATCGATGGTCAGCATGGACTCGGTGGGCCGAAGGGCCAGTTTCCATGCTATATCTCTAAAGTCTAAAGTTTAGGTCTCCCTGTGACCGCGTGGGTTTTCTCCGGTTTTCTCCGGGTGCTCTGGTTTCCTCCTACACTCGAAGGATGTACAGGTTTGTCAGCTAATTGGCTTCAGTACAATTGTAAATTGTTCCTAGTGTGTAGGATAGTGCTGATGTATGGGGATCGCTGGTTGGCACAAACTCAGTGGGCCGAACGGCCAGTTTCCATGCTATATCTCTAAAGTCTAAAGTTTAGGTTCATTGTTGTCACGTGTACTGAGGTACAGTGAGAAGCTTTGTTCTGCCAGCTGACCAAACCAATCAGATAATACACTACATAATACAATCAGGTCAAACTCTAGTCCAATAGGTAGAGCAAAGGGGGAGATACAGAGTGTAGAATATAGTTCTCAGCATCGTAGGGCATCAGTTCCTGGAACAACTCAACTATACAACATGTAACATTGCCACTAAGTGAATTGAATTGATTGAATTGAATTGAATGTAGCATGGAAACAGGCCCTTCAACTCGAGTGTCCGCTAGTTCCATGCTATCCCACTTTCTCACCACTCCCTACACACTAGGGGCAATTTACAGAGGGGACGATTAACCTACAAACCCGCACGTCTTTGGGATGTTGGAGGAAACCGAAGCACCTGGTGGAAACCCACACAGGTCACAGGGAGAACGTGCAGACTCCATACAGTCCAGCACCCGAGGTCAGGATGGAACCCGGGTCTCTGGCGTTGTGAGGCAGCAGCTCTACCCGCTGCGTCACCGTGTCGTGGTGAATGGCCCTGGGGATTGCCGGCAAACTTGCCAGGGCGGTGAATCCTGTGGAATTCATTGCCACAGACGGCGGTGGAGGACAAGTCATTGGGTGTTTTTAACCTGTTCAGTGCCAACCCCGAGTGTACTCAGGCCACGGCCAATAGTGAAAAACAACTGGTCAGTGAAGAGGTTAAAGCAGAGCTGGGCCGGTTGTTAATTAGTAACGGTGTCAAAGGTGAGGGGAGAAGGCAGGAGAATGGGGTTGAGAAGCAAAGATACATCAGCCCTGTTAGAACAGCAGGGTAGACTGGATGGGCCGAGTGGCCTGATTCTGTTGCTCTGGCCACTTACACATTGTCGGAGCAGGATCTTGATGCTGAGGAAGCAGTTGGCCAGGCAGCTGGTCCTCCTCTCCATCAGTGGGCTGGATGGGGTGTGATGTCTGAACACTGTCTCCACATAGAACCTCAACATGTGGCGCAGGAAGCAGCAACTCTCCTGGGCCTGGACAGGACAACAAACAGGGTGAGGGGCTCCGCACTCCACCATCACAGGCCAGTCATTCCACTGGTCAACTACATGCTCTTATTGTTCACATCCACCTTTATTGTTGGCATGTGGACCAAGATACAGTGACAAGCTTTGTGTTCCATGCTCCTATCTCCCTCATTGGATACCATACCATACAACGTTATTTACCCCAGGAGGGAAATAGATCTGCCAACTGTCATAAACACACAAGGTACACGCAACATGATGTTAAAGTGACGAGTGGAAAGGATTGGGGATGTGCCGAGATTGGGGGGGGGGGGGGGGGGAGTCAGTCTCAGTCTCAGAGGAGTTGTATCAAATATCAAATAATACCAGACATAAATACTATCGTTAAACTCCAGTCCAATAGGTAGAGCAAAGGGGAAGATACAGAGTGTAGAATATAGTTCTCAGCATTGTAGCCCATCAGTTCCAGAGACAAAGTCCAATGTCCACAATGGGGTAGAGGTGAATCGGACAGTACCCTAGCTTATGGAAGGACCGTTCAGAAGCCTGATAACAGAGGGGAAGAAGCTGTTCCTGAGTGTGGTGGTGCCGCTTTCAAGCTTCTGTACCTTCTGCCGGACGGGAGCGGGGAGAAGGAGGGAATTACCGGGGTGGGACAGGGACAAGATGTCGGCTGCTTTCCCAAGGCAGCGTGACGTGTAGACGGAGTCAATGTGGAGGTGGGAGGGGGGAATGTGTGTGATGGTCTGGGCTACATCCTCAACCAGGGTGGAGTTGTGAAAGGCCTCTCAACCTCCATCCTTAAAGTACCCATGTCCTCCACAGCCGTCTGTGGCAATGAATTCCACAGATTCACCACCCTCTGACTAAAGAAATTCCTCCTCATCCCCTTTCTAAAGGTACGTCCTTTTATTCTGAGGCCGTGCCCTCTAGTCCTAGACTCTCCAAGGAGTGGAAACATCCTCTCCACATCCACTCTATCCAGGCCATGGGTGTATGGTCTTTCCGCTGACTGGTTAGCTGGCAAGAGAAGCTTTTCACTGTACCTCGGTATACCTGACAACAAACTAGACTCAACGAAGGAGCGGTCAATGGCGTACCTCAATGCTTTGGAAGAGGGATGTGGTGAGAAGACGGACATCATCGCTTGCATCTTCTGCTTGCTGTCGAGACATAATGGGAGCAGAGTGATTAGTTGTGGCAATGGACCTGTGCTTGGCCAATGGTTGAGGGTGGGATGGGTTGAGTTGTCTACTTACGATGGCCTGCTTGATCTCCAGGAAGGCGTGACGGATCTGGTCCAGGCTCGCTGTCACCGAGCATTGGCCAAACATCATCCTCCTGGCCTGGGTGACCGGCAGCTGAGAGGCCAGGACAGTGACCAGGATGTAGACGACACAGAGACGATACATGGTGAAACTGTGGTCAACCTGCAACACACAATGGACAGCGACAGTCAGTGATGGCCGCGGGCCCAAGCACAGACCCTTCTGCCCACCCCGGTAAACAGCGCAATGTTACATTAGAGATACAGCGCGGAAACAGGCCCTTAAGCCCATCCAGTCCGCACCGACCAGCGATCACCCCTACACTAGTTCTATCCGACACATATTAGGGACAATAGACAATAGGTGTAGGAGTAGGCCATTCGGCCCTTCGAGCCAGCACCGCCATTCAATGTGATCATGGCTGATCATCCCCAATCAATACCCCGTTCCTGCCTTCTCCCCATATCCCCTGACTCCGCTATTTTTAAGAGCCATATCTAGCTCTCTCTTGAAAGTATCCAGAGAACCGGCCTCCACCGCCCACTGAGGCAGAGAAGTCCCCCCCTACACCTCCCTCCCCTATACCCCACCCCCCCTCCCTTACACCACCCCCTACAAGGAACTGCAGATGCTGGAATCCGAAGCAAAAGACAAAGTGCTGGAGGAACTCAGCGGGTCGGGCAGCGTCTGTGGAGGGAATGGACACACAGTCCAGAGAGATTAAAAACCAAAGATTGAAGAAGGGTCCAGTCCATTCCCCCCACAGATGCTGCCCGACCCGCTGAGTTCCTCCGGCACTTTGTGTTTTGCTCCAGATTCCAGCATCTGCAGTTCCTCGCGTCTGCTTCAGCTGGTTATTCGGTTCCTTTTTATCCGTGTCCGTCCGTCAGGTGGAGAAGGAGAGTTGAAGAGTTAGTTAGACGAAGCCATCTGAAATATCAAACAAAGGCAGCCGGGGCTGCGGCTACTCAGTGGGTCGGGCAGCATCTGTGGAGAGATGAGAGGGGTGAAAGTTTCACTGGCTGGCTTCCTCCAGCCTCCACGCCAATGCACACAACACCTCACCTGAACTGGAGAGAGAGAGAGGACTTGTGCAGGTAGGCAGATGCTGGCTTGCTGTCTCTGCAGATGTGCCGAGATGTTTCCAGCGGAGCCTTAAATACAGGTGTGCAGAGGCGGGACCCGTCACCCTGCCCTGCAGCAGCATCTTGCAGTTCCTGCACAGTATTTGCATAAATCAAGTCAAGTGGGTTTATTGTCATGTGTCCCTGGTAGGACAATGAAATTCTTGCTTTGCTTCAGCACAACAGAACATAGTAGGCATTGACTACAAGGCATTCTATACATATACACACACATTAATCAATATACTGATCAAGTGCAAATAACAGTATTGGCTAATAAAGTTCAGTGTTATGTCCGAGCCAGGTTTAATAGCATCTTGCAGTTCCTGCACAGTATTTGCATGAACCCGCTCACCTGCCGCACTTACAGCGACAAGATTGGTCAAGCTTTCTATTCCCCTCTTTAGGAAACCAAGTTGTTGTTTTTTCCACCAGTGCAGTGGAACGGGAGACCCCGGGCCCTCCCATCCAGATGTGCAGCCATGCCCAGATGTGCATCTTTAGCGCAGCTCTGGCAACTCGGACAGCTGCGGGTCGTTGCTTGACCGCACCTCTGGCCAGCTGTTTCCCCTCCATTGTCCAGCCGTTCACCTTTATCCAGCTGTTCCTCTTTGTTCAGATGTTCCCCTTTGTCCAGCTGTTCCTCTTTGTCCAGATGTTACTCTTTGTCCAGATGATCTCCCTTTATCCAGCTGTTTTCCTCCGGCCAGCTGTTCCCCTCTGTCCAGCTGTTCCTCTTTGTCCAGATGTTCCTATTTGTCCAGCTGTTTTCCTCTGGACAGCTGTCCCACCTCTGGCCAGATGATCCCCTTTGGTCCAGCTGTTTATCTTTGTCCAGCTGACTCCGTCTGGCCAGCTGTTTTATATTGGCCAGCTGTTTCCCTGTATAACTGCATGCTTGTCATTCAGCTGGGCATGGTGCAGCAAAGGTTGGCCAGATGTGCCGGGTCTGGGGGGTTTGGGTTGTAGGGAGGGCTTGGAGAGGTGGGACATCTTCCCCAGCTGTGCAGAGGGTGAGTGTCATAGAGTCACACAGCACGGAAACAGGCCCTTCGGCCCAACTTGCCCACACCGACCAACATGCCCCATCTACACTAGTCCCACCTGCCTGCGTTTGCTGATAGTCCGCGGGTCCACGATGAGGTTGATAGTGTTCAGTGTTCCATCATCCAGGGAAGTGACCAGGGTGAAGAGTCATTGAGAGTCACACTCAGTCTTCCCCACCCCCTCATTGTCTCTGTAGTATCGTTGAACATTTTAATTACAATTTCACAATAACACCATTTAATAGACACTTGGACAGATCCATGGGACAGGTTTAGAGGATGTGGGCCAAACACGGGCAGGTGGGACTACAGTAGATGGGGCATGTTGGTTAGCAGGGGAGCGTTGGGCCGAATGGCCTGTTTCCATGCTGGATTATGCAATGACTCTATGACCCCTAGGGCATACATTCTAAGTGCCTAAAGAAATCACTCTGCTACCAGAAATTACATAATATATTTACCATCAGGAAAACAAAATGTCAGATATAAATAATTTCAATAGGAAGAATGTCCTCAATAAATCAGTGCAGGAATGCAGCTGTGCAGGAATGCAGCTGTGCGGGTGATGTCACCAACTACAGGAGTGACAAGCGTTTATTGTCATCTGTACTGTCAGCTGAACAAAGACATTCCGCTACGCCTGTAAACACAAGACTGACCTCATTAGAGGCTTATTTTGAACAATGTCGATGCTGATGTGAGCCTGTGTGAATGTTGGCGAGACTGCTTCACTCTCATTATTCTTCATGGATGCTATCTGTCCAAATACAAGCATTATTTCATATTGGTTTAGTGATTAACTTGATCAATATACAATAGATCTGTGATTTACTTCAAGAAGTTATCCCCTTTGTCATGTATCTGTACACTGTGGACAATTGTCATCATGTATTGTCTTTCTGCTGACTGGTTAGCCCGCAACAGAAGCTTTCAACTGGTACCTTGGTACACGTGACAATAAACTAAACTAAACGGAATTAAACTATGAAAGATTAAATTGTACAATTACTCACAGTTCAGTTTAGTTCAGTTTATTGTCACGTGTACCGGGGTTACAGTGAAAAGCTTTTGTTGTGTTCTATCCAGTCAGCGGAAAGACAATACATGATTACAATCGAGCCGTTTACTGTGTACAGATACATGATAAGGGAATAACATTTAGTGCAAGATCAAAGTCCGATCAAACACGGTCCAATTTTCCCATTCCCACACTTTTTCATCTGGAGAGTTGTGAATCTGTGGAATTCTCTGCCACAGAAGGCAGTGGAGGCCAATTCACTGGATGTTTTCAAGAGAGAGTTAGATTTATCTCTTAGGGCTAACGGAATCAAGGGATATTGGGAGAAAGCAGGGATTTTTGTTTCTATAAGATCCCCTCTCATCCTAAATCCCAGTAGCGAGATCCCTCGTGATCGCCTGATCCAGAAGATTAAGATGCACGGGGTCGACAGTGGATTGGTAGTTTGGATCAGAACTGGCTCACACATAGAGGGTGTTATTGTGAAATGGAGAACTGTGACTGGTGCTGTAGGAAGGAACTGCAGATGCTGGTTCACAATGAAGATGGACACAAAATGCTGGAGTAACTCAGCGGGTCAGGCAGCATCTCTGGAGAGAAGGAATGGGTGATGTTTCGGGTTTTTGCAGGAAGGTCTCGACCCGAAACGTCACCCATTCCTTCTCTCCAGAGATGCTGCCCGTCCCGCTGAGTTACTCCAGCACTCTGTGTCTGCCAACATATTCACCCATCCAGGCACAATAACTAAACTCACTCTCAGTTATAGTCAAATATACCAGGGTGGGAGATTGCAACCTTCACGTGGTCCACCCTGTTTACGACCAATGCAATCAACCTGGCGTGCACAATCAAAATAAGATCAAATAGAACAAGTTGTACTACAACTTTAGGCTGTGGACGCCAGACGCATGAAGAAGATCAAATAAACCCAATCCCTCTAAGATATCATTAGATCCCCTCATCAGCTTTAAATGGATAAATCTGTCCTCTTGATTTGTAATCAATGGGTAAACCGTTTGATCAATAATCAATGGGTACACTGCTTAACCTTCCATAACCACGATCAACGAGGAAACTGATCGATAATCAATGAGAAAACCGTTTGATCAATAATCAATGAGTAAACCTCTTCCCTTAATCAGTAATCAATGGGTGAACTGTTTATCGATTATAATAACAACAAGCCCTGGTTTAATAATGATGTGAGGTTACTATGTAGGAAGAAGTATGATGCATTTAAACATGGAGACATGGTTCAATACAAACTGCTGAAATATGAATTTCAGCGAGCTGCGATCAAAGCCAAAGCTTCCTACAGAGTAAAGCTAGAAAACAAATTACAAGCTAATGACATCAAAGGGGTGTGGCAAGGTCTGCAGGCTATCACAGACTATAAAACCAAGCACCATGTTCTAGACAGCGACCCCTCCCTCCCTGGGAGGCTCAATGACTTTTACTGTCGTTTTGACAAGGGCAACCATCAGTCTCCCTCTTTAACCACAGAGCTGGGCGACACTACTACTGTCTCAGAACATGATGTCAGAACCCTGCTCCGCCAACTTAACACCAGGAAGGCAGCAGGGCCTGACGGTGTGGCGCCTGCTACATTAAGACACTGCTCTAATGAACTGACACCCGTCCTCACCTCCATTTTCAACTGGTCACTTCAACTCTCAATTGTGCCTGCTTGTTTCAAGTCAGCTGTGATCGTACCAGTCCCCAAGAAAAATAACATCACTTGTCTTAACGACTATAGGCCTGTTGCCTTAACTTCAGTCATCATGAAGGTTCTTGAGAGACTGGTATGCAAACATCTTTCCAGCATTACACTTGATCCTTATCAATTCGCCTACAGAGCCAACAGAAGTGTAGATGATGCAGTGTCCCTCTGTGTGCACTCCATCCTCCAACACCTGGAATCCAGATCCACATATGCTCGCATTCTTTTTGTGGATTTTAGCTCCGCATTTAATACCATCGTTCCTGTAAAGTTGATGCACACATTACAGGAACTGGGGGTCAACTCATCTCTATGTAAATGGATCTATAACTTTCTATGTGACAGAAAACAGGTGGTAAAAATTGGTAACCATGTCTCACTGGCTAGGTTCCTGAACATCGGCGCCCCCCAGGGTTGCGTTTTATCACCTCTTCTGTACTCTGTATACACACATTTTTGGTGTTCACACTCTGACTCTGTCTTGTTATTTAAGTTTGCAGATGACACATCTGTGGTAGGTCTTATTACCAATAACATCGAAACCGTTTACCGAAGGGAAGTAGAGGAGCTAGTAAGGTGGTGTGAGAACAACAACCTCATACTTAACATCTCAAAAACTAAGGAGCTAGTTGTTGATTTCAGAAAGAAGGCCACCCCCCTCCTCCCTCTCTTCATCAATGGAGAGGTGGTTGAGAGGGTCACCTTCTTTAAGTTCCTCGGGACCACCATACATCAATCCCTATCATGGGAGCTCAACACTAGTCTCATAATCAGTAAGTGCCACCAGCGACTCTACTTCCTGCGGCAGCTCAAAAACTTCAGGGTCAGTCGACCAGCCATGACCCACTTCTATAGGTCTACCATAGAAAGCATACTCACATTCTCCATGCTTGTCTGGTATGGTCACACAACCTCGCAGGATAAGATTCGGCTGGAGAGAATAGTGCGCCGAGCTTCTAAGATCATCAGTTGCAGCACACTTCCCTCAGTGACATCACTTTACTCAACAAGACTCACCAGAAAGGCCAAACAAATCATAGCAGACCACTTTCACCCGGCACATCACCTCTTTAATCTCCTCCCATCAGGAAGGAGATATAGAAGCATTAAAAGTAAAACATCTCGCTTCAGAGACAGCACCTACCTCCAAGCCATCAGATATTTGAATTTGCACTAATCACTTTGCATTTTCTTTTGCACTTGCACCTACGTTTAACATGACGCTGCTGGGTACTGCCCTTCCTGTATATATTGTCCTTCGTACGATATTGTCTGTATTATTGTGGTGGATGTGGTGGATGTATTGTACTGAATTGTATCTGTCTGAGAGCGAACCAAGACACATTCCTATCAACTTGTTGACATGGCAATAAACTTCTTGAATCTTGAATCTTGATCAGTAATCAATAGGTGAATCTCTCCTCTTGATTAGTAATCAATGAGTAAACTGTTTGATTGGTAATCCATTGGCAGCACGGTGGCGAAGCGGTAAAGTTGCTACCTGATGGGCCGAATGGCCTGAATCTGTTCCTATCACTTATGAACATGAATATATAACAACTTTGAGTCCTGAAAACCGCTATATAAATAAAATGTATTATTATTATATAATGTTTTAGACAAAAGTCAATCAAAATAGCATTAGTAGAACAGCTGACAATTGCATAACAAGCAGTGACATAACTTCAGTGCAATCCTCAGAACTGTCTGTAAATCAGCCTCTGGTGAGCCGAGCTGCAAAACCTGCTTTTCACTTTTCAACTATTATCGAATCGAGGTCACCTTCACAAATGGGACAAAGTGCAGCAGCAGAAAAACCGGCACATAAATAAATCACACAACATGCCATGTTTCAGTCCACAGAGAGGGAGGCACGGTGGTGCAGCGGGTAGAGCTGCTGCCTCACAGCGCCACACACCCGGGTTCCATCCTCAGCTCGGGTGCTGTCTGTGTGGAGTTTGCACGTTCTTCCCGTGACCGCGTGGGTTTCCTCCGATGTTATCCAATCTGCTCAGATGAAACCTTCCATAACCACATTCAAATCAAACTCCAGTCCAATAGGTGGAGCAAAGGGGAAGATACAGAATGTAGAATATAGTTCTCAGCATCGTAGCGCATCAGTTCCAGAGACAAAGTCCAATGTCCGCAATGGGGTAGAGGTGAATCGGACAGTACCCTAGCTTATGGAAGGGCCGTTCAGAAGCCTGATAACAGAGGGGAAGGAGCTGTTCCTGAGTGTGGTGGTGCGGGCTTTCACGCTTCTGTACCTCCTGCCGGACGGGAGCGGGGAGAAGAGGGAACGTCAAGTCAAGTCAAGTCAAGTGAGTTTATTGTCATGTGTCCCTGATAGGACAATGAAATTCTTGCTTTGCTTCAGCACAACAGAACATAGTAGGCATTGACTACTGTCCACTGCTTTCCTGAGGCAGTGCGGTGTAGATGGGGTCAATGGTTCAGGGTGATGGTCTGGGGTGGGGGTGGGGGTGGGGGTGGGGGGGGCAGAAGGCAGGGCAGACTGAGAGCAACATGCAGAGGCACAGAGGGAGATGGTGATGGGACCAGGATGGGCTGGGAATCGTTCTCAGTCTAAAGCTCGGGACTGGAGTTCATAAACATAACTTCCTAACTCCTGAACTATATAGGGGGGTTGCACGTAAGGTCATCGGGTCAAAGGGCGTGTACTTTCTTACCTTTTAAAAACCGCTGAAATAGTCCATTTTTGCACTGTAATAATTGTGGAGAGTGACTGACGCTCAGACCCAAATGCTCCAGTATCGTTGCTCTGCCCCCGAGCACCAAGGTGGAAGTCTGGCCGAATGAGCACATCCCTCAGGACAGGCCCCCACTCTCCCCCCCGGGGTCAGCGCTGTCCGGCCACCCTCCCTCCCCCTGTGGGCCGCACTGTGACGGGCTGTGGGTCGGCAACACCCACACACAGAGCCGGGTGGAGCCGGGGCCGCAGACACACACACACACGGGGACGAAAACCCCGGCAACGTCCCCGTCAGCTGCAGCAGAGTTGGGGACAGTCTGGTCCCTCCGCCCACCCAGAGTCACTGACCACCCGGCACCCCGACCTCCGACCCCACCCCCACGCCCCGACCTCCGACCTCCTCCCTACCCCTGGCCCGGGGTCCGCGAGTGTGGAGCCAGTCAGCGTGGAGACAGAAGAAGGGCCGGCTGTACTGGAAGCCACAGTAAATGCTGACCTGTCGTTCACCGCGTGTACTCCAGAAGGCGTTACATGGCAACAGTACGGGTCACGGGTCGTGACCTCGACTGTCGTGCAACATTCCCTATAATGTCTACCTTCCCGGACAAGTCAACCATTGTTTAAGGCGTGTGTTGCGTTGACCCTGCTGGCAGGAATGTCAAGGTGTGTGACAATGAAACACTTGTACAGGTGATGGAGGCAGAGTGTGGGCCGAAGGTACAGCTGGTGTAGGTGTAGGAGGTGTGGGTGTGTGGCTCGCTGCTGGAAGGGGTATCGGTCCAGGCACCCCACCCCCCCCACCCCCACACTGTGCTCCAGTAACATGGCGTTTAGAGGCATGGTGTCGTACAGCATGGAAACAGGCCCTTCGGCCCCAACTTGCCCATGCTGACCAACATGCCCCACCTACACCAGTCACACCTGCCCGCGTTTGGCCCATATCCCTCTAATCCTCTCCTATCCATGTACCCGTTCAAGTGTCTTACAGTTTAGTTTAGTTTAGAGATAGAGCGTGGAAACAGGCCCTTCGGCCCAGCGAGTCCGTGCTGACCATCGATCTCCCCGTACACCAGTTCTACGCTATCCCACTTTCTCATCCACTCCCTACACACTAGGGGGCAATTTACAGAGGGGCCGATTAACCCGCAAACCCGCACGTCTTTGGGATGTGGGAGGAAACCGGAGCACCCGGAGGAAACCCACGCGGTCACAGGGAGAACGTGCAAACTCCGTACGGGCAGCACCCGAGGTCAGGATGGAACCTGGGTCACTGGCGCTGTGAGGCAGCAGCTCTACCCGCTGCGCCACTGTTATGGTACCTGTCTCAATGACAGCTCATTCTATACACCCACCACCCTCTGTATGAAAAGGTTGTCACTTGGGTTCCTATAGAATAGACAATAGACAACAGGTGCAGGAGGAGGCCATTCGGCCCTTTGAGCTAGCACCGCCATTCAATGTGATCATGGCTGATCATCCCCAATCAGTACCCCGTTCCTGCCTTCTCCCCATATCCCCTGACTCTGGTATCTTTAAGAGCCGTATCTAGCTCTCTCTTTAAAGCATCCAGAGAACTCTGAGGCAGAGATTCAACAGACTCACCACCCTCTGTGAGAAAAAGTGTTTCCTCGTCTCCGTTCTAAATGGCCGACCCATTATTCTTATAATCTTGCCCCTCTCTCCTTAAACCCTAGTTCTAGACCCCCCCACTCTGGGTATAAGATGAGCAGCACGGTGACGCAGCGGTAGAGTTGCTGCCTTACAGCGTTTGCAGCGCCAGAGACCCGGGTTCCATCCCCACTACGGGCGCTGTCTGTACGGAGTTTGTACCTTCTCCCCGTGACCTGGGTGGGTTTACTCCGGGATCTTCGGTTTTCTCCCACACTCCAAAGACGGACAGGTTTGTAGGTTAATTGGCTTGGTGTAAATGTAAATTGTCCCTAGTGTGTGTAGGATAGTTTTAAAGTGCAGGGATCGCTGGTTGGCGCGGACACGGTGGGCCGAAGGGCCTGTTTCCGCGCTGTATCTCTAAACTAAACCTCTTTTCTATTCTATGCATTTCTATTCATACGTAATAGGAGCAGAATTAGGCCATTCGGCCCATCGTCCACTCTGCCATTCAATCATGGCTGATCTATTTCTCCCTCCTAGCCCCATTCTCCTGCCTTCTCCCCACAACCCTTGACACCCGTACTAACCAACTTTAATAATCCACTTCTTGTCTAGTGTGTAATGAGCTGTGTTCCACTTACACCAACAAACGTCAACATTTGTCAAATGAACATCATTTTATTTCAGTAAAAACACCACAGCCTGTAACATGCTGAGGTTTACAACTAAATATTGATGCCAGTATTTACTGACTACCATAGCCAGACTGACAAATAAGCAGTACAATATGTACTTACGGGATCTCCTCTCATGAGTACACATGAGATACAGTGTGTTTGGCTTCATCTAGCAAACTCAATAAAGAACATCTGCAGATATCAACATGCATTCAGTATCACCACACGTGGCAACTGGAAACGCTTAACCTGCAAGTCAAAGTCCCCAAGAAGCAGATACAAGGAACTGCAGAAGCTGGTTTACAAACAAGGTACACGGAGTGCTGGAGTAACTCAGCGGGTCAGGCAGCATCTGTGGAGAACATGGACAGGTGACGTTCCAGGTCTGGACCCTTGTTTAGACTGAGGCCCGTTCTCAGTTCTGACGTGATCTTGAACTGAGAGACCAGCTCTGGTTCCCTCTCCACAGATGCCGACTGACCCCCTGAGTTTTTCCAGCGTTTCCTACTTCCCGTCCTGATTTCCATCGTCCGCAGTGTTGTCATTCGCTTCCACGTCACAAATGTGTTGCATTAAATATATTTGTCACCAGTCCGATCATTCAGAGCATGTACCACGTTGGTGACATTGAAGTCACATCTCAGCGAGTGGACGGACCACTGACAGAATAGCAACTTGAGCTTAAACTAAAAACACAAATATACACCTTGAACCTCCCCATATCAGGGGAACAAACACTGAAAACTCATCATTTAAAATTAATGATAACATCCTAGTTATGTAGCTATAAAAGCTGCACACAAGGAACTGCAGATGCTTGTTTACAAAACAAGACAGTGCTGGAGTAACTCAGCAGGTCAGGCAGCAAGCATGTCTGGAGAACAGGGACAGGTGAGGTTTGGGTCTGCAGAAGGGTCCCGACCAGAAACTTCACCTATCCCTGTTCTCCAGAGATGTTGATCCTGCCATGTATAGGTGACGTTTCCGATCACGACCCTTCTTCAGACTCAAGAAGGGGCCTGACCCAAAAACCCCACCTATCCATGTTCTCCGGTGATGCTGCCCGACCCGCTGAGTTACTCCAGCACTCTGTGTCTTTTTTTCCTGGGGATTTCTCCTTCTTCACTCATTTCAAGACTGCCGACCCTCCTCTTCCATCTTGTCAATATCCCACAGGACATCACTGTTGTCTCCGCTGATCTCACTCGCTTCCATAAGAAACCAGACATTAAAAAAACAACCCAATGTAGAAGGAATGATAGCAACGTGGTGCTGATGCTTCTTCCTCTGGGCGTGTTGGTGGCCGTAGCACGAATCTTCCCAGTCTCTACTCAGTCCTACTAGGCTTGCTGCATCCAATCGATCAGAATATTGATTTCACCGATCGCTTTCACAGCAGCCGCGTTTAAATCCATCTGAAAACGCACAGGGCCATTGGTCAACACGGGACGCAAACTCCAGTCACATAGTCACTTCCGTGAGGGGGGGGGGACAAAGGGGGACCCAGCGCAGGGAACTTTGTAACTATCTCACCCCCTTTATGTGGGGACTCTTTGTATACCTTGAACATCAATGGCTCGTGACCAAAAAGCATTCACTCACTCACTCACTCACTCACTCAGTGTATTTGTTCATATTATTACATTGCATTGGTGAGAACTTATGGTTATAACTTAGTCTTTGAATAGAAAGGAGACGTGTGGGGCAGGTTTGTTTTACACAGAGGGTGGTGGGGGCCTGGAACGCGCTGCCAGGGGTGGTGGTGGAGGCAGATACGATAGTGGGGTTTAAGAGGCTTTTAGAGAGATGGGTTTGCAGGGAGTGGAGGGATATGGATGATGTGTGTGTAGATGTTTGGCACAGACATTGTGGGCCGAAGGGCCTGTTCCTGTACTGTTCTATGTTCTATGTTGTTGAGCCTATATTAGTCAGGGTTATGGATCATGTGCCCAGTGGAGATTAGTGTAACGTTAGTATGGTGTTGGGATAGAGGCCCTTGTACATTCTCAGATTGGAGGGATATGGATGATGATCAGGTAGATGAGAGATGGTCTTGGCATCATGTTCCACATGGACATAGTGGGCCGAAGGGCCTCTTCCTGTGCTGCACTATTCTACACAGGAAGGAACTGCAGATGCTGGTTTACACCAAAGACAGACACAAGACGCTGGAGTAACTCAGCGGGACGGGCAGCATCGCTGGATAGAAGGAACGGGTGACGTTTGGGGTCGAGGCCCTTCTTCAGAGTGAACTCACCATTTTGTGTCTATCTGCACTATTCTATGTTCTAAACATTTCTTCAAAAGACCTCAAGAACTATTGATGTGGCCGTAACAGCAAGGAATAGTTTTCCCACCAATATCTCCTCCCTAATGAGATGTGGTGACCATTGCTCGGCATGGACTAGATGGGCTGAAAGGGCCTGTTTCCTTCCTGTGTTCTAAAACTAAAAACATAACCAGGGCCACGTTTGGGAAGCTGTAGAGTTGCTGCCTCACAGCGCTTGCAGCACCGGAGACCCGGGTTCAATCCCAACTACGGGTGCTGTCTGTACGGAGTTTGTACGTTCTCCGAGTGACCTGTGTGGGTTTCCCTCCACACTCCAAAGACATGCAGGTTTGTAGGGTAATTAGATTGATGTATGTGTAAATTGTCCCCAGTGTGTGTAGGGTGGTGTTAGTGTGCGGGGATCGCTGGTCGGGGCGGACAGGTTGGGCCGAAGGGCCTGTTTCCGCGCCGTATCTCTAAAACTAAGGTGAATCTCAGTCGGGCCAACCTACCTTCTCAAAGGCATCTTGGATGAGTTTGATCTTCTCCCTGGTTTCCTCTGCACAGTGACACCTCGTCTCATCGTGCTGCATGGCAAAGATAATCTGTCAGACCAACGGCCAACGTCCACAACACAACAATCACACAACGTCCAGAATAACCACAAAGCAGACAGTGTGAACCGATCATCGATCGTCAGCATGGACTCGGTGGGCCGAAGGGCCTGTTTCCATGCTGTATCTCTAAAGGCTTCTTTGGGGTGGCAGGGTGGCGCAGAGGTAGAGTTACTGCCTCACAGCGCCAGAGACCCGGGTTTGATCCTGACTATTGTTTGTGGTGTTTGCACGTTCTCCCTGTGACCGCGTGGGTTTTCTCCGGGTGCTCTGGTTTCCTCCTACACTCGAAGGATGTACAGGTTTGTCAGCTAATTGGCTTCAGTACAATTGTAAATTGTTCCTAGTGTGTAGGATAGTGCTGATGTATGGGGATCGCTGGTTGGCACAAACTCAGTGGGCCGAAGGGCCAGTTTCCATGCTATATCTCTAAAGTCTAAAGTTTAGGTTCATTGTTGTCACGTGTACTGAGGTACAGTGAGAAGCTTTGTTCTGCCAGCTGACCAAACCAATCAGATAATACACTACATAAATACAATCAGGTCAAACTCTAGTCCAATAGGTAGAGCAAAGGGGGAGATACAGAGTGTAGAATATAGTTCTCAGCATCGTAGGGCATCAGTTCCTGGAACAACTCAACTATACAACATGTAACATTGCCACTAAGTGAATTGAATTGAATTGAATGTAGCATGGAAACAGGCCCTTCAACTCGAGTCCACTAGTTCCATGTTATCCCACTTTCTCATCCACTCCCTACACACTAGGGGGGAATTTACAGAGGGGACAATTAACCTACAAACCCGCACGTCTTTGGGATGTTGGAGGAAACCGGAGCACCTGGTGGAAACCCACACAGGTCACAGGGAGAACGTGCAAACTCCATACAGTCAGCACCCGAGGTCAGGATGGAACCCGGGTCTCTGGCGTTGTGAGGCAGCAGCTCTACCCGCTGCGTCACCGTGTCGTGGTGAATGGCCCTGGGGATTGCCGGCAAACTTGCCAGGGCGGTGAATCTGTGGAATTCATTGCCACAGACGGCGGTGGTGGACAAGTCATTGGGTGTTTTTAACCTGTTCAGTGCCAACCCCGAGTGTACTCAGGCCACGGCCAATAGTGAAAAACAACTGGTCAGTGAAGAGGTTAAAGCAGAGCTGGGGCCGGTTGTTAATTAGTAACGGTGTCAAAGGTGAGGGGAGAAGGCAGGAGAATGGGGTTGAGAAGGAAAGATACATCAGCCCTGTTAGAACAGCAGGGTAGACTGGATGGGCCGAGTGGCCTGATTCTGTTGCTCTGGCCACTTACACATTGTCGGAGCAGGATCTTGATGCTGAGGAAGCAGTTGGCCAGGCAGCTGGTCCTTCTCTCCATCAGTGGGCTGGATGGGGTGTGATGTCTGAACACTGTCTCCACATAGAACCTCAACATGTGGCGCAGGAAGCAGCAACTCTCCTGGGCCTGGACAGGACAACAAACAAGGTGAGGGGCTCCGCACTCCACCATCACAGGCCAGTCATTCCACTGGTCAACTACATGCTCTTATTGTTCACATCCACCTTTATTGTTGGCATGTGGACCAAGATACAGTGACAAGCTTTGTGTTCCATGCTCCTATCTCCCTCATTGGATACCATACCATACAACGTTATTTACCCCAGGAGGGAAATAGATCTGCCAACTGTCATAAACACACAAGATACACGGAACATGAAGTTAAAGTGACGAGTGGAAAGGATTGGGGATGTGCAGAGATTGGGGGGGGGGAGGTAGAGCAAAGGGGAAGATACAGAGTGTAGAATATAGTTCTCAGCATTGTAGCGCATCAGTTCCAGAGACAAAGTCCAATGTCCACAATGGGGTAGAGGTGAATCGGACAGTACCCTAGCTTATGGAAGGACCGTTCATAAGCCTGATAACAGAGGGGAAGAAGCTGTTCCTGAGTCTGGTGGTGCAAGCTTTCAAGCTTCTGTACCTTCTGCCGGACGGGAGCGGGGAGAAGGAGGGAATGACCGGGGTGGGACAGGGACAAGATGTCGGCTGCTTTCCCGAGGCAGCGTGACGTGTAGACGGAGTCAATGTGGAGGGGGGAGGGGGGAATGTGTGTGATGGTCTGGGCTACATCCTCAACCATGGTGGAGTTGTGAAAGGCCTCTCAACCTCCTTCATAAAGTACCCATGTCCTCCACAGCCGTCTGTGGCAATGAATTCCACAGATTCACCACCCTCTGACTAAAGAAATTCCTCCTCATCCCCTTTCTAAAGGTATGTCCTTTTATTCTGAGGCCGTGCCCTCTAGTCCTAGACTCTCCAAGGAGTGGAAACATCCTCTCCACATCCACTCTATCCAGGCCATGGGTGTATGGTCTTTCCGCTGACTGGTTAGCTGGCAAGAGAAGCTTTTCACTATACCTCGGTATACCTGACAACAAACTAGACTCAACGAAGGAGCGGTCAATGGCGTACCTCAATGCTTTGGAAGAGGGATGTGGTGAGAAGACGGACATCATCGCTTGCATCTTCTGCTTGCTGTCGAGACATAATGGAAGCAGAGTGATTAGTTGTGGCAATGGACCTGTGCTTGGCCAATGGTTGAGGGTGGGATGGGTTGAGTTGTCTACTTACGATGGCCTGCTTGATCTCCAGGAAGGCGTGACGGATCTGGTCCAGGCTCGCTGTCACCGAGCATTGGCCAAACATCATCCTCCTGGCCTGGGTGACCGGCAGCTGAGAGGCAAGGACAGTGACCAGGATGTAGACGACACAGAGACGATACATGGTGAAACTGTGGTCAACCTGCAACACACAATGGACAGCGACAGTCAGTGGTGGCTGCGGGCCCAAGCACAGACCCTTCTGCCCACCCCGGTAAACAGCGCAATGTTACATTAGAGACACAGCGCGGAAACAGGCCCTTCAGCCCATCCAGTCCGCACCGACCAGCGATCACCCCTACACTAGTTCTATCCGACACATATTAGGGACAATAGGCAATAGGTGTAGGAGTAGGCCATTCGGCCCTTCGAGCCAGCACCGCCATTCAATGTGATCATGGCTGATCATCCCCAATCAGTACTCCGTTCCTGCCTTCTCCCCATATCCCCTGACTCCACTATCTTTAAGAGCCCTATCTAGCTCTCTCTTGAAAGTATCCAGAGAACCGGCCTCCACCTCCCTCTGAGGCAGAGAATTCCTCCCCAACACCGCCCTCCCCTATACCCCACTCCTCCTCCCTTACACCACCCCCTACAAGGAACTGCAGATGCTCGAATCCGAAGCAAAAGACAAAGTGCTGGAGGAACTCAGCGGGTCGGGCAGCGTCTGTGGAGGGAATGGACACACAGTCCAGAGAGATTAAAAACCAAAGATTGAAGAAGGGTCCAGTCCATTCCCCCCACAGATGCTGCCCGACCCGCTGAGTTCCTCCGGCACTTTGTGTTTTGCTCCAGATTCCAGCATCTGCAGTTCCTCGCGTCTGCTTCAGCTGGTTATTCGGTTCCTTTTTACCCGTGTCCGTCCGTCAGGTGGAGAAGGAGAGTTGAAGAGTTAGTTAGACGAAGCCATCTGAAATATCAAACAAAGGCAGCCGGGGCTGCGGCTACTCAGTGGGTCAGGCAGCATCTGTGGAGAGATGAGAGGGGTGAAAGTTTCACTGGCTGGCTTCCTCCAGCCTCCACGCCAATGCACACAACACCTCACCTGAACCGGAGAGAGAGAGAGGACTTGTGCAGGTAGGCAGATGCTGTCTTGCTGTCTCTGCAGATGTGCCGAGATGTTTCCAGCGGAGCCTTAAATACAGGTGTGCAGAGGCGGGACCCGTCACCCCGCCCTGCAGCAGCATCTTGCAGTTCCTGCACAGTATTTGCATAAGTCAAGTCAAGTGGGTTTATTGTCATGTGTCCCTGGTAGGACAATGAAATTCTTGCTTTGCTTCAGCACAACAGAACATAGTAGGCATTTACTACAAGGCATTCTATAAATATATACACAATGGTCAATATACTGATAAAGTGCAAATAACAGTATTGGCTAATAAAGTTCAGTGTTATGTCCGAGCCAGGTTTAATAGCATCTTGCAGTTCCTGCACAGTATTTGCATGAACCCGCTCACCTGCCGCACTGACAGCGACAAGATTGGTCAAGCTTTCTTTTCCCCTCTTTAGGAAAACAAGTTGTTGTTTTTTCCACCAGTGCAGTGGAACGGGAGACCCCGGGCCCTCCCACCCAGATGTGCAGCCATGCCCAGATGTGCATCTTTAGCCCAGCTCTGGCAACTCGGACAGCTGCGGGTCGTTGCTTGACCGTGCCTCTGGCCAGCTGTTTCCCCTCCATTGTCCAGCCGTTCACCTTTATCCAGCTGTTCCTCTTTGTTCAGATGTTCCCCTTTGTCCAGCTGTTCCTCTTTGTCCAGATGTTACTCTTTGTCCAGATGATCTCCCTTTATCCAGCTGTTTTCCTCCGGCCAGCTGTTCCCTCTGTCCAGCTGTTCCTCTTTGTCCAGATGTTCCTCTTTGTCCAGCTGTTTTCCTCTGGACAGCTGTCCCCCCTCTGGCCAGATGATCCCCTTTGGTCCAGCTGTTTATCTTTGTCCAGCTGACTCCTTCTGGCCAGCTGTTTTATATTGGCCAGCTGTTCTCCAGCTGTTTCCCTGTATAACTGCATGCTTGTCATTCAGCTGGGCATGGTGCAGCAAAGGTTGGCCAGATGTGCCGGGTCTGGGGGGTTTGGGTTGTAGGGAGGGCTTGGAGAGGTGGGACATCTTCCCCAGCTGTGCAGAGGGTGAGTGTCATAGAGTCACACAGCACGGAAACAGGCCCTTCGGCCCAACTTGCCCACACCGACCAACATGCCCCATCTACACTAGTCCCACCTGCCTGCTTTTGCTGATAGTCCGCGGGTCCACGATGAGGTGGATAGTGTTCAGTGTTCCATCATCCAGGGAAGTGACCAGGGTGTAGAGTCATTGAGAGTAACACTCAGTCTTCCCCACCCCCTCATTGTCTCTCTGTAGTATCGTTGAACATTTTAATTACAATTTCACAATAACACCATTTAATAGACACTTGGACAGATCCATGGGACAGGTTTAGAGGATGTGGGCCAAACACGGGCAGATGGGACTACAGTAGATGGGGCATGTTGGTTAGCAGGGGAGCGTTGGGCCGAATGGCCTGTTTCCATGCTGGATTATGCAATGACTCTATGACCCCTAGGGCATACATTCTAAGTGCCTAAAGAAATCACTCTGCTACCAGAAATTACATAATATATTTACCATCAGGAAAACAAAATGTCAGATATAAATAATTTCAATAGGAAGAATGTCCTCAATAAATCAGTGCAGGAATGCAGCTGTGCAGGAATGCAGCTGTGCGGGTGATGTCACCAACTACAGGAGTGAGAAGGGTTTATAGTCATCTGTACTGTCAGCTGAACAAAGACATTCCGCTACGCCTGTAAACACAAGACTGACCTCATTAGAGGCTTATTTTGAACAATGTCGATGCTGATGTGAGCCTGTGTGAATGTTGGCGAGACTGCTTCACTCTCATTATTCTTCATGGATGCTATCTGTCCAAATACAAGCATTATTTCATATTGGTTTAGTGATTAACTTGATCAATATACAATAGATCTGTGATTTACTTCAAGAAGTTATCCCCTTTGTCATGTATCTGTACACTGTGGACAATTGTCATCATGTATTGTCTTTCTGCTGACTGGTTAGCCCGCAACAGAAGCTTTCAACTGGTACCTTGGTACACGTGACAATAAACTAAACTAAACGGAATTAAACTATGAAAGATTAAATTGTAAAATGACTCACAGTTCAGTTTAGTTCAGTTTATTGTCACGTGTACCGGGGTTACAGTGAAAAGCTTTTGTTGTGTTCTATCCAGTCAGCGGAAAGACAATACATGATTACAATCGAGCCGTTTACTGTGTACAGATACATGATAAGGGAATAACATTTAGTCCATGATCAAAGTCCGATCAAACACGGTCCAATTTTCCCATTCCCACACTTTTTCATCTGGAGAGTTGTGAATCTGTGGAATTCTCTGCCACAGAAGGCAGTGGAGGCCAATTCACTGGATGTTTTCAAGAGAGAGTTAGATTTATCTCTTAGGGCTAACGGAATCAAGGGATATTGGGAGAAAGCAGGGATTTTTGTTTCTATAAGATCCCCTCTCATCCTAAATCCCAGTAGCGAGATCCCTCGTGATCGCCTGATCCAGAAGATTAAGATGCACGGGGTCGACAGTGGATTGGTAGTTTGGATCAGAACTGGCTCACACATAGAGGGTGTTATTGTGAAATGGAGAACTGTGACTGGTGCTGTAGGAAGGAACTGCAGATGCTGGTTCACAATGAAGATGGACACAAAATGCTGGAGTAACTCAGCGGGTCAGGCAGCATCTCTGGAGAGAAGGAATGGGTGATGTTTCGGGTTTTTGCAGGAAGGTCTCGACCCGAAACGTCACCCATTCCTTCTCTCCTACAACTTTAGGCTGTGCACGCCAGACGCATGAAGAAGATCAAATAAACCCAATCCCTCTAAGATATCATTAGATCCCCTCATCAGCTTTAAATGGATAAATCTGTCCTCTTGATTTGTAATCAATGGGTAAACCGTTTGATCAATAATCAATGGGTACACTGCTTAACCTTCCATAACCACGATCAACGAGGAAACTGATCGATAATCAATGAGAAAACCGTTTGATCAATAATCAATGAGTGAACTCTTCCCTTAATCAGTAATCAATGGGTGAACTGTTTGATCAGTAATCAATAGGTGAATCTCTCCCCTTGATTAGTAATCAATGAGTAAACTATTTGATTGGTAATCCATTGGCAGCACGGTGGCAAAGTGGAAGTTGCTACCTGATGGGCCGAATGGCCTGAATCTGTTCCTATCACTTATGAACATGAATATATAACAACTTTGAGTCCTGAAAACCGCTATATAAATAAAATGTATTATTATTATATAACATTTTAGACAAAAGTCAATCAAAGTAGCATTAGTAGAACAATTGCATAACAAGCAGTGACATAACTTCAGTGCAATCCTCAGAACTGTCTGTAAATCAGCCTCTGGCAAGCCGAGCTGCAAAACCTGCTTTTCACTTTTCAACTATTATCGAATCGAGGTCACCTTCACAATCTGCTCAGATGAAACCTTCCATAACCACAATCAAATCAATCTCAGGTACAATAGGTACAATACAACCAACTAGAGAGCGGTCCTGACCTCCCATCTACCTCATTTACTGGACTTCACCTTGCACCTGGGGTAGAGGTGAATTGGACAGTACCCTCGCTTGTGGAAGGACCGTTAAGAAGCTGATAACATAGAAACATAGAAACTAGATGCAGGAGGAGGCCATTCGGCCCCAATCATTGTGATCATGGCTGATCATCCACAATCAATAACCCGTGCCTGCCTTCTCCACATATCCCTTGATTCCGCTAGCCCCTAGAGCTCTATCTAACTCTCTTTTAAATTCATCCGTGGCCCCTGGTTCTGGACTCCCACATGTTTCTTGCATCTAGCTCATCCAGTCCTTTTATAATTTTATAAGCTCCCCCCTCATCCTTCTAAATTCCAATGAATACAAGCCCAGTCTTTCCAATCTTTGCTCATATGACAGTCCCGCCAATCCGGGGATTAACCTGGTGAACCTACGCTGCACTCCTTCAATAGCAAGAATGTCCTTCCTCAAATTAGGAGACCAAAACTGCACACAATACTCCCGATGTGGTCTTACCAGAGCCCTGTACAACTGCAGAAAGACCTCTACCCCTATGCTCAAATCCTCTCACTATGAAGACCAACATGCCATTAGTTTCCTTCACTGCCTGCTGTACCTGCATGCTTACTTTCAGTGTTTAAGAAGGAACTGCAGATGCTGGAAAATCGAAGGTACACAAAAATGCTGGAGAAACTCAGCGGGTGCAGCAGCATCTATGGAGCGAAGGAAACAGGCAACGTTTCAGGCCAAAACCCTTCTTCAGACTTGCTTACTTTCAGTGACTGATGTACAAGGACACCCAGGTCTCGCTGCACTTCCCCTTTTCCTAACCTGATACCATTGAGATAATAATCTGCCTCCTTGTTCTTGCCGCCAAAGTGGATAACCTCACATTTATCTACATTATACTGCATCTGCCACGCATCTGCCCACTCACTCAACCTGTCCAAGTCACCCTGCAACCTCCTAGCATCCTCTTCACAGTTCCCACTGCCACCCAGCCGTGTGTCATCTGCAAACTTGCTAGTGTTACTTTTAATTCCATCATGTAAATCATTGATATATATTGTAAATAGTTGCGGCCCCAACACCGAGCCTTGCGGAACTCCACTCGCCACTGCCTGCCATTCTGACAGCGACCCGTTAATCCCTACTCTTTGTTTCCTGTCTGCCAACCAATTCTCTATCCATGTCAGCACTCTACCCCCAATACCATGTGCTCTAATTGTGTCCACTAATCTCCTGTGTGGGTCCTTATCAAAGGCTTTCTGAAAGTCCAGATACACTACATCCACTGGCTCCCCTTCATCCATTTTACTTGTCACATCCTCAAAAAATTCCAGAAGATTAGTCAAGCAGGATTTCCCCTCCGTAAATCCATGCTGACTCGGACCAATCCTGTTACTGCTATCCAAATTCGCCATTATTACTTCTTTTATAAGTGTGGATTTCACTGAAGTTATGTCACCGCTTGTTCTACTAATACAATACAATTACATCACAATAATACTTTATTAACCAAGTATGTGTTGCAAAACATACTTGGATAAAAAGTATTGTTGCCAATGTGATTTATTGGGGTCATTCTTCCTATTGAAATTATTTATATCTTACAGTTTGTTCTCCTGCTGGTAAATATATTATGTCATGTCTGGCAGCGGAGTGATTTCTTTAGGCAGATTTAGAATTTATGCCCTAGTGGTCATAGAGTCATTGCATAATCCAGCACGGAAATATTCTGTGTAACATCATAGAGTTACAGCCCAGTGGTATGAATATTGATTTCTCTCACTTCAGGTAGCCCCGGCATTCCCCTCTCTCTCTATCCCTCCCCCACCCAAGTGGCACCAGCTTCTCGTTCTCATCCAACAAACAGCGAACAACGGCCTGTTTCCTTTATCATCGTAACTTTTTGGCATATCTTTCATTCATTGTTCTTTATCTTTCTACATCTCATTTCCCTTATCCCTAACCAGTCTGAAGAAGGGTCTCGACCCGAAACGTCACCCATTCCTTCTCTCCAGAGATGCTGCCCGTCCCGCTGAGTTACTCCAGCACTCTGTGTCTGCCAACATATTCACCCATCCAGGCTCAATAACTAAACTCACTCTCAGTTATAGTTAAATATACCAGGGTGGGAGATTGCAACCTTCACGTGGTCCACCCTGTTTACGACCAATGCAACCAACCTGGCGTGCACAATCAAAATAAGATCAAATAGAACAAGTTGTACAACAACTTTAGGCTGTGGACGCCAGACGCATGAAGAAGATCAAATAAACCCAATCCCTCTAAGATATCGTTAGATCCCCTCATCAGCTTCAAATGGATAAATCTGTCCTCCTGATTTGTAATCAATGGGTAAACCGTTTGATCAATAATCAATGGGTACACTGCTTAACCTTCCATAACCACGATCAACGAGGAAACTGATCGATAATCAATGAGAAAACCGTTTGATCAATAATCAATGAGTGAACCTCTTCCCTTAATCAGTAATCAATGGGTGAACTGTTTGATCAGTAATCAATAGGTGAATCTCTCCCCTTGATTAGTAATCAATGAGTAAACTGTTTGATTGGTAATCCATTGGCAGCACGGTGGCGAAGTGGAAGTTGCTACCTGATGGGCCGAATGGCCTGAATCTGTTCCTATCACTTATGAACATGAATATATAACAACTTTGAGTCCTGAAAACCGCTATATAAATAAAATGTATTATTATTATATAATGTTTTAGACAAAAGTCAATCAAAATAGCATTAGTAGAACAGCTGACAATTGCATAACAAGCAGGGACATAACTTCAGTGCAATCCTCAGAACTGTCTGTAAATCAGCCTCTGGTGAGCCGAGCTGCAAAACCTGCTTTTCACTTTTCAACTATTATCGAATCGAGGTCACCTTCACAATCTGCTCAGATGAAACCTTCCATAACCACAATCAAATCAAACTCAGGTACAATAGGTACAATACAACCAACTAGAGAGCGGTCCTGACCTCCCATCTACCTCATTTACTGGACGTTGCCTTGCACTAAACGTTATTCCCTTTATCCTGTATCTGTACACTGTGGACGGCTGGATTGTAATCATGTATTGTCTTTCCGCTGACTGGTTAGCATGCAACAACAACTTTTCACTGTACCTCGGTACACGTGGCAATATAAACTAGACTAAAATGAAGGTGAGGGGGGCAGTGTTTAGAGGAGATGTGTGGAGCTCATTTTTTGATCACAGAGGGTTAACCATAGAAACATAGAAAATAGGTGCAGGAGTAGGCCATTCGGCCCTTCTAGACAACACCGCCATTCAATATGATCATGGCTGATCATCCAAAATCAGTACCCCCGTTCCTGCTTTCTCCCCATATCTCTTGATTCCGTTAGCCCTAATAGTTAACTCTCTCTTGAAAACATCCAGTGAATTGGCCTCCACTGCCTTCTGCGGCAAAGAATTCCACAGATTCACAATTCTCTGGGTGAAAAGGTTTTTCCTCATCGCAGTCCTAAATGGCCGACACTTTATTCTTAAACTGCGACCCCTGGTTCTGGACTGTGACCCCTGCTTCAGGCTTTTAGATAGGCACATGGATATGCAGGGAATGGAGGGATATGGATCACATGCATTCAGAGGGGATACATGTTCACAGTGGATCTAAGATAGGCACAAAAATCTGGAGTAACTCAGCGGGACAGGCAGCATCTCTGGAGAGAAGGAATGGGTGACGTTTCGGGTCGAGACCCTTCTTCAGACTGGTTAGGGATAAGGGAAATGAGATGTAGAGAGATAAAGAACAATGAATGAAAGATATGCAAAAAAGTTACGATGATAAAGGAAACAGGCCGTTGTTTGCTGTTTGTTGGGTGAGAACGAGAAGCTGGTGCCACTTGGGTGGGGGAGGGATAGAGAGAGAGAGGGAATGCCGGGGCTACCTGAAGTGAGAGAAGTCAATATTCATACCACTGGGCTGTAACTCTATGATGTTACACAGAATATTTCCGTGCTGGATTATGCAATGACTCTATGACCACTAGGGCATAAATTCTAAATCTGCCTAAAGGAATCACTCTGCTGCCAGACATGACATAATATATTTACCAGCAGGAGAACAAAATGTAAGATATAAATAATTTCAATAGGAAGAATGACCCCAATAAATCACAATGGCAATAATACTTTTTATCCAAGTATGTTTTGCAACATATACTTGGTTAATAAAGTATTATTGTGATGTAATTGTATTGTATTAGTAGAACAAGCGGTGACATAACTTCAGTGAAATCCACACAACAGGTTACCCGCGAACTGTCTGTAAATAACATGATAAGGGAATAACATTTAGTCCATGATCAAAGTCCGATCAAACACGGTCCAATTTTCCCATTCCCACACTTTTTCACCTGGAGAGTTGTGAATCTGTGGAATTCTCTGCCACAGAAGGCAGTGGAGGCCAATTCACTGGATGTTTTCAAGAGAGAGTTAGATTTATCTCTTAGGGCTAATGGAATCAAGGGATGTTGGGAGAAAGCAGGGATTTTTATGTTTCTATAAGATCCCCTCTCATCCTAAATCCCAGTAGCGAGATCCCTCGTGGTCACCTGATCCAGAAGATTAAGATGCACGGGGTCGACAGTGGATTGGTAGTTTGGATCAGAACTGGCTCACACATAGAGGGTGTTATGGTGAAATGGAGAACTGTGACTGGTGCTGTAGGAAGGAACTGCAGATGCTGGTTCACAATGAAGATAGACACAAAATGCTGGAGTAACTCAGCAGGTCAGGCAGCATCTGTGGAGAGAAGGAATGGGTGATGTTTCGGGTTTTTGCAGAAAGGTCTCGACCCGAAACGTCACCCATTCCTTCTCTCCAGAGATGCTGCCCGTTCCGCTGAGTTACTCCAGCACTCTGTGTCTGCCAACATATTCACCCATCCAGGCACAATAACTAAACTCACTCTCTCAGTTATAGTCAAATATACCAGGGTGGGAGATTGCAACCTTCACGTGGTCCACCCTGTTTACGACCAATGCAATCAACCTGGCGTGCACAATCAAAATAAGATCAAATAGAACAAGTTGTACAACAACTTTAGGCTGTGGACGCCAGACGCATGAAGAAGATCAAATAAACCCAATCCCTCTAAGATATCATTAGATCCCCTCATCAGCTTTAAATGGATAAATCTGTCCTCTTGATTTGTAATCAATGGGTAAACCGTTTGATCAATAATCAATGGGTACACTGCTTAACCTTCCATAACCGCGATCAACGAGGAAACTGATCGATAATCAATGAGAAAACCGTTTGATCAATAATCAATGAGTGAACTTAATCAGTAATCAATGGGTGAACTGTTTGATCAGTAATCAATAGGTGAATCTCTCCCCTTGATTAGTAATCAATGAGTAAACTGTTTGATTGGTAATCCATTGGCAGCACGGTGGCGAAGTGGAAGTTGCTACCTGATGGGCCGAATGGCCTGAATCTGTTCCTATCACTTATGATCATGAATATATAACAACTTTGAGTCCTGAAAACCGCTATATAAATAAAATGTATTATTATTATATAATGTTTTAGACAAAAGGCAATCAAAGTAGCATTAGTAGAACAGCTGACAATTGCATAACAAGCAGGGACATAACTTCAGTGCAATCCTCAGAACTGTCTGTAAATCAGCCTCTGGCAAGCCGAGCTGCAAAACCTGCTTTTCACTTTTCAACTATTATCGAATCGAGGTCACCTTCACAATCTGCTCAGATGAAACCTTCCATAACCACAATCAAATCAAACTCAGGTACAATAGGTACAATACAACCAACTAGAGAGCGTCCTGACCTCCCATCTACCTCATTTACTGGACTTGACCTTGCACCTGGGGTAGAGGTGAATCGGACAGTACCCTCGCTTATGGAAGGACCGTCAGAAGCTGATAACATAGAAACATAGAAACTAGATGCAGGAGGAGGCCATTCGGCCCCAATCATTGTGATCATGGCTGATCATCCACAATCAATAACCCGTGCCTGCCTTCTCCCCATATCCCTTGACTCCACTAGCCCCTAGAGCTCTATCTAACTCTCTTTTAAATTCATCCAGTGACTTGGCCTCCACTGCCTTCTGTGGCAGAGAATTCCACAAATTCACAACTCTCTGAGTGAAAACGTTTTTTCTCATCTCAGTTTTAAATGGCCTCCCCTTTATTCTTAGACTGTGGCCCCTGGTTCTGGACTCCCACATGTTTCTTGCATCTAGCTCATCCAGTCCTTTTATAATTTTATAAGCTCCCCTCTCAACCCCCTCATCCTTCTAAATTCCAATGAATACAAGCCCAGTCTTTCCAATCTTTGCTCATATGACAGTCCCGCCAATCCGGGGATTAACCTGGTGAACCTACGCTGCACTCCTTCAATAGCAAGAATGTCCTTCCTCAAATTAGGAGACCAAAACTGCACACAATACCCCCGATGTGGTCTTACCAGAACCCTGTACAACTGCAGAAAGACCTCTACCCCTATGCTCAAATCCTCTCGTTATGAAGACCAACATGGCATTAGTTTTCTTCAATGCCTGCTGTACCTGCATGCTTACTTTCAGTGTTTAAGAAGGAACTGCAGATGCTGGAAAATCGAAGGTAGCCAAAAATGCTGGAGAAACTCAGCGGGTGCAGCAGCATCTATGGAGCGAAGGAAATAGGCAACGTTTCAGGCCAAACCCCTTCTTCAGACTTGCTTACTTTCAGTGACTGATGTAACCCAGGTCCCGTTGCACCTCCCCTTTTCCTAACCTGATACCATTGAGATAATAATCTGCCTCCTTGTTCTTGCCGCCAAAGTGGATAACCTCACATTTATCTACATTATACTGCATCTGCCACGCATCTGCCCACCCACTCAACCTGTCCAAGTCACCCTGCAACCTCCTAGCATCCTCTTCACAGTTCCCACTGCCACCCAGCCGTGTGTCATCTGCAAACTTGCTAGTGTTACTTTTAATTCCCTCATGTAAATCATTCATATATATTGTAAATAGTTGCGGCCCCAACACCGAGCCTTGCGGCACTCCACTCGCCACTGCCTGCCATTCTGACAGCGACCCGTTAATCCCTACTCTTTGTTTCCTGTCTGCCAACCAATTCTCTATCCATGTCAGCACTCCACCCCCAATACCATGTGCTCTAATTGTGTCCACTAATCTCCTGTGTGGGTCCTTATCAAAGGCTTTCTGAAAGTCCAGATACACTACATCCACTGGCTCCCCATCATCCATTTTACTTGTCACATCCTCAAAAAATTCCAGAAGATTAGTCAAGCAGGATTTCCCCTTCGTAAATCCATGCTGACTCGGACTAATTCTGTTACTGCTATCCAAATTCGCCATTATTACTTCTTTTATAAGTGTGGATTTCACTGAAGTTATGTCACCGCTTGTTCTACTAATACAATACAATTACATCACAATAATACTTTATTAACCAAGTATGTGTTGCAAAACATACTTGGATAAAAAGTATTGTTGCCAATGTGATTTATTGGGGTCATTCTTCTATTGAAATTATTTATATCTTACAGTTTGTTCTCCTGCTGGTAAATATATTATGTCATGTCTGGCAGCGGAGTGATTTCTTTAGGCAGATTTAGAATTTATGCCCTAGTGGTCATAGAGTCATTGCATAATCCAGCACGGAAATATTCTGTGTAACATCATAGAGTTACAGCCCAGTGGTATGAATATTGACTTCTCTCACTTCAGGTAGCCCCGGCATTCCCCCTCTCTCTCCATCCCTCCCCCACCCAAGTGGCACCAGCTTCTCGTTCTCATCCAACAAACAGCTAACAACGGCCTGTTTCCTTTATCATCGTAACTTTTTTGCATATCTTTCATTCATTGTTCTTTATCTCTCTACATCTCATTTCCCTTATCCCTAACAAGTCTGAAGAAGGGTCTCGACCCGAAACGTCACCCATTCCTTCTCTCCAGAGATGCTGCCTGTCCCGCTGAGTTACTCCAGATTTTTGTGCCTATCTTAGATCCACTGTGAACATGTATCCTCTCTGAATGCATGTGATCCATATCCCTCCATTCCCTGCATATCCATGTGCCTATCTAAAAGCCTGAAGCAGGGGTCACAGTCCAGAACCAGGGGTCGCAGTTTAAGAATAAGGTGTCGGCCATTTAGGACTGCGATGAGGAAAAACCTTTTCACCCAGAGAATTGTGAATCTGTGGAATTCTTTGCCACAGAAGGCAGTGGAGGCCAATTCACTGGATTAATTTAAAAGAGAGTTAGATAGAGCTCTAGGGGCTAGCGGAATCAAGGGATATGGGGAGAAGGCAGGCACGGGTTATTGATTGTGGATGATCAAATATTTCCTTCTCCCTAAGACAGGCAACAATGAGTGAACCTCTTCCCTTAATCAGTAATCAATGGGTGAACTGTTTGATCAGTAATCAATAGGTGAATCTCTCCCCTTGATTAGTAATCAATGAGTAAACTGTTTGATTGGTAATCCATTGGCAGCACGGTGGCGAAGTGGAAGTTGCTACCTGATGGGCCGAATGGCCTGAATCTGTTCCTATCACTTATGAACATGAATATATAACAACTTTGAGTCCTGAAAACCGCTATATAAATAAAATGTATTATTATTATATAATGTTTTAGACAAAAGTCAATCAAAATAGCATTAGTAGAACAGCTGACAATTGCATAACAAGCAGGGACATAACTTCAGTGCAATCCTCAGAACTGTCTGTAAATCAGCCTCTGGTGAGCCGAGCTGCAAAACCTGCTTTTCACTTTTCAACTATTATCGAATCGAGGTCACCTTCACAATCTGCTCAGATGAAACCTTCCATAACCACAATCAAATCAATCTCAGGTACAATAGGTACAATACAACCAACTAGAGAGTGGTCCTGACCTCCCATCTACCTCATTTACTGGACGTTGCCTTGCTCCAAACGTTATTCCCTTTATCCTGTATCTGTACACTGTGGACGGCTGGATTGTAATCATGTATTGTCTTTCCGCTGACTGGTTAGCATGCAACAACAACTTTTCACTGTACCTCGGTACACGTGGCAATATAAACTAGACTAAATTGAAGGTGAGGGGGGCAGTGTTTAGAGGAGATGTGTGGAGCTCGTTTTTTGATCACAGAGGGTTAACCATAGAAACATAGAAAATAGGTGCAGGAGTAGGCCATTCGGCCCTTCTGGACAACACTGCCATTCAATATGATCATGGCTGATCATCCAAAATCAGTACCCCGTTCCTGCTTTCTCCCCATATCTCTTGATTCCGTTAGCCCTAATAGTTAACTCTCTCTTGAAAACATCCAGTGAATTGGCCTCCACTGCCTTCTGCGGCAAAGAATTCCACAGATTCACAATTCTCTGGGTGAAAAGGTTTTTCCTCATCGCAGTCCTAAATGGCCGACACCTTATTCTTAAACTGCGACCCCTGGTTCTGGACTGTGACCCCTGCTTCAGGCTTTTAGATAGGCACATGGATATGCAGGGAATGGAGGGATATGGATCACATGCATTCAGAGGGGATACATGTTCACAGTGGATCTAAGATAGGCACAAAAAGCTGGAGTAACTCAGCGGGATAGGCAGCATCTCTGGAGAGAAGGAATGGGTGACGTTTCGGGTCGAGACCCTTCTTCAGACTGGTTAGGGATAAGGGAAATGAGATGTGGAGAGATAAAGAACAATGAATGAAAGATGTGCAAAAAATTAACGATGATAAAGGAAACAGCCGTTGTTCGCTGTTTGTTGGGTGAGAACGAGAAGCTGGTGCCACTTGGGTGGGGGAGGGATAGAGAGAGAGAGGGAATGCCGGGGCTACCTGAAGTGAGAGAAGTCAATATTCATACCACTGCGCTGTAACTCTATGATGTTACACAGAATATTCCGTGCTGGATTATGCAATGACTCTATGACCACTAGGGCATAAATTCTAAATCTGCCTAAAGAAATCACTCTGCTGCCAGACATGACATAATATATTTACCAGCAGGAGAACAAACTGTAAGATATAAATAATTTCAATAGGAAGAATGACCCCAATAAATCACAATGGCAATAATACTTTTTATCCAAGTATGTTTTGCAACACATACTTGGTTAATAAAGTATTATTGTGATGTAATTGTATTGTATTAGTAGAACAAGCGGTGACATAACTTCAGTGAAATCCACACAACAGGTTACCCGCGAACTGTCTGTAAATAACATGATAAGGGAATAACATTTAGTCCATGATCAAAGTCCGATCAAACATGGTCCAATTTTCCCATTCCCACACTTTTTCATCTGGAGAGTTGTGAATCTGTGGAATTCTCTGCCTCAGAAGGCAGTGGAGGCCAATTCACTGGATGTTTTCAAGAGAGAGTTAGATTTATCTCTTAGGGCTAATGGAATCAAGGGATGTTGGGAGAAAGCAGGGATTTTTATGTTTCTATAAGATCCCCTCTCATCCTAAATCCCAGTAGCGAGATCCCTCGTGGTCACCTGATCCAGAAGATTAAGATGCACGGGGTCGACAGTGGATTGGTAGTTTGGATCAGAACTGGCTCACACATAGAGGGTGTTGTGAAATGGAGAACTGTGACTGGTGCTGTAGGAAGGAACTGCAGATGCTGGTTCACAATGAAGATGGACACAAAATGCTGGAGTAACTCAGCGGGTCAGGCAGCATCTGTGGAGAGAAGGAATGGGTGATGTTTCGGGTTTTTGCAGAAAGGTCTCGACCCGAAACGTCACCCATTCCTTCTCTCCAGCGATGCTGCCCGTTCCGCTGAGTTACTCCAGCACTCTGTGTCTGCCAACATATTCACCCATCCAGGCACAATAACTAAACTCACTCTCAGTTATAGTCAAATATACCAGGGTGGGAGATTGCAACCTTCACGTGGTCCACCCTGTTTACGACCAATGCAATCAACCTGGCGTGCACAATCAAAATAAGATCAAATAGAACAAGTTGTACAACAACTTTAGGCTGTGGACGCCAGACGCATGAAGAAGATCAAATAAACCCAATCCCTCTAAGATATCATTAGATCCCCTCATCAGCTTTAAATGGATAAATCTGTCCTCTTGATTTGTAATCAATGGGTAAACCGTTTGATCAATAATCAATGGGTACACTGCTTAACCTTCCATAACCACGATCAACGAGGAAACTGATCGATAATCAATGAGAAAACCGTTTGATCAATAATCAATGAGTGAACTCTTCCCTTAATCAGTAATCAATGGGTGAACTGTTTGATCAGTAATCAATAGGTGAATCTCTTCCCTTGATTAGTAATCAATGAGTAAACTGTTTGATTGGTAATCCATTGGCAGCACGGTGGCGAAGTGGAAGTTGCTACCTGATGGGCCGAATGGCCTGAGTCTGTTCCTATCACTTATGAACATGAATATATAACAACTTTGAGTCCTGAAAACCGCTATATAAATAAAATGTATTATTATTATATAATGTTTTAGACAAAAGGCAATCAAAGTAGCATTAGTAGAACAGCTGACAATTGCATAACAAGCAGGGACATAACTTCAGTGCAATCCTCAGAACTGTCTGTAAATCAGCCTCTGGTGAGCCGAGCTCCAAAACCTGCTTTTCACTTTTCAACTATTATCGAATCGAGGTCACCTTCACAATCTGCTCAGATGAAACCTTCCATAACCACAATCAAATCAATCTCAGGTACAATAGGTACAATACAACCAACTAGAGAGCGGTCCTGACCTCCCATCTACCTCATTTACTGGACTTGACCTTGCACCTGGGGTAGAGGTGAATTGGACAGTACCCTCACTTGTGGAAGGACCGTTAAGAAGCTGATAACATAGAAACATAGAAAATAGATGCAGGAGGAGGCCATTCGGCCCCAATCATTGTGATCATGGCTGATCATCCACAATCAATAACCCGTGCCTGCCTTCTCCCCATATCCCTTGATTCCGCTAGCCCCTAGATCTCTATCTAACTCTCTTTTAAATTCATCCAGTGAATTGGCCTCCACTGCCTTCTGTGGCAGAGAATTCCACAGATTCACAATTCTCTGGGTGAAAAGGTTTTTCCTCATCGCAGTCCTAAATGGCCGACACCTTATTCTTAAACTGCGACCCCTGGTTCTGGACTGTGACCCCTGCTTCAGGCTTTTAGATAGGCACATGGATATGGAGGGATATGGATCACATGCATTCAGAGGGGATACATGTTCACAGTGGATCTAAGATAGGCACAAAAAGCTGGAGTAACTCAGCGGGACAGGCAGCATCTCTGGAGAGAAGGAATGGGTGACGTTTCGGGTCGAGACCCTTCTTCAGACTGGTTAGGGATAAGGGAAATGAGATGTGGAGAGATAAAGAACAATGAATGAAAGATATGCAAAAAAGTTACGATGATAAAGGAAACAGGCCGTTGTTCGCTGTTTGTTGGGTGAGAACGAGAAGCTGGTGCCACTTGGGTGGGGGAGGGATAGAGAGAGAAAGGGAATGCCGGGGCTACCTGAAGTGACAGAAGTCAATATTCATACCACTGCGCTGTAACTCTATGATGTTACACAGAATATTTCCGTGCTGGATTATGCAATGACTCTATGACCACTAGGGCATAAATTCTAAATCTGCCTAAAGAAATCACTCTGCTGCCAGACATGACATAATATATTTACCAGCAGGAGAACAAACTGTAAGATATAAATAATTTCAATAGAAGAATGACCCCAATAAATCACAAAGGCAACAATACTTTTTATCCAAGTATGTTTTGCAACACATACTTGGCTAATAAAGTATTATTGTGATGTAATTGTATTGTATTAGTAGAACAAGCGGTGACATAACTTCAGTGAAATCCACACTTATAAAAGAAGTAATAATGGCGAATTTGGATAGCAGTAACAGGATTGGTCCGAGTCAGCATGGATTTACGGAGGGGAAATCCTGCTTGACTAATCTTTTGGAATTTTTTGAGGATGTGACAAGTAAAATGGATGAAGGGGAGCCAGTGGATGTGGTGTATCTGGACTTTCAGAAAGCCTTTGATAAGGACCCACACAGGAGATTAGTGGACACAATTAGAGCACATGGTATTGGGGGTGGAGTGCTGACATGGATAGAGAATTGGTTGGCAGACAGGAAACAAAGAGTAGGGATTAACGGGTCGCTGTCAGAATGGCAGGCAGTGGCGAGTGGAGTGCCGCAAGGCTCGGTGTTGGGGCCGCAACTATTTACAATATATATCAATGATTTACATGATGGAATTAAAAGTAACACTAGCAAGTTTGCAGATGACACACGCTGGGTGGCAGTGGGAACTGTGAAGAGGATGCTAGGAGGTTGCAGGGTGACTTGGACAGGTTGAGTGAGTAGGCAGATGCGTGGCAGATGCAGTATAATGTAGATAAATGTGAGGTTATCCACTTTGGCGGCAAGAACAAGGAGGCAGATTATTATCTCAATGGTATCAGGTTAGGAAAAGGGGAGGTGCAACGGGACCTGGGTGTCCTTGTACATCAGTCACTGAAAGTAAGCAAGTCTGAAGAAGGGTTTTGGCCTGAAACGTTGCCTATTTCCTTCGCTCCATAGATGCTGCTGCACCCGCTGAGTTTCTCCAGCATTTTTGGCTACCTTCGATTTTCCAGCATCTGCAGTTCCTTCTTAAACACTGAAAGTAAGCATGCAGGTACAGCAGGCAGTGAAGAAAACTAATGGCATGTTGGTCTTCATAACGAGAGGATTTGAGCATAGGGGTAGAGGTCTTTCTGCAGTTGTACAGGGTTCTGGTAAGACCACATCGGGAGTATTGTTTGCAGTTTTGGTCTCCTAATTTGAGGAAGGACATTCTTGCTATTGAAGGAGTGCAGCGTAGGTTCACCAGGTTAATCCCCGGATTGGCGGGACTGTCATATGAGCAAAGATTGGAAAGACTGGGCTTGTATTCATTGGAATTTAAAAGGATGAGAGGGAAGCTTATAAAAGGACTGGATGAGCTAGATGCAAGAAACATGTGGGAGTCCAGAACCAGGGGCCACAGTCTAAGAATAAAGGGGAGGCCATTTAAAACTGAGATGAGAAAAAACTTTTTCACTCAGAGAGTTGTGAATTTGTAGAATTGTAGAAGGCAGTGGAGGCCAAGTCACTGGATACATTTAAAAGAGAGTTAGATAGAGCTCTAGGGGCTAGCAGAATCAAGGGAGATGGGGAGAAGGCAGGCATGGGTTATTGATTGTGGATGATCAGCCATGATCACAATGATTGGGGCCGAATGGCCTTCTCCTGCATCTAGTTTCTATGTTTCTATGTTATCAGCTTCTGAACGGTCCTTCCATAAGCTAGGGTACTGTCCGATTCACCTCTACCCCATTGTGGACATTGGACTTTGTCTCTGGAACTGATGCCCTACGATGCTGAGAACTATATTCTACATTCTGCATCTTCCCCTTTGCTCTGTCTATTGGACTGGAGTTTGACTGGAATGTGGTTATGGAAGGTTTAATCTGTGCAGATTGGATAACATCGGAGGAAACCCACGCGGTCACGGGGAGAACGTGCAAACTCCACACAGACAGCACCCAAGCTGAGGATGGAACCCGGGTGTGTGGCGCTGTGAGGCAGCAGCTCTACCCGCTGCACCACCGTGCCTCGCTCTCTGTGGACTGAAACATGGCATGTTGTGTGATTTATTTATGTGCCGGTTTTTCTGCTGCTGCACTTTGTCCCATTTGTGAAGGTGACCTCGATTCGATAATAGTTGAAAAGTAAAAAGCAGGTTTTGCAGCTCGGCTCACCAGAGGCTGATTTACAGACAGTTCTGAGGATTACACTGAAGTTATGTCACTGCTTGTTATGCAATTGTCAGCTGTCCTACTAATGCTATTTTGATTGCCTTTTGTCTAAAACATTATATAATAATAATACATTTTATTTATATAGCGGTTTTCAGGACTCAAAGTTGTTATATATTCATGTTCATAAGTGATAGGAACAGATTCAGGCCATTCGGCCCATCAGGTAGCAACTTCCACTTCGCCACCGTGCTGCCAATGGATTACCAATCAAATAGTTTACTCATTGATTACTAATCAAGGGGAGAGATTCACCTATTGATTACTGATCAAACAGTTCACCCATTGATTACTGATCAAGGGAAGAGGTTCACTCATTGATTATTGATCAAACGGTTTTCTCATTGATTATCGATCAGTTTCCTCGTTGATCGTGGTTATGGAAGGTTAAGCAGTGTACCCATTGATTATTGATCAAACGGTTTACCCATTGATTACAAATCAAGAGGACAGATTTATCCATTTAAAGCTGATGAGGGGATCTAATGATATCTTAGAGGGATTGGGTTTATTTGATCTTCTTCATGCGTCTGGCGTCCACAGCCTAAAGTTGTTGTACAACTTGTTCTATTTGATCTTATTTTGATTGTGCACGCCAGGTTGATTGCATTGGTCGTAAACAGGGTGGACCACGTGAAGGTTGCAATCTCCCACCCTGGTATATTTGACTGTAACTGAGAGAGTGAGTTTAGTTATTGTGCCTGGATGGGTGAATATGTTGGCAGACACAGAGTGCTGGAGTAACTCAGCGGGACGGGCAGCATCTCTGGAGAGAAGGAATGGGTGACGTTTCGGGTCGAGACCTTTCTGCAAAAACCCGAAACATCACCCATTCCTTCTCTCCAGAGATGCTGCCTGACCCGCTGAGTTACTCCAGCATTTTGTGTCCATCTTCATTGTGAACCAGCATCTGCAGTTCCTTCCTACAGCACCAGTCACAGTTCTCCATTTCACAATAGCACCCTCTATATGTGAGCCAGTTCTGATCCAAACTACCAATCCACTGTCGACCCCATGCATCTTAATCTTCTGGATCAGGCGACCACGAGGGATCTCGCTACTGGGATTTAGGATGAGAGGGGATCTTATAGAAACATAAAAATCCCTGCTTTCTCCCAATATCCCTTGATTCCGTTAGCCCTAAGAGATAAATCTAACTCTCTCTTGAAAACATCCAGTGAATTGGCCTCCACTGCCTTCTGTGGCAGAGAATTCCACAGATTCACAACTCTCCAGGTGAAAAAGTGTGGGAATGGGAAAATTGGACCGTCTTTGATCGGACTTTGATCATGGACTAAATGTTATTCCCTTATCATGTTATTTACAGACAGTTCGCGGGTAACCTGTTGTGTGGATTTCACTGAAGTTATGTCACCGCTTGTTCTACTAATACAATACAATTACATCACAATAATACTTTATTAACCAAGTATGTGTTGCAAAACATACTTGGATAAAAAGTATTATTGCCAATGTGATTTATTGGGGTCATTCTTCCTATTGAAATTATTTATATCTTACAGTTTGTTCTCCTGCTGGTAAATATATTATGTCATGTCTGGCAGCGGAGTGATTTCTTTAGGCAGATTTAGAATTTATGCCCTAGTGGTCATAGAGTCATTGCATAATCCAGCACGGAAATATTCTGTGTAACATCATAGAGTTACAGCCCAGTGGTATGAATATTGACTTCTGTCACTTCAGGTAGCCCCGGCATTCCCTCTCTCTCTCTATTCCTCCCCCACCCAAGTGGCACCAGCTTCTCGTTCTCACCCAACAAACAGCAAACAACGGCATGTTTCCTTTATCATCGTTAATTTTTTGCACATCTTTCATTCATTGTTCTTTATCTCTCCACATCTCATTTCCCTTATCCCTAACCAGTCTGAAGAAGGGTCTCGACCCGAAACGTCACCCATTCCTTCTCTCCAGAGATGCTTCCTATCCCGCTGAGTTACTCCAGCTTTTTGTGCCTATCTTAGATCCACTGTGAACATGTATCCCCTCTGAATGCATGTGATCCATATCCCTCCATTCCCTGCATATCCATGTGCCTATCTAAAAGCCTGAAGCAGGGGTCACAGTCCAGAACCAGGGGTCGCAGTTTAAGAATAAGGTGTCGGCCATTTAGGACTGCGATGAGGAAAAACCTTTTCACCCAGAGAATTGTGAATCTGTGGAATTCTTTGCCGCAGAAGGCAGTGGAGGCCAATTCACTGGATGTTTTCAAGAGAGAGTTAACTATTAGGGCTAACGGAATCAAGAGATATGGGGAGAAAGCAGGAACGGGGGTACTGATTTTGGATGATCAGCCATGATCATATTGAATGGCAGTGTTGTCCAGAAGGGCCGAATGGCCTACTCCTGCACCTATTTTCTATGTTTCTATGGTTAACCCTCTGTGATCAAAAAACGAGCTCCACACATCTCCTCTAAACACTGCCCCCCTCACCTTCAATTTAGTCTAGTTTATATTGCCACGTGTACCGAGGTACAGTGAAAAGTTGTTGTTGCATGCTAACCAGTCAGCGGAAAGACAATACATGATTACAATCCAGCCGTCCACAGTGTACAGATACAGGATAAAGGGAATAACGTTTGGAGCAAGGTAACGTCCAGTAAATGAGGTAGATGGGAGGTCAGGACCACTCTCTAGTTGGTTGTATTGTACCTATTGTACCTGAGATTGATTTGATTGTGGTTATGGAAGGTTTCATCTGAGCAGATTGTGAAGGTGACCTCGATTCGATAATAGTTGAAAAGTGAAAAGCAGGTTTTGCAGCTCGGCTCACCAGAGGCTGATTTACAGACAGTTCTGAGGATTGCACTGAAGTTATGTCCCTGCTTGTTATGCAATTGTCAGCTGTTCTACTAATGCTATTTTGATTGACTTTTGTCTAAAACATTATATAATAATAATACATTTTATTTATATAGCGGTTTTCAGGACTCAAAGTTGTTATATATTCATGTTCATAAGTGATAGGAACAGATTCAGGCCATTCGGCCCATCAGGTAGCAACTTCCACTTCGCCACCGTGCTGCCAATGGATTACCAATCAAACAGTTTACTCATTGATTACTAATGAAGGGGAGAGATTCACCTATTGATTACTGATCAAACAGTTCACCCATTGATTACTGATTAAGGGAAGAGGTTCACTCATTGTTGCCTGTCTTAGGGAGAAGGAAATATTTGATCATCCACAATCAATAACCCGTGCCTGCCTTCTCCCCATATCCCTTGATTCCGCTAGCCCCTAGAGCTCTATCTAACTCTCTTTTAAATTAATCCAGTGAATTGGCCTCCACTGCCTTCTGTGGCAAAGAATTCCACAGATTCACAATTCTCTGGGTGAAAAGGTTTTTCCTCATCGCAGTCCTAAATGGCCGACACCTTATTCTTAAACTGCGACCCCTGGTTCTGGACTGTGACCCCTGCTTCAGGCTTTTAGATAGGCACATGGATATGCAGGGAATGGAGGGATATGGATCACATGCATTCAGAGAGGATACATGTTCACAGTGGATCTAAGATAGGCACAAAAATCTGGAGTAACTCAGCGGGACAGGCAGCATCTCTGGAGAGAAGGAATGGGTGACGTTTCGGGTCGAGACCCTTCTTCAGACTGGTTAGGGATAAGGGAAATGAGATGTAGAGAGATAAAGAACAATGAATGAAAGATATGCAAAAAAGTTACGATGATAAAGGAAACAGGCCGTTGTTCGCTGTTTGTTGGATGAGAACGAGAAGCTGGTGCCACTTGGGTGGGGGAGGGATGGAGAGAGAGGGGGAATGCCGGGGCTACCTGAAGTGAGAGAAGTCAATATTCATACCACTGGGCTGTAACTCTATGATGTTACACAGAATATTTCCGTGCTGGATTATGCAATGACTCTATGACCACTAGGGCATAAATTCTAAATCTGCCTAAAGAAATCACTCCGCTGCCAGACATGACATAATATATTTACCAGCAGGAGAACAAACTGTAAGATATAAATAATTTCAATAGGAAGAATGACCCCAATAAATCACAAAGGCAACAATACTTTTTATCCAAGTATGTTTTGCAACACATACTTGGTTAATAAAGTATTATTGTGATGTAATTGTATTGTATTAGTAGAACAAGCGGTGACATAACTTCAGTGAAATCCACACAACAGGTTACCCGCGAACTGTCTGTAAATAACATGATAAGGGAATAACATTTAGTCCATGATCAAAGTCCGATCAAACACGGTCCAATTTTCCCATTCCCACACTTTTTCACCTGGAGAGTTGTGAATCTGTGGAATTCTCTGCCACAGAAGGCAGTGGAGGCCAATTCACTGGATGTTTTCAAGAGAGAGTTAGATTTATCTCTTAGGGCTAATGGAATCAAGGGATATTGGGAGAAAGCAGGGATTTTTATGTTTCTATAAGATTCCCTCTCATCCTAAATCCCAGTAGCGAGATCCCTCGTGGTCACCTGATCCAGAAGATTAAGATGCACGGGGTCGACAGTGGATTGGTAGTTTGGATTAGAACTGGCTCACACATAGAGGGTGCTATTGTGAAATGGAGAACTGTGACTGGTGCTGTAGGAAGGAACTGCAGATGCTGGTTTACAATGAAGATGGACACAAAATGCTGGAGTAACTCAGCGGGTCAGGCAGCATCTCTGGAGAGAAGGAATGGGTGATGTTTCGGGTTTTTGCAGAAGGGTCTCGACCCGAAACGTCACCCATTCCTTCTCTCCAGAGATGCTGTCCGTCCTGCTGAGTTACTCCAGCACTCTGTGTCTGCCAACATATTCACCCATCCAGGCACAATAACTAAACTCACTCTCTCAGTTATAGTCAAATATACCAGGGTGGGAGATTGCAACCTTCACCTGGTCCACCCTGTTTACGACCAATGCAACCAACCTGGCGTGCACAATCAAAATAAGATCAAATAGAACAAGTTGTACAACAACTTTAGGCTGTGGACGCCAGACGCATGAAGAAGATCAAATAAACCCAATCCCTCTAAGATATCATTAGATCCCCTCATCAGCTTTAAATGGATAAATCTGTCCTCTTGATTTGTAATCAATGGGTAAACCGTTTGATCAATAATCAATGGGTACACTGCTTAACCTTCCATAACCACGATCAACGAGGAAACTGATCGATAATCAATGAGAAAACCGTTTGATCAATAATCAATGAGTGAACTCTTCCCTTAATCAGTAATCAATGGGTGAACTGTTTGATCAGTAATCAATAGGTGAATCTCTCCCCTTGATTAGTAATCAATGAGCAAACTGTTTGATTGGTAATCCATTGGCAGCACGGTGGCGAAGTGGAAGTTGCTACCTGATGGGCCGAATGGCCTGAATCTGTTCCTATCACTTATGAACATGAATATATAACAACTTTGAGTCCTGAAAACCGCTATATAAATAAAATGTATTATTATTATATAATGTTTTAGACAAAAGTCAATCAAAATAGCATTAGTAGAACAGCTGACAATTGCATAACAAGCAGGGACATAACTTCAGTGCAATCCTCAGAACTGTCTGTAAATCAGCCTCTGGTGAGCCGAGCTCCAAAACCTGCTTTTCACTTTTCAACTATTATCGAATCGAGGTCACCTTCACAATCTGCTCAGATGAAACCTTCCATAACCACAATCAAATCAAACTCAGGTACAATAGGTACAATACAACCAACTAGAGAGCGGTCCTGACCTCCCATCTACCTCATTTACTGGACGTTACCTTGCACTAAACGTTATTCCCTTTATCCTGTATCTGTACACTGTGGACGGCTGGATTGTAATCATGTATTGTCTTTCCGCTGACTGGTTAGCACGCAACAACAACTTTTCACTGTACCTCGGTACACGTGGCAATATAAACTAGACTAAATTGAAGGTGAGGGGGGCAGTGTTTAGAGGAGATGTGTGGAGCTCGTTTTTTGATCACAGAGGGTTAACCATAGAAACATAGAAAATAGGTGCAGGAGTAGGCCATTCGGCCCTTCTAGACAACACCGCCATTCAATATGATCATGGCTGATCATCCAAAATCAGTACCCCGTTCCTGCTTTCTCCCCATATCTCTTGATTCCGTTAGCCCTAATAGTTAACTCTCTCTTGAAAACATCCAGTGAATTGGCCTCCACTGCCTTCTGCGGCAAAGAATTCCACAGATTCACAATTCTCTGGGTGAAAAGGTTTTTCCTCATCGCAGTCCTAAATGGCCGACACCTTATTCTTAAACTGCGACCCCTGGTTCTGGACTGTGACCCCTGCTTCAGGCTTTTAGATAGGCACATGGATATGCAAGGAATGGAGGGATATGGATCACATGCATTCAGAGGGGATACATGTTCACAGTGGATCTAAGATAGGCACAAAAATCTGGAGTAACTCAGCGGGACAGGCAGCATCTCTGGAGAGAAGGAATGGGTGACGTTTCGGGTCGAGACCCTTCTTCAGACTGGTTAGGGATAAGGGAAATGAGATGTGGAGAGATAAAGAACAATGAATGAAAGATATGCAAAAAAGTTACGATGATAAAGGAAACAGGCCGTTGTTCGCTGTTTGTTGGGTGAGAACGAGAAGCTGGTGCCACTTGGGTGGGGGAGGGATAGAGAGAGAGAGGGAATGCCGGGGCTACCTGAAGTGACAGAAGTCAATATTCATACCACTGGGCTGTAACTCTATGATGTTACACAGAATATTTCCGTGCTGGATTATGCAATGACTCTATGACCACTAGGGCATAAATTCTAAATCTGCCTAAAGGAATCACTCCGCTGCCAGACATGACATAATATATTTACCAGCAGGAGAACAAACTGTAAGATATAAATAATTTCAATAGGAAGAATGACCCCAATAAATCACATTGGCAACAATACTTTTTATCCAAGTATGTTTTGCAACACATACTTGGTTAATAAAGTATTATTGTGATGTAATTGTATTGTATTAGTAGAACAAGCGGTGACATAACTTCAGTGAAATCCACACTTATAAAAGAAGTAATAATGGCGAATTTGGATAGCAGTAACAGAATTAGTCCGAGTCAGCATGGATTTACGAAGGGGAAATCCTGCTTGACTAATCTTCTGGAATTTTTTGAGGATGTGACAAGTAAAATGGATGAAGGGGAGCCAGTGGATGTAGTGTATCTGGACTTTCAGAAAGCCTTTGATAAGGACCCACACAGGAGATTAGTGGACAAAATTAGAGCACATGGTATTGGGGGTAGAGTGCTGACATGGATAGAGAATTGGTTGGCAGACAGGAAACAAAGAGTAGGGATTAACGGGTCGCTGTCAGAATGGCAGGCAGTGGCGAGTGGAGTGCCGCAAGGCTCGGTGTTGGGGCCGCAACTATTTACAATATATATGAATGATTTACATGAGGGAATTAAAAGTAACACTAGCAAGTTTGCAGATGACACACGGCTGGGTGGCAGTGGGAACTGTGAAGAGGATGCTAGGAGGTTGCAGGGTGACTTGGACAGGTTGAGTGGGTGGGCAGATGCGTGGCAGATGCAGTATAATGTAGATAAATGTGAGGTTATCCACTTTGGCGGCAAGAACAAGGAGGCAGATTATTATCTCAATGGTATCAGGTTAGGAAAAGGGGAGGTGCAACGGGACCT
>CM075981.1:3224873-3232705 GCA_038087875.1 Malacoraja senta | reverse complement strand
AGAGTACAAAATGGGTTACGTCAGACAAATAGTCTGCTGCACTACAGGTACCAGACACCCCAACAATGGACACCCTAGACCCTGCTGTCCAACTAGGCTAGCCTAGATATTGTGGGTACCAGCTAAAACCAAGTTTAAATGAGCTATCACACCTTGGGGGATATAAAATGACCTCTGACAGAACTATTATCTGCTGCCTTGGGTCTCAAGGATAAAGGGGAAGTCTTTTAGGACCGAGGTGAGAAAATCATTTTTCACGCAGAGAGTGGTGAATCTGTGGAATTCTCTGCCACAGAAGGTAGTTGAGGCCAGTTCATTGGCTATATTTAAGAGGGAGTTAGATGTGGCCCTTGTGGCTAAAGGGATCAGGGGGTATGGAGAGAAGGCAGGTACAGGATACTGAGTTGGATGATCAGCCATGATCATATTGAATGGCGGCGCAGGCTCAAAGGGCCGAATGGCCTCCTCCTGCACCTATTTTCTATGTTTCTATGTCTACCAGAACCCCTAAATGGGCCATTGGGCCCATCTAGGCTAGCCTAGATATTAAAGGTACCAGCTAAAACCAGGTTTAGATGATCAATCACAGCCTAGGAAATACAAAATCACCCATGTCAGAATAATAACCCATTGCCTTGGCCTTACCAAATAGTCCCTTAATTGCCCAACTGGGGTGTGGGGGGGGGGGGGGTGGTTCTGATCGGCACAAGGCAGCAGGTAATTGCTCTGGCATCGGTCATTTTGTATTCCCCAAGGTGTGATTGTTCATTTAAAGCAATTATTTAGCCCCATGGCAAACATGTGGTCCAAAATTGACATGTTGGGCCCAAGCTCATTTGTATATGGCCCAATGTATGTTTAAAGTTTATTATTAATGTACTTGTGTAAGGAATGATTCATTAAAGAATAACGGTCCCAAATGTTAACCCTACCCCTAAGGAAATTGTATTTTGTTATGTTACATAGTTACATTAAACCTTTAAACCTTTAAATTCTAAAATTATTGGCTCCAAATTGTGTAACATATTCTATACTTCAATATGTTTACCTGAGAATAATTCTGAAAAGATAACTGGGTCTACCGTTACTTAGTTCTTAGATTATGGCCATTCCAAAACCAACAGTTTGCACCAAAAGCAGTCTGACATTAGCCAAATTGGCAAAAAGTGAACAGCTTGGACATTTTTTGCAATGATAAAAAAAAATGAGCTTGATAACTGTTTCTAAGTTTGATATATGTTTTAATATAGATAGAAACATAGAAACATAGAAAATAGGTGCAGGAGTAGGCCATTCGGCCCTTCGAGCCTGCACCGCCATTCAATGTGATCATGGCTGATCATCCAACTCAGTATCCTGTACCTGCCTTCTCTCCATACCCTCTGATCCCTTTAGCCACAAGGGCCACATCTAACTCCCTCTTAAATATAGCCAATGAACTGGCCTCGACTACCCTCTGTGGCAGAGAGTTCCAGAGATTCACCACTCTCTGTGTGAAAAAAGTTCTTCTCATCTCGGTTTTAAAGGATTTCCCCCTTATCCTTAAGCTGTGACCTCTTGTCCTGGACTTCCCCAACATCGGGAACAATCTTCCCGCATCTAGCCTGTCCAACCCCTTAAGAATTTTGTAAGTTTCTATAAGATCCCCTCTCAATCTCCTAAATTCTAGCGAGTATAAACCAAGTCTATCCAGTCTTTCTTCATAAGACAGTCCTGACATCCCCGGAATCAGTCTGGTGAACCTTCTCTGCACTCCCTCTTCACAATCGTGTGGAAAATTTAGTGGGTTATGCATTGAGATGATAAGAAAAATCACAAATATGCCTCAAAATGCTGACTTTTGCATTTATTTCCAGCTCATTGCGTGCGCTGATTTCCCGATAGCGGAATGGAATGGCAAATCATCATTACAGTTTACAGGTCCCTCGATGTACATTGTCTTACTACTAGTACCAGCTAGGTTTGGTCATCTGCCTCGGATAATATTAGCCTGAACTGTACTAAAAATACTTCATGTTTAAGAAGGAACTGCAGATGCTGGAAAATCGAAGGTAGACAAAAGTGCTGGAGAAACTCAGCGGGTGCAGCAGCATCAATGGAGCGAAGGAAATAGGCAACGTTTCGGGCCGAAACCCTTCTTCAGACTGATGTAGGGTGGGGGGAGAAGAAAGGAGAAAGGAAGAGGATGAGCCAGAGGGCTGAGGGAGGGCTGAGAAGGGGAGGAGACAGCAAGAGCTCCTTCAAAATACTCTCCTTCAAAGCTTGAATGTAGAAAACTTAAAAAACCTCGATCATCAAAGTATTTTTTTATTAGTTTGGTTCAGCGTGGTAAACCTCACAAACATAAATAACAAATTCCCCATCAGTTTATGAATCACTAAAAAAATAACATTATCGTAGCAATTATCTTCTTGATCTGTGATATACGGTAAGTAAATATTGCAAATGTTCCAAAATTCATACTTACAATCTTAAACACGAGACTGAATGTAATCAATGTAAAATACAGAACAAGTATTTGCTGGCCATGCCACAGATAAAACATCCCATAATGGCACCAATTGAGCCTGACAATCAACAACATTATGGAGTTTAATATTTTAAGCACTACTGATGTTGCAATTATGTCCATACTATAGGATGTCTGATACGGCTTTCCGTAGTTTTTCTTAAAGACGGGAGATGACTCTGTAAGCGTATCAAATTAAAGTCCATCCTTATTTAAGATAAATCACCATAAAATAACATAATATTCCAGCTTAAATTGTACTTAGGCCAATATAGCATAATTTGTTGCACAAATTCCACAGGGCTTTTATATGCACTTGCTGATACTTGATCCTAACCAGTCAGTCATTGTACCACTCTGCAGGCCATGTGCTCTGGGCATGGCATTGCCCCATGTAAATGTAAATGGTCAACTGAACACTATAACTGAATCATGCATGATATCCCTGCATAATAATCGCGTAGTATAACTAAGTAGCAAAGTAAAACAACTGCCCTAAACAGTGATTCTTTACTGCAAAAACTTCCACCCCATCCGATGTTGAGATATTGTTTGCAGACAAAAGTTCTGGAGAGACTCAGCGGGTGCAGCAGCATCTATGGAGCGAAAGAAAAACATGATTCCTTTTTTTCCCTTCGCTCCATAGATGCTGCTGCACCCGCTGAGTTTCTCCAGAACTTTTGTCAACCTTCGATTTTCGTCTTAAACAACTGGATATATTGTTTGGCTGCAGCTAAGGAGAGTTTGTCACCGCATTCAGCCCAAATGGACAAATATATAGGAAGCCAAATGGGACACGATACGATAGTGGTGTTTAAGATGCTTTTGGACAGGCGCGTGGATATGCAGGGAATGGAGGGATACGGGTCACCTGCAGGCAGAGGGGATTACTTTAACTTGCCTTCATGTTCAGCACGGACATTGTGGGCCCAAGGGCCTGTTCCTGTGTTGCGCTGCTCCATGTTCTAAATGACTTCAAAGTCACCCCAAGAGATGGGGCTTTGGTCATAAGTGATAGGAGAAGAATTAGGCCATTCGGCCCATCAAGTCTACTCCGCCATTCAATCATGGTTGATCTATCTCTCCCTCCTAGCCCCATTCTCCTGCCTTCCCCCCATAACCCCAACACCTGCACTAATCAAGAACCAATCTCCGATTTGAAAATACCGAATGACTTGGTCCCCACTGTCGTCTGTTGGACGGGCTTGCCCGGACAGATGGACAGATGGACAGATGGACAGATGGACAGATGGACAGATGGACAGATGGACAGATGGACAGACAGACATCTGTCTGTCCATCTGTCTGGGCAAAGTAACTCAGCGGGTCTGAAGAAGGGTTTTGGCCCGAAGAAGGGTGCTGGAGTAACTCAGCGGGTCTGAAGAAGGGTTTCGGCCCGAAACGTTGCCTATTTCCTTCGCTCCATAGATGCTGCTGCACCCGCTGAGTTTCTCCAGCAATTTTGTGTACCTTGGACAGACAGACAGATGGACAGATGGGGCGGGGCGGGACAGGGCAGGGCGGGACGGGGCAGGGCAGGACGAGACAGGGCAGGGCAGAGCGGGACGGGACGTGGCGGGACGGGACATGGCGGGACGGGACGGGACGTGGCGGGACGGGACATGGCAGGGTGGGGCGGGACAGGACATTCTGGCAAGACAGACCTCGTGTGAAATGCAAATGACCATTCTATAAATATACACAAATATATATTAAGGAGTAAGCCATTTAGAACGGAGACGAGGGAAACACTTTTTCTCACAGAGACCGGTGAGTCTGTGGAATTCTCTGCCTCAGAGGGCGGTGGAGGCGGGTTCTCTGGATGCTTTCAAGAGAGAGCTAGATAGGGCTCTTAAAAATAGCGGAGTCAGTGGATATGGGGAGAAGGCAGGAACGGGGTACTGATTGGGGATGATCAGCCATGATCACATTGAATGGCGGTGCTGGCTCGAAGGGCCGAATGGCCTACTCCTGCACCTGTTGTCTATTGTCTACACAGGCCAGTAACCATTCACGACTTACATCAGGTCAATCACCTGTCCTCGTTAGATACACCGCCAGCTCGATGGTATCCGTCCTCAATTGTCCTTTGTGTTGCCTTTGGTTATAGACCAATGCAGAAGCATACAGGCCCTTCCAAGTACAAGGGTCAGCAATGGGGTCAATGGGAGGTCAGGACTGCTCGCACTAATCTCGGGCAGGTCACCGGTCTAGATGGTCCTGGCCTCCCATCCACCTCATTGGAAACGCTCGGACGATCTTTAATCGGACCCCACTGCCCTAAGCGTTATTCCCTTTATCCGGTATCTCTACACTGTGGACGGCTCGATCGTAATCATGTATCGTCTGTCCACTGACTGGATAGCACGCAACAAAAAGCTTTGCACCAACCATCTGGCAATCATCCCCCCTTCCCCCTTCCCCCTCCCCATCCCCCCCCCACCCCCCTCAACTGTATCCACCTATCACTTGTGGAAACAAGGAACTGCAGATGCTGCTTTATACCAAAGATAGTCACAGAGTGCTGGAGTAACTCAGCGGGTCAGGCAGCATCTGTGGAGAACATGGATAGGTGACGTTTCACAGAGTGCTGGAGTAACTCAGCGGGTCAGGCAGCATCTGTGGAGCGAAGGAAATGGGCAACCTTTCGGCCGAAACCCTGAAGGAAATAGGCAGCGTTTCGGGCCGAAACCCGGAAGGGTTTCGGGCCGAAACGTTGCCTATTTCCTTCGCTCCATAGATGCTGCCGCACCCGCTGAGTTTCTCCAGCATTTTGGTCTACCTTATCATTTATAGTGTGGTTCCGTATAGCTTACAAAGCACAGAAGTACACTGTGCCAGAGTAACTCAGCGGGTCAGACAGCATCTGTGGAGAACATGGATAGGTGACGTTTCGGGTTGGGACCCTTCTTCAGATTAAAGAAGGGACTTGACACGAAAAATCACCCATTCTTTTTCTCCAGACGCCCCCCCCCCCACACCGCGGGCCCCCACCCCCCCACCCCCACACCGCAGGCCCTTGCTCCCCCCCCACCCCCACCCCCGCCAGGCCTAAGCCTGCGACCAATAATCCCCCGCACACACACGCTAGGGACAATTTATACAAACCTGTGCGTCTTTGTAGTGTGGGAGGAAATCCTAACTGTAACCCTCGCCCTAACCCAGTTAGGCTTGGTATACGTATAAATTGTCCCTAGCGTGTGTGGGATAGTGTGCGGGGGGATCGCTGGTCGGTGCGGACTCGGTGGGCCGAAGGGCAGTGTATCTCTGAACTAAATGTGACACAGGGGCCCCAGGGGTTGGACTCCAACCCCCAATGTTCTGCCTGCTCCTCGTGGGAACTAAACCGTTGGCCACGAGTTGTCCCAGAGGCAGATCTCTCTTCCAATGGTCTCTCCAAACCCCCACAGGCAACGGGGGGGGGGGGGGGGGGGGTACAGGCAATGTTGTCAATGTAACAGTGTCACCCACCTGCTCTGGCCATTGAGTGTAAATCCCCACCACCCATTTTGAAGCAAGGCGACGGGGAGCGGGGGGGGGGGGGGGGGGCTGGAGAGATGGGGGGTGTTGTTCCCAAAGTCTGCATTTATCCCGTAGTCAATGTTACTACAACAGATGACGAGGCCTTTGTGCAGTACTATCAGTGGGATCTAACTGTCGCAGGCTGGGTCCACAAATAGGGGTTGTCGGGGAAAGTGGGGGGGTTGGAGAATGGGAGGAGGGAGAGAGAGGGGGAGAAGGGAATGTGAGGGGAGGGGAGGGAGTGGAGAAGTGGAGCAGGGGGGAAAGTGGCCTGCATCACTACACCAGGACTTCCATGAGCAATGACAGGCTGTCCGCACTTGCCTTAATGCACATTCACTATGACTTTGCCCATGACTTGGACACTGTGGTGACTAGGTTTGCACAGTTACATTCCCGGAAAATGGAACTGGAGAATGTGATTGATGGCTAAATGGCAATATATGCTGGTCTGTCTACCAAGAGTGTTGTCCAAGTCTGTGAGATGTCTGCTAATCCCCTCACACTTTGGGAGCCCAAACAGGGCACTGCCAGAAGAGGTGGAAGTCGGGCCACCTACATCAGTGTGCTAGCTGCGGAATGACACAGGCCTTGGACAGCGTTAACGAACGGAGGACTGCCATTAAAGATAAAGTCACACAAACGGGGCACTGCAAGAAGAGGTAGAAGTAGGGCCACCTACATCAGTGTACTGCGGAACGACACATGCTTTAACAAACTGGGGACTGCCATGCCGGATAAACTGGTCTGAGGTGCTACATTCATGGAACCAGGGATGGCATATAGGCTAAGGCCAACAAATGCCCTTGCATTAGTAGAAGTAGTGGTAAATGGCTATATACATTCAGGAGCACCTGAATGATTTTGCAGCATCATGCCAGCCATGCTGAGTGCTGAGTGACAGTGAACTAAGAACTCATTCCAGTCATGCTCGTCAACTTGGCTCAACAATAGTAACACTGGGTGATTCTTTAAAATTCTACTTACCATGCTACTCACCTTTATGTGACATTTACCAGGAGCACCTGAATGAAGTTGCAGCATCATGCCAGCATGTTTGATTGTTTGGTAAACTATATGACAAATTGTGAAATTTAAGATGTTATTATATATTTTTATGTTATGGAATCAAAATCAAGAATTGTGAATTCACATTTCAAAAATTGGTTTCACAATTCAGTAGTGCTGATTTTCAGTATTCCATAATGATATTTGAGAATAGACGAGGTTGCGTCCAAAATACTGATTTTCAAAAATCCAGTTTCTGTGTAGTATGTTCTATTGCATTTATGCAAGAAATACCGATTTCTCCAACAAAATGCGGATTTTCAGCCGTCAACATACGGAAATATTGGGTGAAACTTGGCAACTCTGCAATTATTCACAATCACATTGTGTTTGAGAATTCAAAATGTGATTTGTCATCTTGTTTATGTGTCATCAATGAACTAGAATTTGTTATAATAGTACGACAGTCTGAAGAAGGGTTTCGGCCCGAAACGTTGCCTGTTTCCTTCGCTCCATAGATGCTGCCGCACCCGCTGAGTTTCTCCAGCATTTTTGTGTACCTTCGATTTTCCAGCATCTGCAGTTCCTTCTTTAACAGTAAAATAGGATAGTTTGGAAGTGGTCATTGTAATGTAAATGCACTATTTAGTTTGACTTCACTTTTCATGATGGAAGTTGGTCGAACTAAATGTTGTATTCTCATCACTATTCCATGTTGAAGTTGATGTGATGTGAAGTTGTTAGGTCAGGAGGACCATTAAAGGTGCACTGCACACACTAACACCGTCTAACA
>CM075981.1:3174873-3219873 GCA_038087875.1 Malacoraja senta | reverse complement strand
GCATCTGTGGAGAACATGGATAGGTGACGTTTCAGGTCGAGACCCTTCTTCAGACCCGAAACGTCACCCATTCCTTCTCTCCAGTGATGCTGCCTGCCCCGCTGAGTTACTCCAGTATTTTGCGTCTATTACAATCAAGCTCCACGGTGCAAAGATACAGGATAAAGGGAACAACTTTCAGTGCCTGATTAAGTCAGATTAAAGATAGTTCACAGGTCTCCAATGAGGTAGATGGGAGGTCAGGACCGCTCTCTAGTTGGTGATAGGATGGTTCAGTTGCCTGATAACAGCTGGGAAGTAACTGAAGATAGACACAAAATGCTGGAGTAACTCAGCGGGACAGGCAGCATCTCTGGAGAGAAGGAATGGGTGACGTTTCGGGTGGAGACTCTTCTTCACACTGGTCAGGGATAAGGGAAATGAGAGATATAGACGGTGATGTGGAGAGATATAGGACAATGGATGAAAGATAAGCAAAAAAGTAACGAAGGAAACATGCTGTTTGTTGGGTGAGAACGAGAAGCTGGTGGTGTGTGTTTTCACACTTCTATATCTCTTGCCTGAGGGGAGAGGGGAGAGAAACATAGAAACATAGAAAAATAAGTGCAGGAGTAGCCATTCGGCCCTTCGGGCCAGCACCACAATTCTTTTTTTTATTTTTTTATTTTTTTTTATTTTTATTTATTAGAAGTACATTACATCACAACCACATACATTAATACTCGTCATTTATATCTTCTTACAATTAATGTACTCCCTTTATTTATTTTTTTACACTAGAGAAAGAAAAGATTGAAAGAGAGAAGAAAGTGAAGGAAAAAGTGCAAGTGTAGAAAAGTGTAGAAAATGTAACAACAAAAAAGGACGAAGACCCTATGAGAGCGAAATTAAAAACAAAAAGAAAAAGAGTTAAGAAATAGGCCCTAAGAAAAGAAAAGAGAAAGAGAAAAAAAGAAAAACAAATGGTTTTTTTTTGAGCATCACGTAAATAGGACATACCAACTCTTCAACTATCATCCCCCCTTACCCGACCTCAATTTTTTATTTTTTTAAAGTACTTTTGCACCCTATGTTTGTAATAATTCTATAAATTAGACCACGTCAGGTGGAAGTGATCTGGTTTACCTGCTAGGAGGAGTCTTATCTCTTCAAGGTGTAATGTTTCAAACATATTTGAAATCCACATATGTATAGTTGGTATTGGAGCCTTCTTCCAAAATTTTAGAATTAGCTTTTTTCCAGTTATTAACCCATAATCCATTAATTTCTTTTGAAACACATTTAGTTCTGGATCATCTTCCGTTATTCCGAAGATAATCCATTCTGCTTTGGGTATCAGTCTTGTTTTAAATAACTTTGTAAAGATTTCAAAAATTTCATTCCAAAATTTTTGAATTTTTGTACAGAAGACAAATGAGTGCGCTATAGTTGCTTCATCTAGTTGATCATCTAGAATCAGTACCCCGTTCCTGCTTTCTCCCCTATCCCTTGATTCCATTAGCCCTAAGAGCTAAAGCTAACTCTCTCTTGAAAACATCCAGTGAATTGTCCTCCACTGCCTTCTGTGGCAGAGAATTCCACAGATTCACAACTCTCTGGGTGAAAAAGTTTTTCCTTATCTAATCCATGTCCCTGTCCAGATGTTGCCCTAGTCCCAGCCTCAACTACCTCCTCTGGCAGTTTGTTCCATGCACCCACCGCCCTCTCTAAGAATACAATTGCCCTTCAGGTTCCTATTCAATCTTTCCCCTCTCACCTTAAACCTATGTTGGCTGGCTCGAGGGGCCGAATGGCCTACTCCTGCACCTATTGTCTATTGTCTATGTCCCCTGGTACGTGATTCCTCTACTCGTCGTGGCTATCCCTCGAGGTGGAGGATCATGGTCTACGTTCTGTTGTTTTTACGGACTCTCAGGTGGTTTGTGAGTCCAATCCTGGCTTTGAAAGCTCTTCGACATTCAGGACAGGTCATTCCGGATGGCAGATCGGGCTTTGTTTGTTGCCGCCTCTCTTTCCGTTTTCTTCTCTTCTCTTCTAATTCTGCGCATCTCTTGGCTTCGAAGGTCGCTGCCCCTTCTTGGTTGATGGCTCGCCAGAGTTCCCTGTCCTTGGCATTGGTTTCCCAGTTGTCCATGTTGATTGCACAGTTCGTCATGCTGGCTTTTAAGGCGTCTTCGAATCCCTTATGTTGTCCGCCTCTTTTCATTCACCCAGTCTATTCCCGTCACGATTTTATACACCTCTAGACGATCACCCACTTAGCCTCCAGTGTTCCAAGGAATATAGTCCTCGCCTGCTCAGCCTTTCCCTGTAGCCTGCACATAGTGGCAGAGAGTTGTGGACCCAGCCCCGGCCATGTTGCATTGTTTCTATGACAGGTTTAGAGGGATGTGGGTCGAACGCAGGCAAATGGGGCCGCTGTAGACGGGGCATGTTGGTCAGCATGGGGGGGGGGGGTTGGGCCGAAGGGCCTGTGTCCGTGTTGTGTGACTCTGTGACCATGGATGTTCGCTGGCAAGAGGATCAGTCCCCAGGGATATCCCCCTTTCCCAAGCTGACAAAATCCTGCATAGACCAGCAGCTGTTACGGGCCGCATTTGGAGCATTGCATGCAGTTCCGGTTACACCCTTGCAGTGTGGATGTGGAGGCTTTGGGGAGGGCGCAGGATTAGAGAGTTCCAGCTACAGGGAGAGGTTGGACAGGCTGGGCTTGTTTCCTCTGGAGCGTCGGAGGCTGAGGAGGGATTCTAGACTCAAGAGTCTCTCTTATTGTCAAATGTCCCGGATAGGACAATGAAATTCTTAGTTGCCGCAGCACAACAGAATATGTCAATATTATAAGCATACTTGTCAGTATAAGTATACATGACAGAAGTGTATCAAATTATGAGAGGCGTAGACAGGGCAGACAGTCAGAACCTTTTCCCAGAGTGGAGATGTCCAAGACTAGAGGGCGCAGCTTTATGGTGAGAGGGGCAAATGTTAAAAAGAGATGTGCGGGGGCAAGTTGTTTCACACAGAGGGTGGTGGGGGCCTGGGGTGGGGGTGGTGGGGGCCTGGAACGCGCCTGCCAGGGGTGGGGGTGGTGGAGGCAGATACCATAGTGGTGTTTAAGAGGCTTTTAGACAGAGGGAATGGAGGGATACGGATCACGTGCAGGCAGAGGGGGGTTAGTTTAACTTGGCATCATGTCCAGCACGGACATTGTGGTTCGCTGATCTTTTTCACTGAACCGTTTGTCACTCGTTTATTTCTATTGTTTACAGGTTACAAAGTTTCCATATTGTGTAGCGTTGCTGCAAGTAACAGTGTCATTGTTCTATCTGGGTCACACGACAAGAAACCACTCTGGACTCTGGACATTGTGGGCCGAAGGGCCTGCTCCTGTGCTGTACTCTTGTATGTTGTATGTTGTATGTTGTATGTTGTATCTTCTAATAGAGACCAATACATTTCTGGATGTTGAGAGGACTGACGGGAGAGGAGATCAAGATAGATTGAGGTAGCGCTGACGTTCCACAGGGTGCTGGAGTAACTCAGCGGGTCAGGCAGCATCTGTGGAGCGAAGGACGTTTCGGGTTGAGACCCTTAAGGGTGAGGCAGCATCTATGGAGCGAAGGAATAGGTGACGTTTCGGGTCGAGACCCGGAAGGGTCTCGACCCGAAACGTCACCTATTCCTTCGCTCCATAGATGCTGCCTCACCCGCTGAGTTTCTCCAGCATTTTTGTTGGACCAATGTTCAGAACATAGAACATAAAACAGTCCAGCACAGGAACAGGCCCTTCAGCAAAAAGGACACAGAGTGCTGGAGTAAGTCAGCGGGTCAGGCAGCATCTGTGGGAAAATGGATAGGTGATGTTTCACAGAGTGCTGGAGTAACTCAGCGGGTCAGGCAGCATCTGTGGAGAACATGGATAGGTGACGTTTCTCAGAGTGCTGGAGTAACTCAGCGGGTCAGGCAGCATCTGTGGAGAACATGGATAGGTGACGTTTCACAGAGTGCTGGAGTAACTCAGCGGGTCAGGCAGCATCCCTGGAGAACATGGATAGGTGACGTTTCGGGTCGGGGCCCTCATTCTGTCCCTTTGTCTTCAGCAGCTGAAACAACTCAGCCCTTTCTGTATTAAACGCGATACCATCTGACTCATTGCTCTGGCAGTTCAGCCAACATCGCTTATCTCTTTCCTTATCTTACGAAACAGCAAAATAATGTCACCATCTCCGCCCTTTTTGAAACAAGACAACCTGACACCCAGCTGGTGCTGTGCAGAAGGTTTCTGCACAGTTAGAACGTCAGTGTGCAGACGGCGCTGATGCGACTGGCACTGGCTCACCTGGCCGGTTACCGAGCAGGTGAACATGCCTTGTGCCACGTGGTCACGGCTGAGGCATGGGGCGCAGGCACAGTTGGCCTAGTGTTGGGGCGTGGTGCAAGATAACTGCTGGGTGTAAACATGGTTAGGTGTGTGAACCAACTGTGAGATTCTCATCGTAAAACTGTAAAACAAACATCTCCTTAACACCACAAACCTTGCACATTCGGTCGGTGTCATCTGGTGAGAACTCTGTCAAGTCAAGTCAATCTGTCACGTTCACATCCAAGATGTGAATCGGGGGCCCCCATCGCCACTGAGTTCTGTTCAGTTTATTGTCACCGATACCGAGCTACAGTGAAAACCTATTGACAGACACAAAACGCTGGAGTAACTCAGCGGGGGGGCAGGCAACATCTCTGAAGGGAAGGAATGGGTGGCGTTTCGGGTCAATTCCCTTCTTCAGGGCTTTTGTTGCGTGCTAACCAGTCGGCGGAAAGAAAATACAGTACATGATTACAATCGGGCTGTTCGCAGTGTACAGATACATCTTCTTATCAAGTCCACATACAAGATGAGAAATTGTTCAGCCAGAACTGAACACACTTCTCAGCATCTGCATACAATGTCGCCTTGTTGCTTCTTGTGTGTGGTGGTGGAGAGATTGGTGGAAACAGGATCGTCACGTGAAAGCTCTTTCCTTGACCCCCCCCCCCACGGATACATGAGAAGGGAATAACGTTTAGTGCGAGGTAAAGCCAGCAAAGTCCAATCAAGGATAGTCCGAGGGTCACCAGTGAGGTAGATAGTAGTTCTGGTTGTGGTAGGACGGTTCAGTTGCCTGATAACAGCCGGGAAGAAACTGTCCCTGAATCTGGAGGTGTGTGTTTTCACGCTTCTGTACCTCTTGCCCGATGGGAGAGGGGAGAAGAGGGAGTGGCCGGGGGTGAGACTGGTCCTTGATGATGCTGCTGGCCTTGCCGAGGCAGCGTGAGGTGTAGATGGGGTCAGTGGAAGGGAGGTTGGTTTGTGCGACGGTCTGGGCTGCGTCCACAATTCGCTGCAATTTCTTGCGGTCTTGGGTGGAGCCGTTCAGTTGCAGTTACAGCCAACTCCGTCAGTGGGAAGCCCCACAAAGTGCTGGAGGAACTCAGCGGGTCAGGCCAGAGAATGGACAGACCACGTTTTCGGGGTCGGGACCTTTTCTAAAGACTGAAGAAGGAAATCTAAAGAATCTTCCCGATCTGAAAGTAACCCCTTGCGTTCCCTCTCTCTCCCCCCACCCCACCCCCCACCCCCTAGTACCACTTCCCCTTACACACAAGGGACCATTTACAGAGGGGCCAATTAACCTACAAACCCGCACGCCTTTGGAGTGTGGCAGGAAACCGGAGCACCCGGAGGAAACCCACGCTGTCACGGGAAACACGTGCAAACTCCGTACAGACAGCCCCCGAGGTCAGGTTCAAACCCGGGTCTCTGGCGATGTGAGGCAGCAGCACTACCTGCTGTGCCATCATGACATTGTCTGAGTAACTCTACACCCATTGTCCGATCTGGGACACATGACAATAAAACTCTCTTGACTTGACTTGAGTTGAGTTGACTGGGTCCTGTTTCCTACGTTACAGCACATCATTGAAGTGAAACATTCCCTCCATTGATGCTGCCCGACTTGCTGAGCTTTTCCAACGACTTGCTCCGTTTAACTCTGCACTATGGCGCCAACTTATAAGTAACAGGAGCAGAATTAGGCCGTTCGGCCCATCAAGTCTACTCCGCCATTCAATCGTGGCTGATCTATCTCTCCCTCCTAACCCCATTCTCCTGCCTTCTCCCCATAACCCCTGACACCCGCACTAATGTTACCGCCCTCCAAGCTGCTGGGGATGTTCTTTCACCTTCCACATCGAGGAAAGGGAGGCCATGCCAATGACGTCCGGACAGGGACATGGAAGGGAAACAAGTTATATTCAGCTGTGGCACCAGCAGCACCATGCAATGGACCAATACTTCTTTTTAATCTTGCGTTGGTCTAAATAAATCTCTCGCTTGAGGTGACACCCAATCTTCACATCCAGTAACTGTGAGACTTCCGGTTCTATTTCCAGTAAATGCAACTTGCATTCAGCCCGTAGCTCGTCAAGTAATCTACAGAAGCCTCACATCACTGCTACACAGCTGATCACTTGCGAAATCGATACTCTCGACCAAAACTGCAATTTGCTGCAGAATCAGGCGTCGTTTTCAGAATGACTTTGTGTCACTCATCACGTTTCAGCCCGTGTGTGGGGAGATACGCAACTGTGAATCACACTGAGAAAATATCACAACCTAAACTTGCAAAATGCTCACACCCCTAACCCCATCTTTCACCCATGGTCACGGAGGTCAGATGGCTGTAAACAGCTCGGTTATAATCATGTCTTGTTTAGTTTAGGGATACAGCACGGAAACAGGCCCTTCGGCCCACCGGGTCCGTGCCGACCGGCGATCCCCGCACACTAACACTATCCTACACACACTAGGGACAATTTAAACATTTACACCAAGCCAATTAACCTACAAACCTGCACGTCTTTGGAGTGTTGGAGGCCACGGGGAGAACGTACAAACTCCGTACAGACAGCACCCGTAGTCGGGATCAAACCCGGGTCTCTGGCGCTGAGAGGCAGCAGCTCCACCCGCTGCGGATGTGGCCACATCCCTCCAAGCATTCCCCATCCCTGGACTGTGGCTGAGTCTGTGATGCCTCGACAAGCAAGTATCTCCCTGTATTGTGTTAAAGAAGGAACTGCGGATGCTGGAAAGTCGAAGGTACACAAAAATGCTGGAGAAACTCAGCGGGTGCAGCAGCATCTATGGAGCGAAGGAAACAGGCAACGTTTTGGGCCGAAACCCTTCTTCAGACTGATAGGGGGTGGGGAGAAGAAAGGAAAAAGGCGGAGGAGGAGCCCGAGGGCTGAGGGATGGGAGGAGACAACCAGAGGGCTGAGGAAAGGGGAGGAGACAGCAAGGGCTAGCAAAATTGGGAGAATTCAATGTTCAAACTGTACCTCATCGCACTGCGCAGATGATGATAAACCCGAGTGTAAGTATCACCGCCCTGGATGCAAGGGGGCGCCGAGGACTGAGATAAGTTCAGACGTTCTAGGAGCGGAATTAGGCCATTGGCCCATCAATTTTGGGCCCCATATCTGAGGAGGCGACTGAGACCCTGTCTTCTCTTGACTATAGTCCCTGCCTCAACTACCTCCTCTGGCAGCTCGTTCCATACACCCACTGTGTGACAATGTTGACCCTCAGGTTCCTATTGAATCTCGTCCCTCCCACTTGTAACCTTTGTCCTTTGGTTCTTGATTCCCCTACTCATGGTAAAAGACTGTGGACATTCACTCTAGCTATCATTTTATATACGTCCAATAGACACAAGGTGCTGGAGTAACTCAGCGGGTCAGGCAGCATCTGTGGAGAACATGGATAGGTGACGTTTACACAGAGTGCTGGAGTAACTCAGCGGGTGCGGCAGCATCTATGGAGCGAAGGAAATAGGCAACCTTTCGGGCCGAAACCCTGAAGGAAATAGGCAACGTTTCGGCCCGAAACCCTTCCGGGTTTCGGCCCGAAACGTTGCCTATTTCCTTCGCTCCATAGATGCTGCCGCACCCGCTGAGTTTCTCCAGCATTTTGGTCTACCTTATCATTTATAGTGTGGTTCCGTATAGCTTACAATGCACAGAAGTACACTGTGCCAGAGTAACTCAGCGGGTCAGGCAGCATCTGTGGAGAACATGGATAGGTGACGTTTCACAGAGTGCTGGAGTAACTCAGCGGGTCAGGCAGCATCTGTGGAGAACATGGATGGGTGACGTTTCACAGAGTGCTGGAGTAACTCAGCGGGTCAGGCAGCATCCCTGGAGAGAAGGAAGAGGTGACATTTCGGGAAGAGAACCAACTTTTTGTGTCTATCTTCGGTGTAAACCAGCATCTGCCAATACAGTTTACATACCCCGGCATTCCCTCTCTCTCTCCATCCCTCCCCCACCCAAGTGGCACCAGCTTCTCGTTCTCACCCAGCAAACAGCGAACAACGGCCTGTTTCCTTTATCATCGTTACATTTTTTGCATATCTTTCACTCATTGTTCTTTATCTCTCTACATCACTGTCTGTATCTCTTGTTTCCCTTAACCCCAACCAGTCCGGAGAAGGGTCTCCACCCGAAACGTCACCCATTCCTTCTCTCCAGAGATGCTGCCTGTCCCGCTGAGTTACTCCAGCTTTTTGTGTCTAGTCCTGGCAACATCCTCGTAAATCTTCTCGGCTTAACTCTTTCCAGCTTGACGACATCCTTCCCATAGCAGGGTGACCGAAACTGAATGCGATACTCTAAGGTAATCACACAGGTGGGTGCAGATGTGGGCAGGTAAACCACATGGGCACTGAGGGTGTTTGGGTATTATTGTCGTTTGCATGTTTGTGTGTATCTATGTCTGTGCATATATATATATATATATATATATGATCTACACATGTGTGTACTTGTGAGTATGTTCGCCATCACCGAGATCGCCAGTGTTGGAGCCCCGACCAGCGCGGCCCGTGGACTTCGGGAGCTGCGGTCTCCGGGGAGGAAGCGGCTGTTCCGGACACTCCGGGCCGCTGAAGAGTGCTCACCCGACGACGGAGCTCCACCATCCGGCGAGAGGGCCTGAAGCATCGGGCTGCCGTAGAGGCCACTGCCGAGGCCTCAATAGGCACCGACTATGGGTGAACAGGGGATGGGACTGGACTTTGCTGCCTTCCTCCACAGTGGGAACCATTGTGCGGGGGATGTTTTTATGTTTATTGTTAAATTCTTTAATGTTGTGTCTTATCTTTATTCGTTTGCTGCATTGGCAAGTCAAATTTCACTACACCATTTGATAATAAATGTCCTTTGTGTCCTTTGTATGTGTATATACACACACACACTGAACTTTTTCCACCAATATATTGTTTACAGTTTCCTATGTTTCCATGTTGTGTTCTGCGGCTGTAGGTACGAACGTCGATGTTCTAGCTGGGACATATGACAATAAAACACTCTTCACTCTTGCATCCTTGTGATTGAGGCAGTGCAGCGTAGGTTCACGAGATTGATCCCTGGGATGGCTGGACTGTCGTATGAGGAAAGATTGAAAAGACTAGGCTTGTATTACATAGAAACATAGAAACATAGAAAATAGGTGCAGGAGTAGGCCATTCGGCCCTTCGAGCCTGCACCGCCATTCAATGTGATCATGGCTGATCATCCAACTCAGTATCCTGTACCTGCCTTCTCTCCATACCCCCTGATCCCTTTAGCCACAAGGGCCACATCTAACTCCCTCTTAAATATAGCCAATGAACTGGCCTCAACTACCCTCTGTGGCAGAGGGTTCCAGAGATTCACCACTCTCTGTGTGAAAAATGTTTTTCTCATCTCGGTCCTAAAGGATTTCCCCTTTATCCTTAAACTGTGACCCCCTTGTCCTGGACTTCCCCAACATCGGGAACAATCTTCCTGCATCTAGCCTGTCCAACCCCTTAAGAATTTTGTAAGTTTCTATAAGATCCCCCCTCAATCTTCTAAATTCTAGAAATTCTAGTATTCACTGGAGTTTAGAAGGATGAGGGGGCATCTTATAGAAGCATATAAAATTATAAAAGGACTGGGTAAGCTAGATGCAGGAAAAATGTTCCCAATGTTGGGCGAGTCCAGAACCAGGGGCCACAGTCTTAGAATAAAGGGGAGGCCATTTAAGACTGAGGTGAGAAAAAACTTTTTCACCCAGAGAGTTGTGAATTTGTGGAATTCCCTGCCACAGAGGGCAGTGGAGGCCAAGTCACTGGGTGGATTTAAGAGAGAGTTAGATAGAGCTCTAGGGGCTAGTGGAGTCAAGGGATATGGGGAGAAGGCAGGCACGGGTTATTGATTGGGGACGATCAGCCATGATCCCAATGAATGGCGGTGCTGGCTCGAAGGGCCGAATGGCCTCCTCCTGCACCTATTTTCTATGTTTCTATGAATGGTCAAAATGCCAAGAGGCTGTGTGGAATTTGTACGCTCTCCCCGTGACCTGCGTGGGTTTTCGCCGGGATCTCCGGTTTCCTCCCACATTCCAAAGACGTGCAGGTTTGTAGGCTAATTGGCTTGGTATAAGTGTAAATTGTCCCTAGTGTGTGTAGGGGGTGATCGCTGGTCGGCGCGGACCCGGTGGGCTGAAGGGCCTGTTTCCGCGCTGTCTCTCTAAAGTCTAAAGGCAGCATCGCGCCATCGGGCTGCTGGTGAAACTCAGCTTTGATCATCTGGAGAGAAAACAAAATCGAAATTGCATTTTGTTGGTGGAAATATTGAACATTGTTGATTTGAAAAACGGTGATAGTGGGAATGGAAGAAAAATGTTATTCTGGTTATGAGAACATGAGATAAATATCAGAAGGAGTAAAATTGGTAAATTCGTACATTTTCCACTTTCACACAAAACTATCAAAGTGGAAAGAACTAACTTGTGTCTCCTCTTATTGCAGATGTAAACATTGGTTCCATGGCTTCACAAACCTTGTCATGTAATGTGTAGTTCATCGGTAGTCTAGTTTATTGTCACGTGTATCGAGGTACAGTGTAAAGCTTTTGTTGCGTGCTAACCGGTCAGCACAAAGACAATACATGATTACAATCGATCCGTTTACAGTGTACAGATACAGGATAAGGGAATAACGTTTAGTGCAAGGTAAAGCCAGCACTGCAGATGCTGGTTTAATACAGAAGGTAGACACAGAGTGCTGGAGTAACTCAGCGGGTCAGGCAGCATCTGTGGAGCGAAGGAAATGGGCAACCTTTCGGGCCGAAACCCTGAAGGAAATAGGCAACGTTTCGGGCCGAAACCCGGAAGGGTTTCGGGCCGAAACTTTGCCTATTTCCTTCGCTCCACAGATGCTGCCGCACCCACTGAGTTTCTCCAGCATTTTGGTTACCTTATCATTTATAGTGTGGTTCCGTATAGCTTACAAAGCACAGAAGTACACTGTGCCAGAGTAACTCAGCGGGTCAGGCAGCATCTGTGGGGAACGTGGATAGGTGACGTTTCACAAAGTGCTGGAGTAACTCAGCGGGTCAGGCAGCATCTGTGGAGAACATGGATAGGTGACGTTTCACAGAGTGCTGGAGTAACTCAGCGGGTCAGGCAGCACCTGTGGAGAACGTGGATAGGTGACGTTTCACAGAGTGCTGGAGTAACTCAGCGGGTCAGGCAGCACCTGTGGAGAACGTGGATAGGTGACGTGGATAATAAAGGTTTGTGGCAGTGTTATGAACCACAGCTTGTGAAGTTCAATGTGATATTTTAAAGAAGACATTTTATATCTGTGTGTGTAAGTGTGAATGTGTGTGTCTGCGTGTGTGTGTCTGTGTGGGTGCCTGAGTGAGTGCATGTTAGTGTGTGTATGAGATTGTGTGTGTGTTAGTGTGTTTGAGTGTGCGTGTGAATGTGTGTTTGAGCTAGTTTGTGTGTGTGAGTGTGTGTGTGAGTGTGTGTGTGTGTGTGTGTGTGTGTGTGTGTGCGTGTGTGTGTGAGTGCGTGTGAGTGTGTGTGTGTGTGAGTGTGTGTGAGTGTGTGTGAGTGTGTGTGTAAGTGTGTGTGTGTGTGTGAGTGTGTGTGTGTGTGTGTGTGTGTGAGTGTGTGTGAGTGCGTGTGAGTGTGTGTGTGTGTGTGAGTGTGTGTGAGTGCGTGTGAGTGTGTGTGTGTGAGTGTGTGTGTGTGTGTGTGAGTGTGTGTGAGTGTGAGTGTGTGTGAGTGTGTGTGAGTGTGTGTGAGTGCGTGTGAGTGCGTGTGAGTGTGTGTGTGTGTGTGTGTGTGAGTGTGTGTGTGTGTGTGTGTGAGTGTGTGTGAGTGTGTGTGAGTGTGTGTGAGTGTGTGTGTTAGTGTGTGTGTGTGAGTGTGCGTGAGTGTGTGTGTGTGTGTGAGTGTGTGTGAGTGTGTGTGTGTGTGTGAGTGTGTGTGTGTGTGTGAGTGTGTGTGAGTGTGTGTGTGTGTTAGTGTGAGTGTGTGAGCGTGTGTGTGTGAGTGTGTGAGTGAGTGTGTGTGTGAGTGTGTGTGAGTGCGTGTGAGTGTGTGTGAGTGTGTGTGAGTGAGTGTGTGTGTGAGTGTGTGAGTGTGTGTGAGTGCGTATGAGTGTGAGTGTGTGTGAGTGTGTGTGAGTGTGTGTGTGAGTGCGTGTGAGTGTGTGTGAGTGCGTATGAGTGTGTGTGTGTGAGTGTGTGTGAGTGTGAGTGTGTGAGTGTGTGTACCCAGAGTGGTATATCTCCATTAATCTTTGCCCCACTCACCTTCCTGTTGAGCACAGACATAGTGGGCTGAAGGGCCTGTCCTATGTTCCTGTGGGACTCCCGACATGATGAAAGTCGGTGGCTGCATCACCCTGTACCCACTCCACTTCTCCACCACATCTCTGACATTTTTTACTCCGCTACTTATTTCAAAATGCCTTTGCTGTCTAACGTTAATTTGTGACCAAAATAAGTGTTTCTTTAGATGGTGAAGCAAGGCTTCAAAGTTCCAAATGTCCTCACGGACAGAGAACTTCCTCGGATCCAAACCCAGCTCGCTGCACCAATCTCACGCCTCCCTCTCTCCACCAAACTACAGCAGCCTGAAGAAGGGATTGGCGGTTAACCGGCCCTCTGTAAATTACCCCTAGTGTGTAGGATGCCAAAGTGGGATAACATACAACTAGTGTAAACGTGTGATCGATGGTCAGCGTGGACTCGGTGGGCCGAAGGGCCTGTACCGCTAAACTAGAAGCTCGAAACTTTAAAAAGGGCCCTGACCCGAAACGCCGCCTGTCCCTTCCCCCCACAGACGCTGCCCGACCCGCTGAGTTCCTCCAGCACTTTAGAAACAGAAAAAACATAACAAAATTGATGCAGGAGTCGGCCATTCGCCCCCTCGAGCCAGCATCGCCATTCAATACGATCATGGCTGATCATCCACAATCAGTACCCCGTTCCTGCCTTCTCCCCATATCCCATTGATTCCTTTAGCCCTAAGAGCTAAATCTAACTCTCTCTTGAAAACATCCGGTGAATTGGCCTCCACTGCCCTCTGTGGCAGAGAATTCCACAGATTCACAACTCCCTGGGTGAAAAAGTTTTCCTCATCTCAGTCCTAAATGGCCGACCCCTTATTCTTAAACTGTGATCAGCCATGATCACATTGAATGGCGGTGTTGGGTCGAAGGGCCGAATAGCCTAATCATGCACCTATTGTGTATTGTGACCCCTGGTTCTGGACTCCCCCAACATCGGGAACTTTTTTCCAGCATCTAGCCTGTCCAATCCCTTTAGAATTTTACGTTTCCATAAGATCCCCTCTCATCCTTCCAAATTCCAGTGAATACAAGCCCAGTCAACCCATTCTTTCATCATTTTTGCCTGCGCCTCCATCTTGTACCTCATGGTTTCCAGCTCCAGTCAGCTGCTCTACATCGGTGAAACCAAGCGCAGGCTTGGCGATCGCTTCACCCAACACCTCCGCTCGGTTCCCAATAACCAACCTGATCTCCCGGTGGCTCAGCACTTCAACTCCCCCTCCCATTCCGAATCCGACCGTTCTGTCCTGGGCCTCCTCCATGGCCAGAGTGAGTCCCAGTGGTATGAACATTGACTTCTCCAATTTCAGGTAGTCCCTGCTTTCTCCTCCCCTTCCCAGCTCTCCCTCAGCCCACTGTCTCCGCCTCTTCCTTTCTTCTTCCCGCCCCCCCCCCCACCTCCACATCAGTCTGAAGAAGGGTCTCGACCCGAATCATCGCCAATTTCCTTCGCTCCGTAGATGCTGCCTCACCCGCTGAGTTTCTCCAGCATTTTTTGTCTACCTTCGATTTTTCCAGCATCTGCAGTTACATAGAAACATAGAAACATAGAAAATAGGTGCAGGAGGAGGCCATTCGGCCCTTCGAGCCAGCACCGCCATTCATTGTGATCATGGCTGATCGTCCCCTATTAATAACCCGTGCCTGCCTTCTCCCCATATCCCTTGACTCCACTACCCCCTAGAGCTCTATCTAACTCTCTCTTAAATCCATCCAGTGACTTGGCCTCCACTTCCCTCTGTGGCAGGGAATTCCACAAATTCACAACTCTCCGGGTGAAAACGTTTTTTCTCACCTCAGTCTTAAATGACCCTCCCCTTTATTCTACGACTGTGTGGCCCCTGGTTCTGGACTGGCCCAACATTGGGAACATTTTTCCTGCATCTAGCTTGTCCAGTCCTTTTATAATTTGATCTGTTTCTATAAGTTCCTTCTTAGACATTCTTTCATCACGTGTGTTTTGCTTGTTCCCTGAACCTTCACCAGCTCTCCCTTTGCCTTTGTTTACATAGCAGTTTCAACATCACCTCCATCTTTTGATGAGAAATTGCTCTTCAGCGCCGAAACGTTGCCTATTTCCTTCGCTCCATAGATGCTGCCGGAACATGGATAGGTGACGTTTCACAGAGCGCTGGAGTAACTCAGCGGGTCAGGCAGCATCTGTGGGGAACATGGATAGGTGACGTGGATAATAAAGGTTTGTGGCAGTGTTATGATCCACAGCTTGTGAAGTTCAATGTGATATTTGAAAGAAGACATTTTATATGTGTGTGTGTAAGTGTGAATGTGTGTGTCTGCGTGTGTGTGTCTGTGTGGGTGCCTCAGTGAGTGCATGTTAGTGTGTGTATGAGATTGTGTGTGTGTCAGTGTGTGTGAGTGTGCGTGTGAATGTGTGTTTGAGCTAGTTTGTGTGTGTGAGTGTGTGTGAGTGTGTGTGTGGGAGTGTGTGTGAGTGAGTGTGTGTGTGTGTGAGTGTGTGAGTGAGTGTGTGTGTGAGTGTGTGTGAGTGCGTGTGAGTGTGTGTGAGTGTGTGTGAGTGTGTGTGAGTGTGTGTGAGGTGCGTATGAGTGTGAGTGTGTGTGAGTGTGTGTGTGTGTGTGTGTGTGAGTGCGTGTGAGTGTGTGTGAGTGCGTATGAGTGTGTGTGTGTGAGTGTGTGTGAGTGTGAGTGTGTGAGTGTGTGTACCCAGAGTGGTATATCTCCATTAATCTTTGCCCCACTCACCTTCCTGTTGAGCACAGACATAGTGGGCTGAAGGGCCTGTCCTATGTTCCTGTGGGACTCCCGACATGATGAAAGTCGGTGGCTGCATCACCCTGTACCCACTCCACTTCTCCACCACATCTCTGACATTTTTTACTCCGCTACTTATTTCAAAATGCCTTTGCTGTCTAACGTTAATTTGTGACCAAAATAAGTGTTTCTTTAGATGGTGAAGCAAGGCTTCAAAGTTCCAAATGTCCTCACGGACAGAGAACTTCCTCAGATCCAAACCCAGCTCGCTGCACCAATCTCACGCCTCCCTCTCTCCACCAAACTACAGCAGCCTGAAGAAGGGATTGGCGGTTAACCGGCCCTCTGTAAATTACCCCTAGTGTGTAGGATGCCAAAGTGGGATAACATACAACTAGTGTAAACGTGTGATCGATGGTCAGCGTGGACTCGGTGGGCCGAAGGGCCTGTACCGCTAAACTAGAAGCTCGAAACTTTAAAAAGGGCCCTGACCCGAAACGCCGCCTGTCCCTTCCCCCCACAGACGCTGCCCGACCCGCTGAGTTCCTCCAGCACTTTAGAAACAGAAAAAACATAACAAAATTGATGCAGGAGTCGGCCATTCGCCCCCTCGAGCCAGCATCGCCATTCAATACGATCATGGCTGATCATCCACAATCAGTACCCCGTTCCTGCCTTCTCCCCATATCCCATTGATTCCTTTAGCCCTAAGAGCTAAATCTAACTCTCTCTTGAAAACATCCGGTGAATTGGCCTCCACTGCCCTCTGTGGCAGAGAATTCCACAGATTCACAACTCCCTGGGTGAAAAAGTTTTCCTCATCTCAGTCCTAAATGGCCGACCCCTTATTCTTAAACTGTGATCAGCCATGATCACATTGAATGGCGGTGTTGGGTCGAAGGGCCGAATAGCCTAATCATGCACCTATTGTGTATTGTGACCCCTGGTTCACTCCCCCAACATCGGGAACTTTTTTCCAGCATCTAGCCTGTCCAATCCCTTTAGAATTTTACGTTTCCATAAGATCCCCTCTCATCCTTCCAAATTCCAGTGAATACAAGCCCAGTCAACCCATTCTTTCATCATTTTTGCCTGCGCCTCCATCTTGTACCTCATGGTTTCCAGCTCCAGTCAGCTGCTCTACATCGGTGAAACCAAGCGCAGGCTTGGCGATCGCTTCACCCAACACCTCCGCTCGGTTCCCAATAACCAACCTGATCTCCCGGTGGCTCAGCACTTCAACTCCCCCTCCCATTCCGAATCCGACCGTTCTGTCCTGGGCCTCCTCCATGGCCAGAGTGAGTCCCAGTGGTATGAACATTGACTTCTCCAATTTCAGGTAGTCCCTGCTTTCTCCTCCCCCTTCCCAGCTCTCCCTCAGCCCACTGTCTCCGCCTCTTCCTTTCTTCTTCCCGCCCCCCCCCCCACCTCCACATCAGTCTGAAGAAGGGTCTCGACCCGAATCATCGCCAATTTCCTTCGCTCCGTAGATGCTGCCTCACCCGCTGAGTTTCTCCAGCATTTTTTGTCTACCTTCGATTTTTCCAGCATCTGCAGTTACATAGAAACATAGAAACATAGAAAATAGGTGCAGGAGGAGGCCATTCGGCCCTTCGAGCCAGCACCGCCATTCATTGTGATCATGGCTGATCGTCCCTTATTAATAACCGTGCCTGCCTTCTCCCCATATCCCTTGACTCCACTACCCCCTAGAGCTCTATCTAACTCTCTCTTAAATCCATCCAGTGACTTGGCCTCCACTGCCCTCTGTGGCAGGGAATTCCACAAATTCACAACTCTCCGGGTGAAAACGTTTTTTCTCACCTCAGTCTTAAATGACCCTCCCCTTTATTCTACGACTGTGTGGCCCCTGGTTCTGGACTGGCCCAACATTGGGAACATTTTTCCTGCATCTAGCTTGTCCAGTCCTTTTATAATTTGATCTGTTTCTGTAAGTTCCTTCTTAGACATTCTATCATCACGTGTGTTTTGCTTGTTCCCTGAACCTTCACCAGCTCTCCCTTTGCCTTTGTTTACATAGCAGTTTCAACATCACCTCCATCTTTTGATGAGAAATTGCTCTTCAGCTCCGTGACCAGCGTACTGAGAAACGTGTGTGTGCGCGCTGCAAAGCCACGGCAGCCAGCCGCCATGGCTGGGAAGATCAGAAACGCCTGCAGAGGTTGAATTAGAATTGATCATAAACTGACAGTGCCAAAACGGAGTTCCTTTCAGTCAGAGTTTATCTCAACCGTTCATTTTTTGCCCTTTGTACTTTTCAGTAATTTCTCCCACACGTTTAGTAGAACAGCACGAGACCTATGACTCAATCAAATGGCAGTGCCTTGATAATTCTGTGCAGTTATTGTGTAGTCGCAGTCAAATGCCTGTCCCACTCTCACGATTTTTTTACCAGCGACTTGCCGGCACCCGTCACAGTCGCAGCGGGCGGCCGAAAATGTTTGACATGTTGCAAATCCAGCTTTGACGAGAAAAAGATAGTCACGGCCATACAGGCGTCACCTCGCGGTCACCCCGTCACCCCGCGAACAGTACAGCACAGGAACAGGCCCTTCGGCCCATCAATGTCTCTGCCTAACACGGAGCGCGTGTGCGTGTGTGGTCTTTCCGCTGACTGGTTAGCACGCAACAAAAAAAGCTTTTACACTGTACCTCGGTACACGTGACAATAAACTCAACTCAACTAAACTATATTAAGGAACTGCAGGTGCTGGTTTTCCCCCACACAAAAAGACACAAAGTGCTGGAGTAACTCAGCGGGTCAGGCAGCATCTGTGGAGAACATGGATAGGTGACGTTTCGCAGAGTGCTGGAGTAACTCAGCGGGTCAGGCAGCATCTGTGGAGCGAAGGAAATGGGCAACCTTTCAGGGCCGAAACCCTGAAGGAAATAGGCAACGTTTCGGGCCGAAACCCGGAAGGGTTTCGGGCCGAAACGTTGCCTATTTCCTTCGCTCCATAGATGCTGCCGGAACATGGATAGGTGACGTTTCACAGCGTGCTGGAGTAACTCAGCGGGTCAGGCAGCATCTGTGGAGAACATGGATAGGTGACGTTTCACAGAGCGCTGGAGTAACTCAGCGGGTCAGGCAGCATCTGCGGAGAACATGGATAGGTGACGTTTCACAGAGCGCTGGAGTAACTCAGCGGGTCAGGCAGCATCTGTGGAGGAACATGGATAGGTGACGAGTGGGGTCACTGATTTTAATCATGACACTCACTCAAAATTGCGATTTTATTTGCTGAAGTCACTGATGGGTTTTTTTTTTGCGCTCGGAGCCCTGGAGAAACTGCTGAGCAGTAATTATTAGAATCTGTGTGCATGGTTCAGCACATTGACTCCGCTGGTAACCACCGATATCCTGTTGCAGCACTGGGTGTCGAGATTACTTCTTCATCATGAGAAAGAAACAAAACCTAGCCTCATGTTGAAGGTGATTACTGGGCGCGTGTGGCACTGTTTACAAGACAGCCTTTCTTATTCCACTCACTCACGGAGCAAGTCATCACAATCACGTCAGCACCTCATCACAGCCTGCATTCCTGCCCAAGTTACATTTCAAAGCCCATAGGGTCTACAACAGAAAGAAACCATCACTCCGCTGGCATTTTCCTTTGGTTTTTATTAACTTACATCACCGTCGATCGCTGGCGTAAATCAAGCTGATTTTTTTTTTTTTTTTTTTGAATGAGTCATAAGTAACCGCAGATGCTGGTTTATACAAACAAAAAGATGCAAAGTGCTGGAGTAACTCAGCGGGTCAGGCAGCATCTCTGGAGAGAAGGAATGGGTGAAGAAGGGTCTCGACCCGAAACGTTACCTATTTCCTTCGCTCCATAGATGCTGCTGCACCCGCTGAGTTTCTCCAGCATTTTTGTGTACCTTCGATTTTCCAGCATCTGCAGTTCCTTCTTTAACAACATGTTGCCTGACCCGCTGAGTTACCCCAGCTTATGGTGTCTGTCTCTGGAGAATATAGATAAGTGATGTTTTCAATTGTAACTCAGGTATTTGCAATCGAATGCAAGGTCATAAGGAATTGGAGTAGAATTAGGCCATTCGGCCCATCAAGTCTACTCCGCCATTCAATCATGGCTAATCTATCTTTCTCTCTCCCTCCTAACCCCATTCTCCTGCCTTCTCCCCATAACCCCTGACACCCGTACTGATCAACAATCTATCTATCTCTGCCTTAAAAATACCCACTGACTTGGCCTCCACAGAATTCCACAGATTCACCACCCTCTGGCTAAAGAAATTCCTCCTCATCTCCTTCCTAATATGGGAGCAAAGCAGAGACTTCATTGAGGGCAGGGTTTGAAGGGGTGGAGTTGGGATTGGGAACCACCTCGACAATGAGTAAAACCCTGCACACTGTAGGAGGGAACTACAGATGCTGGTTTACACTGACGGTAGATGCTGGAGTAACTCACCGGGACAGGCAGCATCTCTGGAGAGATGATTCAGGTGACATTTTGGGTCGAGACCCTTTGGACATGTCAGGGGAGAGGGCGATGCATAGACAGGGAAGTATAACGGGACAAAGGGGATGGAGAGAGAGGGAAATGCAGAATAGATCGCTGTTGGCTGGAAGAAGGTAACAGCAAAGCAAACAGATAGAATGTAGTCGGAGACAGTAAGGCTGGTGGGAGAATTGGGAAGGGGGAGGGATGGAGAGAGAGGGAAATATGGAGAGAAAGAGAGGGTTACTTGAAGTTAGAGAAGTCAATGTTCATACCGCTGGGGGTGTAAGCTGCCCAAGCGAAATATGAGCTGCTGCTCCTCCAATATGGGCTGGGCAAGAGAGAGTTAGAAGGTCCTTTGAAGAAAGGTCCCAACCTGATACGTCACCCATTCCTTCTCCCCAGAGATGCTGCCTGTCCCGCTGAGTTACTCCAGCACTCTCTGTCTATTGACATCGCTGGGCACATCAACTCACCAAAGTGGCAGCAACCTGCAAGAGGAGTTTGAGGAACAGAAAACGAGGTTTGCAACTACAATATTCAACTTCAAAGGATTAATTGCATAAGAATTATTTTATCTACAACCAGTGCAAAAAAAGTTAATGACTGGGTGGTGGGGGGGGGGGGGTTAAGTTGTGTTACACAAGGGGTCGATGGAAACTGATTACCAGGAAGCTATGGTGACATTTCGGGCCACCTCAAATTGTTTAACCAACAGGAAATTCAAAGGATGTTGCTGACCGCAATGGCCACAAAGGGAAATGTATATAGAGCCAAGTCACAATCTCATTGCTTCAAGTTGTGACAACTAGCAACATGAAGTGTGCCATTGCCTTGTGTTGCACGCTGATCACCATGCAATGTTGTTGGTGCAAACCTCGACATGCAGGCCAGCCGTGCTTCAATTATGCAGTCTTCCCTGCCCACATCGAGGAGCTCAGAACGTCATATCACAGGATAAAGACTTACTTTGTAAGTATCAAACGTGGGCAGCTCTTCGTAAATCACCGCTTTTCTGATTTTTGGAATTGGGGAACGGTCAAAAAGCGAGAGCCCGACGTCACGTCGACGCAGCGGGTCGAGCCGGTCCTGACCTCGGGTGCTGTCTGCGTGGAGTTTGCACGTTCGCTCCCTGTGACCGTTGGAGTGACTCGGCGGGACGGGCAGCGTCTCTGGTGAGAAGGGATGGGTGACGTTCCGGGTCGAGAAGAAGGGTCTCGACCAGAGACCGCACCCATTCCTTCTCTCCAGAGACGCTGCCTGTCCCGCTGAGTTACTCCAGCATCTTGCATCTATTGATAGCAGGCGGTACATCAACTGAATGGGTTTCCTCCGGGTGCTCCGGTTTCCTCCCGCATCCCAAAGACGTGATGGTTTGGAGGTTAATCGGCCCTCCTCTGTAAATTGCCCCCTAGAGTGTAGGGAGTGGATGAGAAAGTGGGATAATGTAGAACTGGTGTGAACGCTGAATTAGACACAGCTCTTGATATAATGATTCCAATAATACTAATTATCTAATGAACATGTAGATGCAATCACAGGATAACGTTTAAAATGTAGCAATAAATATCTTCAGACAGTTTTATCCGTGATACTTGTGCTTCGATATCAATTATTTTAAACCAATACAGTGTCGTTTTATTTAAGATAATATACTGAGGAGTTTTTATATCTAAGGTTGTTCAATTCTGCTTTGCCAAGTTGAGCAGGGGGGGGGTAGATTCAAGGATCGGTGGTTCAGATAAGGAAACGCTGACGATGCTATTTTAGATTCATAGGGAGCAGATTTTAACTGAGAACCAACCGCAGCTTCATTGGACAGAGAAGTCATGAAGGGCAGATATTGATTTCAGGTTGTGGAAGCAAACATCTGCAGATGTTGGTTTAAACTGAAGATGCTGCTTTGTACCAAAGATAGACGCAGAGTGCTGGAGTAACTCAGCGGGTCAGGCAGCATCTGTGGAGAACATGGATAGGTGACGTTCACACAGAGTGCTGGAGTAACTCAGCGGGTCAGGCAGCATCTGTGGAGAACATGGATAGGTGACGTTTACACAGAGTGCTGGAGTAACTCAGCGGGTCAGGCAGCATCTGTGGAGCGAAGGAAATGGGCAACCTTTCGGGCCGAAACCCTGAAGGAAATAGGCAGCGTTTCGGGCCGAAACCCGGAAGGGTTTCGGGCCGAAACGTTGCCTATTTCCTTCGCTCCATAGATGCTGCCGCACCCGCTGAGTTTCCCAGCATTTTGGTCTATCTTATCATTTATAGTGTGGTTCCGTATAGCTTACAAAGCACAGAAGTACACTGTGCCGGAGTAACTCAGTGGGTCAGGCAGCATCTGTGGAGAACATGGATAGGTGACGTTTCACAGAGTGCTGGAGTAACTCAGCGGGTCAGGCAGCATCCGTGGAGAACATGGATAGGTGACGTTTACACAGAGTGCTGGAGTAACTCAGCGGGTCAGGCAGCATCTGTGGAGAACATAGATAGGTGACGTTTCAGGGTTCAATGGTACTTTGGTGTCACAGGTACCTATGGGGGCTGGGGGGGGGGGGGGGTCGTGTTAGCAGAAGTGATTTACAATGAGAGGTCAACATTCCTACGTGTATAGCGCGGGGTTGCCAGCTGCCCAAGCAGGAGGGACACTGCTTGAGCCGTGAGTGAACTGGGTTGGCGGACAGGCCACGTGGGTGGCAGGAGATTCAGTTGATCATTGGATGAGTATTTTCACGGCGTGATTATGGTTTTTGTTATTGCAGCAGAATAAAGATGACAATTTAAAGATATCGCTGATGAGGAGCCGAGACATGCCAGAGTTCAAGGTAAGGTTCAGATTGAATATGGAGACTGATATGAAGTGTTGACGTTGACTCGTGACGGACTGGGAGTCGGGGTTCCACTGTGATGGCTTGATGTGCCAGCTGGTTGGGTTATCATTTCTAGTTGTTAGTTTTTAGTTTTAGAGATACAGCGCGGGAAACAGGCCCTTCGGCCCACCGGGTCCGTGCCGACCAGCGATCCCCGCACACCGACACTACATCCTACTACTTAGGGGCAACTTTCACATTCATACCAAGCCAATTAACTTACAAAACCTGTACGGATACAGTTGATGAGGTTGGAGGAGGTGCAAGTGAACCTCTGCCTAACCTGCAAGGACTGTCGGAGTCCCCGGGGCGTCCGGTTTCAGTGCTTTGTGTCTCGTGACCAAGGCTGAGTCACTGACAGCAACAGTCACCAGAAAATAAACAAAACATCATCACAGGTCGTGGATGAGAATGTTGCACTGATTGTAGAAGCGTTACCTGTGACTTCCAACAACACAGACTCTACCAAGCAGAGATTAGGGTTCACAAGGCAGATTTGCCAGTCAGCTGCTCACTGCCAGTAGATTTGTCAAACGCGTTGTTTGTGTTTACTTGTGGTGGATGCAAGTTCACATTTTATTAATTAGACCAAAGTGCTGGAGTAACTCAGCTGGGTCAGGCAGCATCTTTGGGGAACATGGATAGGTGATGTTTCACAGAGTGCTGGAGTAACTCAGCGGGTCAGGCAGCATCTGTGGAGAACATGGATGGGTGACGTTTCACAGGAGTGCTGGAGTAACTCAGCGGGTCAGGCAGCATCTGTGGAGAACATGGATAGGTGACGTTTCACAGAGTGCTGGAGTAACTCAGCGGGTCAGGCAGCATCTGTGGAGAACATGGATAGGTGACATTTCACAGAGTGCTGGAGTAACTCAGCGAGTCAGGCAGCATCTGTGGAGCGAAGGAAATGGGCAACCTTTCGGGCCGAAACCCTGAAGGAAATAGGCAACGTTTCGGGCCGAAACCCGGAAGGGTTTCGGGCCGAAACGTTGCCTATTTCCTTCGCTCCATAGATGCTGCCGGAACATGGATAGATGACGTTTCACAGAGTGCTGGAGTAACTCAGCGGGTCAGGCAGCATCTTTGGGGAACATGGATAGGCGACGTTTCACAGAGTGCTGGAGTAACTCAGCGGGTCAGGCAGCATCTGCGGGGAACATGGATAGGTGACGTTTCAAGTCGTGACCTTTCTTCAGACTCAATTTTACTAATTAGACTTGTCCCACCCTCCTTCTCCCCGCTCCCGTCCGGCAGAAGGTACAGAAGCGTGAAAGCGCTCACCCCCACACTCAGGAACAGCTCCTCCCCCTCTGTTATCAGGCTTCTGAACGGTCCTTCCATAAGCTAGGGTACTGTCCGATTCACCTCTACCCCATTGCGGACATTGGACTTTGTCTCTGGAACTGATGCACTAAGATGCTAAGAAGTATATTCTGCATTCTATTTTTAATTGTATTCTTGTGGTTGTATGGGGCCCTGGTGAGACCACATCTGGAGTATTGTGTGCAGTTTTGGTCTCCTAATTTGAGGAAGGACATCCTTGCTACTGAGGAAGTGCAGCGTAGGTTCACAAGGTTAATTCCCGGAATGGAGTGACTGGGCTTGTATTCACTGGGATTTAGAAAGATGAGAGGGGATCTTATGGAAACATATACAGTTATTAAGGGATTGGACAGGCTGGATGCAGGAAAAATGTTCCCGGTGTTGGGGCAGTGGAGGCCGACTCACTGGATGTTTTCAAGAGAGAGTTAGATTTAGCTCTTAGGGCTAACGGAATCGAGGGATATGGGGAGAAGGCAGGAACGGGGTACCGATTGTGGATGATCAGCCATGATCACATTGAATGGCGGTGCAGGCTCGAAGGGCCGAATGGCCTGTTTCCACACTGTGTGATTCCTTGACCCTATGACATGCTGAGAGAAGAAATTACTCAATTTAAAATTAAGTTTAAAAATAGATAAACAGAGGACATTGAAAGAGCATTTATATAAATTTGGATCCTGACTAAGGCGTTACTTCATAAACTGTGACCAGTTGCTGTTTCCTTGTGGAACAATCTTTCACAATGAAAACAGTATCTTGCCAATTAAAGACACAGAGTGCTGGAGTAACTCAGCGGGTCAGGCAGCATCTGTGGGGAACGTGGATAGGTGACGTTTCACAGGAGTGCTGGAGTAACTCAGCGGGTCAGGCAGCATCTGTGGGGCGAAGGAAATGGGCAACCTTTCGGGCCGAAACCCTGAAGGAAATAGGCAACGTTTCGGCCCGAAACCCTTCCGGGTTTCGGCCCGAAACGTTGCCTATTTCCTTCTCTCCATAGATGCTGCCTGACCCGCTGAGTTTTTCCAGCATTTTGGTCTACCTCCGATTTTCCAGCATCTGCAGTTCCTTCTTAAACAACATGCTCCATTGATGATTCAGGAAAGATGGATGCAGGTGAAGGGAGGGTGTCTGATGGGCAGATGGTTGGATAAAGACCAGAGATGAAAAGACAGAGGATTGAGGAGTTGTGCATTATGAAGGTGACAGGTGAATACTAAAGTCTTTGTGTGTTTTGACAACCATCATCTGACGTCCCTGTTCTACTAAACTCTTGTCAACGTTTAGGACAATCACGGTTGCCAGTTCCTGAAGGAAATGCTGGACTTTTACCTCACGGATGTGATCCCTGCAGCCAAGACCCACAACAGAATCAACAACATGGCCGTCAGCAAGATCGGTAACGCCTTGCATGAGCTGCACGTCAACGTAAAGAAATGTGTGAGTATTAAATCTGCCCGGCCCTTCACAGAGGCACAGAGTCACAGAGACACAGAGTCACAGAGACACAGAGTCACAGAGACACACAGTCACAGAGACACAGACACAGAGTCACACAGTCACAGAGTCACACAGTCACAGAGACACAGACACAGAGTCACACAGTCACAGAGTCACACAGTCACAGAGACACAGACACACAGTCACAGAGTCACAGAGACACAGAGTCACACAGTCACACAGTCACACAGTCACAGAGTCACAGAGACACAGAGTCACACAGTCACACAGTCACACAGTCACAGTCACAGAGACACACAGTCACACAGTCACAGAGTCACAGAGACACAGAGTCACACAGTCACAGAGACACAGAGTCACACAGTCACAGAGTCACAGAGACACAGAGTCACACAGACACAGAGTCACACAGTCACAGAGTCACAGTCACAGAGACACAGAGTCACACAGTCACAGAGTCACAGAGACACACAGTCACAGAGTCACAGAGACACAGAGTCACACAGACACAGAGTCACACAGTCACAGAGTCACACAGTCACAGAGACACAGAGACACAGAGACACAGAGTCACAGAGACACAGAGACACAGTCACACAGACACAGAGACACAGAGACACAGAGACACAGAGACACAGAGACACAGTCACAGGGTCACAGAGACACACAGACGCAGAGACACAGAGACACAGAGACACAGGGTCACAGGTGCATCTGCAGTTCCTTCTTAAACATAGACAATAGGTGCAGGAGTAGGCCATTTGGCCCTTCGAGCCAGCACCGCCATTCAATATGATCATGGCTGATCATCCTCAATCAGTACCCCGTTCCTGCTTTCTACCCGTATCCATTGATTCCGTTAGCCCCAAGAGCCAAATCTAACTCTCTCTTGAAAACATCCAGTGAATTGGCCTCCACTGCCCTCTGTGGCAGAGAATTCCACAGATTCACAACTCTCTGGGTGGAAAAGTTTTTCCTCATCTCAGCAAACCCTCTGCAGCAATGGAATCGATGCATTGTACAGGATTGCCTGCATCTGCTTGGTACCTGGGAGTTGGGAGGTGTCTGCTTGATGCAACTAATTGTTGCAATCAAAGTAAGGCCAACCAGCGCAGGAGTTAGGGCTCGCACTGGGCTGTCCAGTAAAAGCCACGTGAGTTAACTCCTGAATCCCACACGCCAGTCTTTATCTTTTGTGATTCATAAAGCGAATATTTTGGAGGCCTGACCCTAGACAACAGGCTGGCAGCTTCTCTGCTGTAAGTAGAGTCGGCACGGTGGTGCAGCGGGTAGAGCTGCTGCCTCACAGCGCCAGAGACCCGGGTTCGATCCTGACTACGGGTGCTGTCTGTACGCAGTTTGTACGTTCTCCCCGTGACCTGCGTGGGTTTTCTCCGAGATCTTCGGTTTCCTCCCACAATCCAAAGACGTACAGGTTTGTAGGTTAATTGGCTTTGGTATAAATGTGAATTGTCCCTAGTGTGTGTAGGATAGTATTAATGTGCGGGGTGATCGCTGGTCGGCACGGATTCGATGGGCTGAAGGGCCGGTTTCTGCGCTGTATCTCGAAATTAAACTAAAACTAAAGTCTCAGGGCACAGTAACAAGAGGATGTCAGTATAGGAGTAAAGAGGCTCTTCTGCAGTTGTATAGGGCTCTGGTGAGACCACATCTGGAGTATTGTGTACAGTTTTGGTCTCCTACTTTGTGGAAGGACATCCTTGTGATTGAGGCAGTGCAGCGTAGGTTCACGAGATTGATCCCTGGGATGGCGGGACTGTCATATGAGGAAAGATTGAAAAGACTGGGCTTGTATTCACTGGAGTTTAGCAGGATGAGGGGGATTCTAACAGAAACATATAAAATTATAAAAGGACTGGACAAGCTAGATGCATGAAAATGTTCCCAATGTTGGGCGAGTCCAGAATCAGGGGCCACAGTCTTAGAATAAAAGGGAGGCCATTTAAGACAGAGGTGAGAAAAAACTTTTTCACCCAGAGAGTTGTGAATTTGTGGAATTCCCTGCCACAGAGGGCAGTGGAGGCCAAGTCACTGGATGGATTTAAGAGAGAGTTAGATAGAGCACTAGGGGCTAGTGGAATCAAGGGATATGGGGAGAAGGCAGGCACGGGTTATTGATTGGGGACGATCAGCCATGATCACAATGAATGGCGGTGCTGGCTCGAAGGGTCGACTGGCCTCCTCCTGCACCTATTTTCTATGTTTCTAGTAGACAGCAGCAGCTGATGAGAGCACTGCGGCAACTCAGAACGAAACACAAGGCAGGCGCCACACGAGTGCTTCACCACACTCGCTGTGTAAAACCGTTAACCAGAGGCGCTGCCGCCAGCGCAAAACATGAGCGAAAATAACGAATGCAAATTCTCAGAAGGGACAGCACCAGAGCAGCCGAAATGAAAGAAAGATCTGCTGACCTAATTGCTTTTGCAGCGAGCTGCTGTGATCCAAGTAATGGCAGTCGCTGTAGGCAGCTAGGTCGAGCACTGGGATGTTCAGTAACGCCACGTGAGTTCACAAGTTCACAGGTTATAGGAGTAGAATCAGGCCATTCGGCCCATCGAGTCCACCCCACCATTCAATCATGGCTGTGTTTAAGAAGGAACTGCAGATACTGGAAAATCGAAGGTACACAAAAATGCTGGAGAAACTCAGCGGGTGCAGCAGCATCTATGGAGCGAAGGAAATAGGCAAAGTTTCGGGCCGAAACCCTTCTTCAGACTGATAGGGGGTGGGGAGAAGAAAGGAAAAAGGCGGAGGAGGAGCCCGAGGTCTGGGGGATGGGAGGAGACAACCCGAGGGCTGAGGAAGGGGAGGAGACAGCAAGGGCTAACAGGATAGGGAGAATTGGGAGAATTCAATGTTCATGCCCCCAGGATGTAGACTCCCCAAGCGGAATATGAGGTGCTCTTCCTCCAATTTCCAGTGTTGCTCACTCTGGCCATGGAGGAGACCCAGGACAGAGAGGTCAGATACGGAATGGGAGGGGGAGTTGAAGTGCTGAGCCACCGGGAGGTCAGGTTGGTTATTGCGGACCGACCGGAGGTGTTCGGCGAAACGATCGCCAAGCCTCCGCTTGGTATCACCGATGTAGATCAGCTGGCATCTAGAGCAGCGGATGCAATAGATGAGGTTGGAGGAGAAGCAGGTGAACCTCTGTCGCACCTCGAACGACTGCTTGGGTCCTTGAATGGAGTCGAGGGGGGAGGTGAAGGGACAAGTGTTGCATCTCTTGCGGTTGCAAGGGAAAGTACCAGGGGAGGGGGTGGTATGGGAGGGAAGGGAAGAATTGACAAGGGAGTTACGGAGGGAGCGGTCTTTGCGGAAGGCAGACATAGGGGGAGATGGGAAGATGTGGCGAGTGGTGGGGTCACGTTGGAGGTGGCGAAACTGACGGAGGATCACTTGTTGTATGTGACGGCTGGTGGGGTGAAAGGTGAGGACTAGGGGGACTCTGCCCTTGTTGTGAGTGGGGGGGATGGGGAGAGAGAGCAGTGTTGCGGGGTATGGCAGAGACCCTAGTGCGAGCCTCATCTATGGTGGAGGAGGGGAACCCCCGTTCCCTGAAGAATGAGGACATTTCGGATGCCTTGGTGTGGAACGCCTCATCCTGGGAGCAGATGCAGCGTAGACGGAGGAATTGGGAGTGGGGGATGGAGTCCTTACAGGAAGCAGGGTGGGAAGAAGTGTAGTCCAGATAGCCATGGGAGTCGGTAGGTTTGTAGTGGATGTCGGTAAGAAGTCTATCACCTGCGATGGAGATAGTGAGGTCAAGGAATGGTAGGGAAGTGTCGGAAATGGTCCAGGTGTATTTGAGTGCCGGATGGAAGTTAGTGGTGAAGCGGATGAAGTCAGTCAGTTGTGTGTGGGTGCAGGATGTGGCACCAAAGCAGTCATCGATGTAGCGGAGGTAGAGGTCGGGGATGGGGCCCTGGTACGTATTGAACAAGGATTGTTCTACGTACCCGACAAAGAGGCAGGCGTAGCTGGGGCCCATGCGTGTGCCCATAGCTACGCCTTGTATTTGGAGGAAATGGGAGGAGTCAAATGAGAAGTTATTGAGGGTAAGGACCAGCTCCGCTAGGCAGAGGAGGGTGTCAGTGGCCGGGTATAGGTTGCTTCTCTGGTTGAGGAAGAACCGGAGGGCTTTGAGACCATCCTGGTGGGGGATGGAGGTGTAGAGTGACTGGACGTCCATGGTGAAGATGAGGGGGTGAGGGCCTAGAGAATGGCCCTAGAGAATGGCCCTCACCCCCTCATCTTCACCATGGACGTCCAGTCATTGTACACCTCCATCCCCCACCAGGATGGTCTCAAAGCCCTCCGGTTCTTCCTCAACCAGAGAAGCAACCTATACCCGGCCACTGACACCCTCCTCCGCCTAGCGGAGCTGGTCCTTACCCTCAATAACTTCTCGTTTGTCTCCTCCCATTTCCTCCAAATACAAGGCGTAGCTATGGGCACACGCATGGGCCCCAGCTACGCCTGCCTCTTTGTCGGGTACGTAGAACAATCCTTGTTCAATACCTACCAGGGCCCCATCCACGACCTCTACCTCCGCTACATCGATGACTGTTTTGGTGCCACATCCTGCACCCACACACAACTGACTGACTTCATCCGCTTCACCACCAACTTCCATCCGGCACTCAAACACACCTGGACCATTTCCGACAGTTCCCTACCATTCCTTGACCTCACTATCTCCATCGCAGGTGATAGACTCCTAACCGACATCCACTACAAACCTACCGACTCCCATGGCTATCTAGACTACACTTCTTCCCACCCTGCTTCCTGTAAGGACTCCATCCCCCACTCCCAATTCCTCCGTCTACGCCGCATCTGCTCCCAGGATGAGGTGTTCCACACCAGGGCATCCGAAATGTCCTCATTCTTCAGGGAACGGGGGTTCCCCTCCTCCACCATAGATGAGGCTCGCACCAGGGTCTCTGCCATACCCCGCAACACTGCTCTCTCTCCCCATCCCCCCACTCACAAGGGCAGAGTCCCCCTAGTCCTCACCTTTCACCCCACCAGCCGTCACATACAACAAGTGATCCTCCGTCAGTTTCGCCACCTCCAACGTGACCCCACCACTCGCCACATCTTCCCATCTCCCCCCATGTCTGCCTTCCGCAAAGACCGCTCCCTCCATAACTCCCTTGTCAATTCTTCCCTTCCCTCCCGTACCACCCCCTCCCCGGGTACTTTCCCTTGCAACCGCAAGAGATGCAACACTTGTCCCTTCACCTCCCCCCTCGACTCCATTCAAGGACCTAAGCAGTCGTTCCAGGTGCAACAGAGGTTCACCTGCATCTCCTCCAACCTCATCTATTGCATTCGCTGCTCTAGATGTCGGCTGATCTACATCGGTGAGACCAAGCGGAGGCTTGGCGATCGTTTCGCCCAACACCTCCGGTCGGTCCGCAATAACCAACTTGACCTACCGGTGGCTCAGCACTTCAACTCCCCCTCCCATTCCGTATCTGATCTCTCTGTCCTGGGTCTCCTCCATGGCCACAGCGAGCAACACCGGAAATTGGAGGAAATGCACCTCATATTCCGCTTGGGGAGTCTGCATCCTGGGGGCTTGAACATTGAATTCTACCAATTCTCCCTATCATGTTAGCCCTTGCTGTCTACTCCCCTTCCTCAGCCCTCGGGCTGTCTCCTCCCATCCCTCAGCCCTCGGGCTCCTCCTCCGCCTTTTTCCTTTCTTCTCCCCACCCCCCATCAGTCTGAAGAAGGGTCTCGACCCGAAACGTCACCCATTCCTTCTCTCCAGAGATGCTGCCTGTCCCGCTGAGTTACACCAGCACTTTGTGTCTATCTCTTGATATAAATGCTAGCTTTGAATTTCCCTTCCTTACTACCGATTCGACTTGCAAATGGACTTTTTCGGAGTCCTGCACCAGCACTCGCAAGTCCCTTTGCACCTCCGATTTCCGGATTCTCTCTCCATTTAAAAAAAATAGTCTTTATTCTTAACACCAAAATGCATGACTCTGCACTTTGCTCTACTGAATTTCATCTGTCTCTTCTCTGCCCACTTTCCTAACCTGTCCAGGTCCTCCTGCAGAGTCCCTGCTTCCTACAGTGCCGGCCCCTCCACCTATCTCAGTGTCATCTGCAAACTTCAATCCCCCTCATCCAAACCATTAATATACAACGTGAAGAGTAGCAGCCCCAGCACCGATACTAATCCCACACGGCAGTGAAACTAGAGTATTTTTTAATCATTTTGTGACTCATAAAGTGATTCAGCAATAAACGTCACAATTCCCCAGGTCTGAGACTCTGAGACAGCGAAGTGCCTCTTAGTGTAGGAAGGAACTGCAGATGCTGGCTTATATGGAAGATACACAAAGCTGGGGTAACTCAGCGGGACAGGCAGCGTCTCTGCAGAGAAGGAAGGGGTGAGGTTTACGGTCGAGACCCTTCTTCAGACTGAAACAGAGAGGTGGGGGAGGGGGGGGGGGGAAACTGGAGGTGAGAAAAGAACAGAACAAATCAGGGCCGGCAACAGGTGGCCTCTGGAAGAGTGGAGCCCACAATGGTCCATTGTTGGCTGGGCCAGGTGTGCCAAGGAGAGGGGTACAAGGATGTGAACAGTGGAACTAGCAGGAAGTTTAGGATGGGGCAGGAGGATGAGAGGGGGGAGGTCGGGTTTAGTTTAAATGAGTTTAGTTCAGTTTAGTTCATCTTAGTGCAGTGTAAAGTGGTTTAGTTTAGCTCAGCTTAGTCTAGTTTATTGTCACATGTACTTAGGCAGATTGGAAACCTTCTGCTGCGTGCTATCCAGTCAGTGAATAGACCATACAGGATTACAATCCAGCCGTCCACAGTGTACAGATACAGGATAAAGGGAATCATGTTTCGTGCAGGGGTCGGCAACCTTGTTCTACACAGGGGCCAGGACCCATGTCTGTGAGCGGATGATGGGCCACATCTATCACCATAGGTAATAAATGGAGGCAATAATAATACATACTAACTAAATTAGTAATAATACAGACTAATAATACATAAAATATGAATAATACATACTAATAATACATAAATTAGTAATAATACAAACTAATAATACATAAATTAGTAATAATACCTGCTAATACATAAATTAGTAATAATACATGCTAATAATGCATAAATTAGTAATAATACATGCTAATAATGCATAAATTAGTAATAATACAAACTAATAATACATAAATTATTAATAATACATACTAATAATACCTGTGGATAGATTTATTAGATAGAGCTCTAGGGGCTAGTGGAGTCAAGGGATATGGGGGGAAGGCAGGCACGGGTTATTGATTGGGGACGATCAGCCATGATCACAATGAATGGCGGTGCTGGCTCGAAGGGCCGAATGGTCTCCTCCTGCACCTATTTTCTATGTTTCTATGTTTCTATGTAATGTATGTGTTTTCCAACGTGGACGGTGGAAGCCATTTTGTAACGGCCCATGCTTTGCTTTGCCTTGCAGCATCTGTTCTTCAGCTGTGATCGTTGCAGCTGCAACCAAAGTCCACACTTCCGGAACATTCACAGGACGTTCAAGCAGGTAAGAGAATGACCAGGTGTTCAATTATCCGGTCAGCTCTGGGGGAAGGTGCAGAGAAGATTTACCAGGACTCGAGGGGCCTGAGCTACAGGGAGAGGTTCAGCAGGTTAGGGCTCTATTCCTTGGAGCGCAGGAGCCTGAGGGGTGTTTTATCCAGAGTAGGGGAATTGTGAATCAGAGGAGACGGGTTTAAGGTGTGGGGGGGTAAGATTTAATAGGAACCTGAGGGGTGACTTTTTCACACAGTACGGTGGGTGTATGGAACGAGCTGCTGGAGGAGGTAGTTGAGGCTGGGACTATCACAATGTTTAAGAAACAGTTAGACAGGTACATGGATAGTAGACAAAATTGCTGGAGAAACTCAGCGGGTGCGGCAGCATCTATGGAGCGAAGGAAATAGGCAACGTTTCTGGCCGAAACCCTGAAGGAAATAGGCAACGTTTCGGGCCGAAACCCTTCCGGGTTTCGTCCCGAAACGTTGCCTATTTCCTTCGCTCCATAGACGCTGCCGCACCCGGCTGAGTTTCTCCAGCAATGTTGTCCACCTTCGATTCTCCAGCATCTGCAGTTCCTTCTTGAACGTGTACATGGATAGGACAGGTTTGGAGGGATACGGGCCAAACGCAGGCAGGTGGGGCTAGTGTAGCTGGGGCATTGTTGGCCGGCGTGGGCAAGTTGGGCCGGAGGGGCCTGTTTCCACACTGTGCGAATGTATGACTCAAGGCAAGGCTCACGGTGCACTGACGTGTTGTTGTCCTGACCAGCTGCAGGTGAAAGGCGTGTACAAAGCCATGAGCGAACTCAACATCTTCATCGACTGGATCTGGAATTACCTCAACACGAAGAGAAACAGTTCCTGAATGAAGAAAGTCGCCAGTATTTAAAAGTCATATTTATATTTAGGTTGGGCAGTTTCAAAGTCTTGCAGCACCCGTGTGAAGTTGCTCCTCGTCTTTCACTGGCCCTTTCCCGCTCTGATGCTCGATCCGTCACTAGAGCAACGTGCGGTACAGCATAGGAACAGGCCCTTCAGCCCAACCCATCCATGCTGCCCCATCTGAGCTTGTCCCATTTGCTTTCAGGACCTTTTCCGATCCATGTACCTGCACGTGATCCGTTTCCCTCCATTCCCTGCATATCTGCCTCCACCACCACCACCACCACCCCTGGCAACGCCTTCCAGGCACCCACCACCCTCTGTGTGAAACAACTTGCCCCATTACACTTTGCCCCCTCTCTCACCCTCAAACCCCTGTCCCACGGTACGAGTTCATTCCAAGAGCTCGCCCGAGTTTGGCCCCGATTCTAACTCGGAGACTTACGGTAACGGCCGCTCGTCGGTACTCGGGGCTCTCGTGGACATTTTTCATCGTGTTGAAAAATCTTCCCGAGCTTACCTGCCGTTAGCGAGTCTTCCCGAGTACCTGCCGTTAGCGTTACGAGCCGCTAAGAGACGTCCCCGAGCTCCGACGTACCCGCTACGTACATTCTCCGTGCTTACCACGAGTTTGATTTTTTTTTTAACTCGGGAGAGCTCTTTGAATGAACTTGTATAGTGGGACAGGGCTATAAAGCTGCGCCCTCTAGTCTTGGACATCTCCACACTGGGGAAAAGGTTCTGGCTGTCTACCCTATCTACGCCTCCCATAAAGACCATGCCCCATCACTTCTCCGTTACACACTCCCGCCTCTCACCTCTCGCTCTATTCGATATTTCAGTCCTCTGTCCGCCGTTTCCACGGTTACCTCCACATCTAGACACATCTCCTCTTGGCCAACTCTTTGCAATTTCCCTGTAACTGCACAATCTAAATGTTAATCGCATCTGAATGAATTTCATTCAATTTTTTTTAAATATTTCCACGGAATGAAAAATGCAAATTATATATTTTTAAATATTTTGTAATCTCTTCTTAGATCAACAAAGCTATAGTTTTGTCAGATAATGAATTTTACAAATAAGAAATGGAACAAAAATAACTACCACAGTGTTCATCTTATTTGCTGAATATTCTCTGCTGTTAGTGGACTGTATATTTTAATACACAACTGAAATATTTTAATCTGCATTTTTTTACTATTTATGAGAGTGCAATATCGAGTTTAATAAGTTTAATTTCAACGTATTTTCATATACCTATCCATTACTGTATCAGTGAATTTGTAACACCCAATTTCAAGCTCATTGCTAACGTCACTGTCCATTTCAATCCTGCTATTTATTGACTAGTTATGAATGCAGTTTGTGTTCGGATGAATGTGTACCTGTATGTACTTTACGATAAGTTACAATGCCTTGTCTCAATACACAATAGGTGCAGGAGTAGGCCATTCGGCCCTTCGAGCCAGCACCGCCATTCAATGTGATCATGGCTGATCATCCCCAATCAGTACCCCGTTCCTGCCTTCTCCCCATATCCCCTGACTCCGCTATCTTTAAGAGCCCTATCTAACTCTCTCTTGAAAGTATCCAGAGAACCTGCCTCCACCGTCCTCAGAGGCAGAGAATTCCAGAGATTCACCACTCTCTGTGAGAAAAAGTGTTTCCTCGTCTCCGTTCTAAATGGCTTACTCCTTATTCTTAAACTGTGGCCCCTGGTTCTGGGCTCCCCCAACATCGGGAACATGTTTCCTGCCTCTAGCATGTCCAAACCCTTAATAATCTTATATGTTTCAATTAAACTGCCTGCAGGGTCAGGAGCTAACATTTTACATCAGTATAAAGTGTAAGACTCTTGTGTGCAGTCGAATCTTCAGTGTTTATCCAAGACTGTCAAAACTGTGAATACCTCAGCACAGGAATGCGCAGGAAGGAACTGCAGGTGGCGGTTTACACCAAAGAAAGACACAAAATGCTGGAGTAACTCAGAGGGACAGGCAGCATCTCTGGAGAGAAGGAATGGGTGACCCTTCTTCAGGCTGGTCCCGACCCGAAACGTCACCCATTCCTTCTCTCCAGAGATGCCGCCTGTCCCGCTGAGTTACTCCAGCATTTTGTGTCTATCTTCAGCACAATGATGTATTCATCTTTTGAAAGCTTTTGTGTTTATTTGATGAATCTGGAATTTGTCAGAGTTACATACATTCTGTCTGGGTGTGCGGGGGAGAGGGGGGGTCGCAATTAATCTGGCATTACTTTCACTCACTGACACAAAACAATGACTGAGAATCGAATGCATGTCGACGTTAACAAGCATACCTCAACATGTACATATTGCAAAGTGAGTCCCGCTGATGGGAGCTTATCATGACATATCTAACCTCAGTATAAAATGTTTTACTGTACAATGTAGCACTGACCTTTCAGCTATTCAGCCCGGAATTTCCTCCCGTGGCAAACCTATATGAATTGCAAATTGGTGAAAGTTGAATTAGAATGTAAAGAAAATCCCAGTATTTGTTAAATGTGGGAAAGAACTACAGCTGCTGGTTTAAACTGAAGATAGACACACAAAAGGCTGGAGTAACTCAGCAGGACAGGCAGCATCTCTGGACAGGGTTCTTGACCTGAAACGTCACCCATTCCTTTACTCCAGAGATGCTGCCTGTCCCGCTGAGTTTCTCCAGCTTTTGGTGTCTGTATCCAATATTTATTACATCAAGTTAAGACAAATGTTACATTTGTCATTTCATACTTTGGAGGGAATTTATCAATGGCTTTAAAGCGTCAAAATCATACATATTCCTGCTTTAGTATTAACCAAAGATACTAGAGTATTAGTACTAAAGTATCTATAGTATTAACACACTCCATTTACCTCAGTCCATGTGTAGAGTGTGAATGTGAATTATAATGTATGTGATTGCACTGTTTCAATAAACAAATATTCAAATCCACTTTCATCCAGCTGTTGTTTTCTTAAAGAATCAGAATCAGGCGCGGCACGGTGGCGGTGCAGCGGGTAGAGCTGCTGCCTCACGGGTTCCATCCCGACTACGGGTGCTGCCTGTACAGAGTTTGTACCTTCTCCCCGTGATCACGTGCGTTTTCTCCAGGATAGAAACATAGAAACATAGAAAATAAGTGCAGGAGGAGGCCATTCGGCCCTTCGAGCCTGCACCGCCATTCAATATGATCATGGCTGATCATCCAACTCAGTATCCCGTACCTGCCTTCTCTCCATACCCCCTGATCCCTTTAGCCACAAGGGCCACATCTAACTCCCTCTTAAATATAGCCAATGAACTGGCCTCAACTACCCTCTGTGGCAGAGAGTTCCAGAGATTCACCACTCTCTGTGTGAAAAATGTTTTTCTCATCTCGGTCCTAAAAGATTTCCCCCTTATCCTTAAACTGTGACCCCTTGTCCTGGACTTCCCCAACATCGGGAACAATCTTCCTGCATCTAGCCTGTCCAACCCCTTAAGAATTTTGTAAGTTTCTATAAGATCCCTCCCCCCCCTCAATCTTCGGTTTTCTCCCACACTCCAAAGACGTACAGGTTTGTAGGTTAATTGGCTTGGTAAATGTAAATTGTCCCTAATGTGTGTAGGATAGTGTTAGTGTGCGGGGATCGCTGGTCGGTGTGGACACGATGGGCCGAAGGGCCTGTTTCCGCGCTGTATCTCTAAACCAAACAAAAAACTAAACTTGCATATGTGACGGTTAGCAAGACCCTTCTTCACTGTACATAGGTACCTGGGACAACAAAGTACCATTGATCCCAAAACATCACCTATCCACGTTCTCCACAGATGCTGCCTGACCCGCTGAGTTACTCCAGAACTCCGTGTACTTCTGTGCTTTGTAAGCTACACGGAACCACACTATAAATGATAAGGTAGACAAAAATGCTGGAGAAACTCAGCGGGTGCGGCAGCATCTATGGAGCAAAGGAAATAGGCAACGTTTCGGCCCGAAACCCAGAAGGGTTTCGGCCCGAAACCCAGAAGGGTTTCGGCCCGAAACGTTGCCTATTTCCTTCAGGGTTTCAGCCCGAAATGTTGCCCATTTCCTTCGCTCCACAGATGCTGCCTGACCCGCTGAGTTACTCCAGCACTCTGTGAAACGTCACCTATCCATGTTCTCCACAGATGCTGCCTGACCCGCTGAGTTACTCCAGCACTCTGTGAAACATCACCTATCCATGTTCCCCACAGATGCTGCCTGACCCGCTGAGTTACTCCAGCACTCTGGGTCCTTTTGAGTGTTAAGCAGCATCTGCAGTTCCTTGTTTTCCACTACTTCCCCTTCATGGGGGGAAGCTGTCTGCTGTGGTAAAGTAGTTCCCGGTTCCTGCGTCTGACATCTTGACGGGTGTTGTGGACATTCCGGCTCTTGCGTTATGAACCCTATTGCCACACGGGCCGTGACAGTTGGCCGTGGTCTTACGACAAGCCCTCCCCCCCCCCCCTGCACTGACTTCCTCTGCATTCTGCTCTGACCGTGACTTGGAAGCCGGTTTATCAACTAGACTCTATCATCAGCTTAATGCTACAGATGCTGCCTGTCCCGCTGCCTGTCCCGCTGCCTGTCCCCCTGCCTGTCCCGCTGCCTGTCCCGCTGCCTGTCCCACTACCTGTCCCGCTGCCTGTCCCGCTGCCTGTCCCGCTGAGTTACTCCAGCATTTTGTGTCTCTCATCATTTATAGTTTACTTTTGTTTAGAGGTTCTTGGTTCTTGGTTCTTGGTTTCTTGGTCCTCCAAAATATTCCAAATGGAATTTAAACTGGAGGTGGTGGAGGGAGGACTTAAGCCAGAAAGGGTTTTTGGGAAGAAAGAGCTACCTTAAATTTAGTTGCAACTGGTTGGGTAACTATAGTAGGGTGAAGATTATTCCATGCTTTAATTGTGTGGGGAAAGAACAAATTGCTGTACACATCTGTCTTGGCAGCTGTAATCTCAAATTGGATCGAATGCCCTCGTTTATGGACAATAGACAACAGGTGCAGGAGTAGGCCATTTGGCCCTTCGAGCCAGCACCGCCATTCACTGTGATCATGGCTGATCATCCCCAATCAGTACCCCGTTCCTGCCTTCTCCCCATATCCCCTGACTCCACTATCTTTAAGAGCCCTATCTAGCTCTCTCTTGAAAGCATCCGGAGAACCGGCCTCCACCGCCCTCTGAGGCAGAGAATTCCACAGACTCACCACTCTCTGTGTGAAAAACTTTAGCTTATATTACGTTAGTTTAGTTTAGTTTAAAAGCACAGCATGGAAACAGGCCCTTCGGCCCACCTAGTCCGTGCACTATCCCATGCATTAAGCACAATTTACAATTTTTACCAAAGTCAATTAACCTACAAACCTGCACGTCTTTGGAGTGCGGGAGGAAACCGGAGCATCTGAAGAAAACCCACGCAGGTCACGGGGAGAAGGTACAAACTCCTTTCAGACAGCACCCGTAGTCAGGATGGAACCCGGGTCTCTAGCGCTGTGAGGCAGCAGCTCTACCCGCTGCACCACCATGCCGCACTCATATTTGGCCAATTGTTCTCTAATTTGGAGATCGTTCTCCAATCGTTTCAGAAACGTTTAGAAACATTTCGACGTGTTCATGGATAGGACTGGTTCAGAGGGGTGGGTGTACGGAACGAGCGGCCGGAGGAGGTAGTTGAGGCTGGTACAAATCACAGCATTTAAAAGGCATTTGGATAGGTACATGGAAAGGACAGGTTTGGAGGGATAGGGACCAAGCGCAGGCAGGTGGGACTCGTGTAGCAGGGACATGTTGGTCGGTGTGGGCAAGTTGGGCTGCAGGGCCTGTTTCCACACTGTATCTCTCTATGACTAGTGTAGCTGGGACTTGTTGGTCGGTGTGGGCAAGTTGGGCTGCAGGGCCTGTTTCCATGCTGTATCACTCTATGACTAGTGTAGCTGGGACATGTTGGCTGGTGTGGGCAAATTGGGCTGAAGAGCCTATCCAGACTGTCTTATGAAGAAAGACTGGATAGACTTGGTTTATACTCTCTAGAATTTAGGAGATTGAGAGGGGATCTTATAGAAACTTACAAAATTCTTAAGGGGTTGGACAGGCTAGATGCGGGAAGATTGTTCCCGATGTTGGGGAAGTCCAGGACAAGGGGTCACAGCTTAAGGATAAGGGGGAAATCATATAAAACCGAGATGAGAAGAACTTTTTTCACACAGAGAGTGGTGAATCTCTGGAACTCTCTGCCACAGAAGGTAGTCGAGGCCAGTTCATTGGCTATATTTAAGAGGGAGTTAGATGTGGCCCTTGTGGCTAAAGGGATCAGGGGGTATGGAGAGAAGGCAGGTATGGGATACTGAGTTGGATGATCAGCCATGATCATATTGAATGGCGGTGCAGGCTCGAAGGGCCGAATGGCCTACTCCTGCACCTAATTTCTATGTTTCTATGTTTCCGCGCTGTATCACTCTATGAATAATGTAGCTGGGACATGTTGGTCGGTGTGGGCAAGTTGGGCCGAAGGGGCCTGCTTCCGTGCTGTACCACTCCATGAGTTGTGTAGCTGGGACATTGTTGGCCGGTGTGGGCTAGATGGGCCTGTTTCCGTGCTGTACCACTCCATGAGTTGTGTAGCTGGGACATTGTTGGCCGGTGTGGGCTAGATGGGCCTGTTTCCGTGCTGTACCACTCCATGAGTTGTGTAGCTAGGACACGTTGGTCGGTGTGGGCTAGATGGGCCTGTTTCCGTGCTGTATCACTCCATGAGTTGTGTAGCTGGGACATTGTTGGCCGGTGTGGGCTAGATGGGCCTGTTTCCGCGCTGTATCACTCCATGAGTTGTGTAGCTGGGACATTGTTGGCCGGTGTGGGCTAGATGGGCCTGTTTCCGCGCTGTATCACTCCATGAGTTGTGTAGCTGGGACATTGTTGGCCGGTGTGGGCTAGATGGGCCTGTTTCCGCGCTGTACCACTCCATGAGTTGTGTAGTTGGGACACGTTGGTCGGTGTGGGCTAGATGGGCCTGTTTCCGCGCTGTATCACTCCATGAGTTGTGTAGCTGGGACACGTTGGTCGGTGTGGGCTAGATGGGCCTGTTTCCGCGCTGTATCACTCCATGAGTTGTGTAGCTGGGACACGTTGGTCGGTGTGGGCTAGATGGGCCTGTTTCTGCGCTGTATCACTCCATGAGTTGTGTAGCTGGGACACGTTGGCCGGTGTGGGCAAGTTGGGCTGCAGGGCCTGTTTCCGCGCTGTATCACTCCATGAGTTGTGTAGCTGGGACATTGTTGGCCGGTGTGGGCTAGATGGGCCTGTTTCCGCGCTGTATCACTCCATGAGTTGTGTAGCTGGGACATTGTTGGCCGGTGTGGGCTAGATGGGCCTGTTTCCGCGCTGTATCACTCCATGAGTTGTGTAGCTGGGACACGTTGGCCGGTGTGGGCTAGATGGGCCTGTTTCTGCGCTGTATCACTCCATGAGTTGTGTAGCTGGGACATTGTTGGTCGGTGTGGGCTAGATGGGCCTGTTTCCGCGCTGTATCACTCCATGAGTTGTGTAGCTGGGACACGTTGGCCGGTGTGGGCAAGTTGGGCCGAAGGGGCCTGTTTCCGCGCTGTATCACTCCATGAGTTGTGTAGCTGGGACACGTTGGCCGGTGTGGGCTAGATGGGCCTGTTTCCGTGCTGTATCACTCCATGAGTTGTGTAGCTGGGACACGTTGGCCGGTGTGGGCTAGATGGGCCTGTTTCTGCGCTGTATCACTCCATGAGTTGTGTAGTTGGGACACGTTGGCCGGTGTGGGCTAGATGGGCCTGTTTCCGTGCTGTATCACTCCATGAGTTGTGTAGCTGGGACACGTTGGCCGGTGTGGGCTAGATGGGCCTGTTTCCGCGCTGTATCACTCCATGAGTTGTGTAGCTGGGACATTGTTGGCCGGTGTGGGCTAGATGGGCCTGTTTCCGCGCTGTATCACTCCATGAGTTGTGTAGCTGGGACACGTTGGCCGGTGTGGGCTAGATGGGCCGAAGGGGCCTGTTTCCGCGCTGTATCACTCCATGAGTTGTGTAGTTGGGAAACGTTGGCCGGTGTGGGCTAGATGGGCCGAAGGGGCCTGTTTCCGCGCTGTATCACTCCATGAGTTGTGTAGTTGGGACATGTTGGCCGGTGTGGGCTAGATGGGCCGAAGGGGCCTGTTTCCGCGCTGTATCACTCCATGAGTTGTGTAGCTGGGACACGTTGGCCGGTGTGGGCTAGATGGGCCTGTTTCTGCGCTGTATCTCTCCATGAGTTGTGTAGTTGGGACACGTTGGCCGGTGTGGGCTAGATGGGCCTGTTTCTGCGCTGTATCTCTCCATGAGTTGTGTAGCTGGGACATGTTGGCCGGTGTGGGCTAGATGGACCGAAGGGGCCTGTTTCCGCGCTGTATCTCTCCATGAGTTGTGTAGCTGGGACACGTTGGCCGGTGTGGGCTAGATGGGCCGAAGGGGCCTGTTTCCGCGCTGTATCTCTCCATGAGTTGTGTAGCTGGGACATTGTTGGCCGGTGTGGGCTAGATGGGCCGAAGGGGCCTGTTTCTGCGCTGTATCTCTCCATGAGTTGTGTAGTTGGGACACGTTGGCCGGTGTGGGCTAGATGGGCCGAAGGGGCCTGTTTCTGCGCTGTATCTCTCCATGAGTTGTGTAGCTGGGACATTGTTGGCCGGTGTGGGCTAGATGGGCCGAAGGGGCCTGTTTCCGCGCTGTATCTCTCCATGAGTTGTGTAGCTGGGACACGTTGGCCGGTGTGGGCTAGATGGGCCGAAGGGGCCTGTTTCTGCGCTGTATCTCTCCATGAGTTGTGTAGCTGGGACATTGTTGGCCGGTGTGGGCTAGATGGGCCTGTTTCCGCGCTGTATCACTCCATGAGTTGTGTAGCTGGGACACGTTGGCCGGTGTGGGCTAGATGGGCCTGTTTCTGCGCTGTATCTCTCCATGAGTTGTGTAGCTGGGACATTGTTGGCCGGTGTGGGCTAGATGGGCCGAAGGGGCCTGTTTCTGCGCTGTATCTCTCCATGAGTTGTGTAGTTGGGACACGTTGGCCGGTGTGGGCTAGATGGGCCGAAGGGGCCTGTTTCTGCGCTGTATCTCTCCATGAGTTGTGTAGCTGGGACATGTTGGCCGGTGTGGGCTAGATGGCCGAAGGGGCCTGTTTCTGCGCTGTATCTCTCCATGAGTTGTGTAGCTGGGACATGTTGGTCGGTGTGGGCAAGTTGGGCCGAAGGGCCGGTGTTTCCGCGCTGTATCTCTCCATGAGTTGTGTAGCTGGGACACGTTGGCCGGTGTGGGGCTAGATGGGCCGAAGGGGCCTGTTTCCGCGCTGTATCACTCCATGAGTTGTGTAGTTGGGACATGTTGGTCGGTGTGGGCTAGATGGGCCGAAGGGGCCTGTTTCCGCGCTGTATTCTCCATGAGTTGTGTAGTTGGGACACGTTGGCCGGTGTGGGCTAGATGGGCCGAAGGGCCTGTTTCTGCGCTGTATCTCTCCATGAGTTGTGTAGTTGGGACACGTTGGCCGGTGTGGGCTAGATGGGCCTGTTTCTGCGCTGTATCTCTCCATGAGTTGTGTAGTTGGGACACGTTGGCCGGTATGGGCTAGATGGCCGAAGGGCCTGTTTCCGTGCTGTATCTCTCCATGACTAGTCATTCCTCAAAAGTCATCACTTACACAGCTGACTTGGTGATGGACCACAGGACGAGACCTTTTGCACAAAACAACGGTTCTGCTGGCACCAAACAATCAACGAGTACAGTTCAACACAACGTCAGAGTTTGCAGAGAACTTCAGCAAGAGTTGTAGCATCCAGCGGCGCTACAGAAATGCAGAATCATCGGTCTGTAATGCAGATACCGAACAGCTCAACTACAAACTGATGTCAAATACTTTCTCAAGTCAAGTCAAGTCACTTTTATTTCTATAGCACATTTAAAAAACAACTCTCGTTGGCCAAAGTGCTTTACATTGTGGAGGTACTAACGTTACACAAACAGGTGGTTCATAGATTAAGTACATACATAAATACAGACATATAGCCCTCCCTCAGAGGACGTCAAGAAAGGCTTGGGAGTTGAGATGAGTTTAAGTCTCGACTTAAAGGAGTTGATGGAGGGGCAGTTCTGATGGGAAGAGGGACGCTGTTCATAGAAACATAGAAACATAGAAAATAGGTGCAGGAGTAGGCCATTCGGCCCTCGAGCCTGCACCGCCATTCAATATGATCATGGCTGATCATCCAACTCAGTATCCCATACCTGCCTTCTCTCCATACCCTCTGACCCCTTTAGCCACAAGGGCCACATCTAACTCCCTCTTAAATATAGCCAATGAACTGGCCTCAACTACCCTCTGTGGCAGAGAGTTCCAGAGATTCACCACTCTCTGTGTGAAAAAAAGTTCTTCTCATCTCGGTTTTTAAAGGATTTCCCCCTTATCCTTAAGCTGTGACCCCTTGTCCTGGACTTCCCCAACATCGGGAGCAATCTTCCTGCATCTAGCCTGTCCCAACCCTTAAGAATTTTGTAAGTTTCTATAAGAATCCCATCTCAAATCTCCTAAATTCTAGAGAGTATAAACCAAGTCAATCCAGTCTTTCTTCATAAGACAGTCCTGACATCCCAGGAATCAGTCTGGTGAACCTTCTCTGCACTCCCTCTATGGCAATAATGGCCTTCCTCAGATTTGGAGACCAAAACTGTACGCAATACTCCAGGTGTGGTCTCACCAAGACCCTGTACAACTGCAGTAGAACCTCCCTGCTCCTATACTCAAATCCTTTTGCTATGAAAGCGAACATACCATTCGCTTTCTTCACTGCCTGCTGCACCTGCATGCTTACTTTCAATGACTGGTGTACCATGACACCCAGGTCTCGCTGCATCTCCCCTTGTTCCTTAGGTCGGGAGCCCCACCATTTAGATAATAAGTCTGCTTTC
>CM075981.1:3117709-3174673 GCA_038087875.1 Malacoraja senta | reverse complement strand
CTAGGCTGGATTTCAAGGTATGTTGTGTAGCTGGGAGACATCGTTGGCCTCGGTGTGGCTTAGATGGGCCGAAGGGCCTGTTTCCGCGCTGTATCTCTCCATGAGTTGTGTAGCTGGGACATTGTTGGCCGGTGTGGGCTAGATGGGCCGAAGGGGCCTGTTTCTGCGCTGTATCTCTCCATGAGTTGGTGTAGTTGGGACACGTTGGCCGGTGTGGGCTAGATGGGCCGAAGGGGCCTGTTTCTGCGCTGTATCTCTCCATGAGTTGTGTAGCTGGGACATTGTTGGCCGGTGTGGGCTAGATGGGCCGAAGGGGCCTGTTTCCGGCCTGTATCTCTCCATGAGTTGTGTAGCTGGGACACGTTGGCCGGTGTGGGCTAGATGGGCCGAAGGGCCTGTTTCTGCGCTGTATCTCTCCATGAGTTGTGTAGCTGGGACATTGTTGGCCGGTGTGGGCTAGATGGGCCTGTTTCCGCGCTGTATCACTCCATGAGTTGTGTAGCTGGGACACGTTGGCCGGTGTGGGCTAGATGGCCTGTTCTGCGCTGTATCTCTCCATGAGTTGTGTAGCTGGGACATTGTTGGCCGGTGTGGGCTAGATGGCGAAGGGGCCTGTTCTGCGCTGTATCTCTCCATGAGTTGTGTAGTTGGGACACGTTGGCCGGTGTGGGCTAGATGGGCCCGAAGGGGCCTGTTTCTGCGCTGTATCTCTCCATGAGTTGTGTAGCTGGGACATGTTGGCCGGTGTGGGCTGATGGGCCGAAGGGCCTGTTTCTGCGCTGTATCTCTCCATGAGTTGTGTAGCTGGGACATGTTGGTCGGTGTGGGCAAGTTGGGCCGAAGGGGCTGTTCCGCGCTGTATCTCTCCATGAGTTGTGTAGCTGGGACACGTTGGCCGGTGTGGGCTAGATGGCCGAAGGGGCCTGTTTCCGCGCTGTATCACTCCATGAGTTGTGTAGTTGGGACATGTTGGTCGGTGTGGGCTAGATGGGCCGAAGGGGCCTGTTTCCGCGCTGTATCTCTCCATGAGTTGTGAGTTGGGACACGTTGGCCGGTGTGGGCTAGATGGGCCGAAGGGCCTGTTTCTGCGCTGTATCTCTCCATGAGTTGTGTAGTTGGGACACGTTGGCCGGTGTGGGCTAGATGGGCCTGTTCTGCGCTGTATCTCTCCATGAGTTGTGTAGTTGGGACACGTTGGCCGGTATGGGCTAGATGGCCGAAGGCCTGTTTCCGTGCTGTATCTCTCCATGACTAGTCATTCCTCAAAAGTCATCACTTACACAGCTGACTTGGTGATGGACCACAGACGAGACCCTTTGCACAAAACAACGGTTCTGCTGGCACCAACATCAACGAGTACAGTTCAACACAACGTCAGAGTTTGCAGAGAACTTCAGCAAGAGTTGTAGCATCCAGCGGCGCTACAGAAATGCAGAATCATCGGTCTGTAATGCAGATACCGAACAGCTCAACTACAAACTGATGTCAAATACTTTCTCAAGTCAAGTCAAGTCACTTTTATTTCTATAGCACATTTAAAAACAACTCTCGTTGGCCAAAGTGCTTTACATTGGTGGAGGTACTAACGTTACACAACAGTGGTTCATAGATTAAGTACATACATAAATACAGACATATAGCCCTCCCTCAGAGGACGTCAAGAAAGGCTTGGGAGTTGAGATGAGTTTTAAGTCTCGACTTAAAGGAGTTGATGGAGGGGGCAGTTCTGATGGGAAGAGGGACGCTGTCATAGAAACATAGAAACATAGAAAATAGGTGCAGGAGTAGGCCATTCGGCCTTCGAGCCTGCACCGCCATTCAATATGATCATGGCTGATCATCCAACTCAGTATCCCATACCTGCCTTCTCTCCATACCCTCTGACCCCTTTAGCCACAAGGGCCACATCTAACTCCCTCTAAATATAGCCAATGAACTGGCCTCAACTACCCTCTGTGGCAGAGAGTTCCAGAGATTCACCACTCTCTGTGTGAAAAAAGTTCTTCTCATCTCGGTTTTAAAGGATTTCCCCCTTATCCTTAGCTGTGACCCCTTGTCCTGGACTTCCCCAACATCGGGAGCAATCTTCCTGCATCTAGCCTGTCCAACCCTTAAGAATTTTGTAAGTTTCTATAAGATCCCCTCTCAATCTCCTAAATTCTAGAGAGTATAAACCAAGTCTATCCAGTCTTTCTTCATAAGACAGTCCTGACATCCCAGGAATCAGTCTGGTGAACCTTCTCTGCACTCCTCTATGGCAATAATGGCCTTCCTCAGATTTGGAGACCAAAACTGTACGCAATACTCCAGGTGTGGTCTCACCAAGACCCTGTACAACTGCAGTAGAACCTCCCTGCTCCTATACTCAAATCCTTTTGCTATGAAAGCGAACATACCATTCGCTTTCTTCACTGCCTGCTGCACCTGCATGCTTACTTTCAATGACTGGTGTACCATGACACCCAGGTCTCGCTGCATCTCCCCTTTTCCTAGTCGGCCACCATTTAGATAATAGTCTGCTTTCCTGTTTTTGCCACCAAAATGGACAACCTCACATTTATCCACATTATACTGCATCTGCCAAACATTTGCCCACTCACCCAGTCTATCCAAGTCACCTTGCAGTCTCCTAGCATCCTCCTCACAGCTAACACTGCCCCCCAGCTTAGTGTCATCCGCAAACTTGGAGATGTTGCCTTCAATTCCCTCATCCAGATCATTAATATATATTGTAAATAGCTGGGTCCCAGCACTGAGCCTTGCGGTACCCCACTAGTCACTGCCTGCCATTGTGAAAAGGACCCGTTTACTCCTACTCTTTGCTTCCTGTTTGCCAGCCAGTTCTCTATCCACATCAATACTGAACCCCCAATACCGTGTGTCTAGGGCTGCAACCGCAAAGGCGCGGTCGCCCCTGAGCTTATGCCTAGACCGCTTTCTGTTTTAGAAAGAACTGCAGATGCTGGAAAAATCGACGGTAGACAAAAATGCTGGAGAAACTCAGCGGGTGAGGCAGCATCTATGGAGCGAAGGAATAGGTGACGTTTCGGGTTCGCTCCATAGATGCTGCCTCACCCTTAAGGGTCTCGACCCGAAACGTCACCTATTTCCTTCGCTCCATAGATGCTGCCTCACCCGCTGAGTTTCTCCAGCATTTTTGTCTCCCTTCAAATACTTTGTGCTGGTTTGCACGGCCCGCTCCAACCCTACACTAAACCTTCCATAACGATTATTTTTAGTAACCAGGAAGTCGGTGCGTATTTTCTGATTTGACTGAAAACAATTCTGACAAACATGTGCGCTGGGATTTTTTAAACCTTGTTATGTTGCGATATTTTCCACAGTTAAGAATGCAATTGGCCCCAATCAAAACGGGGGATCGTTGAAATTATTCAAATTCACCACACTGCACTATTGAGACAGGCTTATGCAATCAACATCAAAGTCAACCTCTCTGATTCACCTCCCACCTACAGAAACACCATCAGAGTGTCTGGCAATTCTCCACGCCTGTGTCGTACTTACAAAAGTCGACCAATATTACTTTGCAGCGGATTGCGGACTTTTAGTGATTAAAAAGCTTCAATGAGAGATATCTCGGGTTCAGAGAGTAGCCTCAGTGTCCTGGGACAAGCCATGTCCACAATGCGCCAGAGACCCAGGTTCGATCCCGACCTCGGGTGCTGTCCGTGTGGAGTTTGCACGTTCTCCTTGTGACCGCGTGGGTTTCCTCCCACATCCAAAGACGTGCGGGTTCGTAGGCTAATCGGCCCCTCTGTAAATTGCCCCCCTAGTGTGTAGGAGCGGATGAGAAAGTGGGATCACACGGAACTGGTGTAACTGGGTGATCAATGGTCAGCATGGACTCGGTGGGCCGAAGGGCCTGTTTCCACGCTTGGGTCTGGTGGAGTCAGCGCCAGTCTGAAGAAGGGTCCCGACCCACATCGTCACCTATCCATGTTCTCCACAGATGCTGCCTGACCCGCTGAGTTACTCCAGCACTCTGTGAAACGTCACCTATCCATGTTCCCCACAGATGCTGCCTGACCCGCTGAGTTACTCCAGCACTCTGTGAAACGTCACCTATCCATGTTCCGGCAGCATCTATGGAGCGAAGGAAATAGGCAACGTTTCGGCCGAAACCCTCCGGGTTTCGGACCGAAACGTTGCCTATTTCCTTCAGGGTTTCGGCCCGAAAGGTTGCCCATTTCCTTCGCTCCACAGATGCTGCCTGATCCGCTGAGTTACTCCAGCACTCTGTCTATTTTCACCACCGAGGACCTGCTTCAGTTCTGCCCTTTCCCAGTTTATCTCCAGCGGTTTGTGTCTCTGATTTGGTTTTGTATTTCTGACCCGTTAGATCACCAGTTGCCGAGACTGACCCTGGGGGAGGGGGAGGGGGAGGGGGGGGGAGAGGGAGAGGACGGTGAGACAACCCGTGATACCCACCGTAACGTGACACGTGAACAGTCGAGTCACGTGTAGCGTGTGGCAACAGTCAGCCACACGCTAGTGTTCGCCATGCGTGTACAAAATCACGGGAATCCTTTAACATGTGATGCAGAATAATATATCGGCTGGTCCCAGAGTAGGGAATCGAGAACCAGAGGGGCGCGGGTTTAAGATGGCATAGAAGCTCATCCCAGAAGGAAATTGAACAGGGGCCGTAGTTTAAGAATAAGGGGTCGGCCATTTAGAACGGAATCGAGGAAACACTTTTTCATCAAAGAGACCGGTGAGTCTGTGGAATTCTCTGCCTCAGAGGGCGGTGGAGGCAGGTTCTCTGGATGCTTTCAAGAGAGACCTGGATAGGGCTCTTAAAGATAGCGGAGTCAGGGGATATGGGGGAGAAGGCAGGAACGGGGTACTGATTGGGGATGATCAGCCACGATCACATTGAATGGCGGTGCTGGCTCGAAGGGCCGAATGGCCTACTCCTGCACCTATTGTCTATTGTCTATAATATCCATTGACTTGGCCTCCATACACACTCACACATCGACACACACGCACACACACAGGTGCACACGCACACACAAACCCACATACACAGCCACACACACACACACACACACACCGCATGCGCACACACACACACTCTCACACACACACACCGACACACACACACACTCACACACACACACACACACGTTAGTTTTGAGATGGGAGGCTGTGCAGGGTGGGCGTTGGTGGGAAAGTCCTGGCCACAGCTACACAGATTACAGAGACGATGTTGCTGCCAGACAGACAGACACCGCCTCATTCTTTCCGATACTTGTTTGCCAGTTTTGTTGTTTGAAACAGTCTGGCATCTTGAACAAAGCTCGCTGGCAGAGCCCCCGCCCCACACTGACACGGGAGGGGGGCCTCACTAGTCAACGGCCAACAGAGTCTGTAGGAAGGAACTGCAGGTGCCGGTTTACACTGAAGATAAACGCAAAATGCTGGAGTAACTCGGCGGGTCAGGCAACATCTCTGGAGGGAAGGAATGGGTCGCGACCCTTCTGCAGACATCTATCTACAATGACTCCATCTTCACTTTCCACAATACCACCCACTCTGGTGTCATCTGCAAACCCACTAATCATTCATTATTCTCACACCTTCTTCTCTAGATCGTTGACCTTGATGACAAATGATGACTGACTGTTCAGCAAGGATGTGCAATGGGAAGTTAGAGAGCATAAAACGTGGCAGCAATTGGACAAAGGATTTAGGCGTGTGATGAAGTAGGGTGGGGTGAGGCTAATCAGAGACTACGGGTGCTGTCTGTGCGGAGTTTGCATGTTCTCCCCTTGATCTGCGTGGGTTTTCTCCGGGTGCTCCAGAGACGTGCAGGTTTGTAGGTTAATTGACTCGGTATAAATATACATTGCCCCTAGTGTGTGTGTGTGTGGGGTAGTGATGGTGTGCGGGGATTCGCTGGTCGGTGTGGACTCGGTGGGCCGAAGGGCCTCTTTCCGTGCTGTATCTCTAAGCTATACGGAACTAAACTAAACTGAAAGGAAACATGCTCATTCGGCCAAGGCAGGCGATAGACACTGACAGGATCTCAGCCAAGGAAGATATGGTTGGGATTCAGGGTCGAGAGTCAAGTTAAGTCACTTTATTTCTATAACACATTTAAAAAACAACTCTCGTTGGCCAAAGTGCTTTACATTGGTGGAGATACTAACGTTATACAACAGTGGTTCATAGATTAAATACAGACATAAATACATACATATAGCCCTCCTCAGAGGACGTCAAGAAAGGCTTGGGAGTAGAGATGGGTTTTAAGTCTCGACTTAAAGGAGTCGATGGAGGGGGCAGTTCTGATGGGAAGAGGGGTAGAGAGGAGATAGAACGGATCCAGAAAGCCAAGTGACCCTCATTGCATAAACCAGCTGTAGATCAAATCTCTGGGTGAAGAAGGTCCCGACTGGAAACGTCACCTATCCATGTTCTCCACAGATGCTGCCTGACCCGCTGAGTTACTCCAGCACTGTGTGAAACGTCACCTATCTATGTTCCCCACAGATGCTGCCTGACCCGCTGAGTTACTCTGGCACAGTGTACTTCTGTGCTTTGTAAGCTATACGGAACCACACTATAAATGATAAGGTAGACCAAAATGCTGGAGAAACTCAGCGGGTGCGGCAGCATCTATGGAGCGAAGGAAATAGGCAACGTTTCGGCCCGAAACCCTTCCGGGTTTCAGCCCAAAACGTTGCCTATTTCCTTCAGGTTTCGGCCCGAAACGTTGCCTATTTCCTTCGCTCCACAGATGCTGCCTGACCCACTGAGTTACTCCAGCACTCTGTGAAACGTCACCTATCCATGTTCTCCACAGATGCTGCCTGACCGCTGAGTTACTCCAGCACTCTGTGAAACGTCACCTATCCATGTTCTCCACAGATGCTGCCTGACCCGCTGAGTTACTCCAGCACTCTGTGAAACGTCACCTATCCATGTTCTCCACAGATGCTGCCTGACCCACTGAGTTACTCCAGCACTCTGTGAAACGTCACCTATCCATGTTCTCCACAGATGCTGCCTGACCCACTGAGTTACTCCAGCACTCTGTGAAACGTCACCTATCCATGTTCTCCACAGATGCTGCCTGACCCGCTGAGTTACTCCAGCACTCTGTGAAACGTCACCTATCCATGTTCTCCACAGATGCTGCCTGACCCACTGAGTTACTCCAGCACTCTGTGAAACGTCACCTATCCATGTTCTCCACAGATGCTGCCTGACCCGCTGAGTTACTCCAGCACTCTGTGAAACGTCACCTATCCATGTTCTCCACAGATGCTGCCTGACCCACTGAGTTACTCCAGCACTCTGTGAAACGTCACCTATCCATGTTCTCCACAGATGCTGCCTGACCCGCTGAGTTACTCCGGCACCCTGTGTCCTTTTTCAGGTCAGATCTCTGCCAGGTTCCTGAGGGATGTCATGGAAGGAATGGCAGAAGGCAGGAACGGGGTACTGATTGGGGATGATCAGCCACGATCACATTGAATGGCGGTGCTGGCTCGATGGGCCGAATGGCCTACTCCTGCACCTATTGTCTATTGTCTAATGGCAGAGGAGCTGGCCGTAATCTGGTAAATACTCACCCAGGTATCGAGGGACTCTGGGGTACGGGACAAAGATGGGAGATCTGTCATTCTGTGCCACTTTTTGTGTGAAACCCCCCCCCCCCCCCAGCGAGTGCAGAACAGTCAGCCTCACTCCGGAGTGGAAAAACCTTGACATCGGGTAGAGAAGTAGCAGTCATTTTGGACAGGTGTGGGTTGATGAGAGAAAGCCCACGTGGACTTGTTGAAAGCAGATTATGTCTCGCTAACCAGATAGCAATTGCCAATGACGTAAGAGAGATCTAACAAGGGAAACAAGATGTCCCTAAAGACGTTCGGTAAAGTACCGCAAGAATGGTTGAAGGCAGAAGCCCAAGGAATACAATGGGTGGAAAATGGGCAAACTGCCAGAGAACTCATAGTGTGGGAAGGAACCGCAGGTGCCGGTTTAATCCGAAGATAGACACAAAATGCTGGAGTAACTCAGCGGGTCAGGCAGCATCTCTGGAGAGAAGGAATGGTTGACGTTTCGGGTCGAGACCCTTCTTCAGAAGTAGTTTTTATATTTATTCAAATGTTAAAATAGTATTTTAAGTCGAGACTTAAAACCCATCTTTACTCTCAAGCCTTTCTTGACGTCCTCTGAGGGAGGGCTATATGTATGTATTTATGTATGTACTTAATCTACGAACCACTTGTATAACGTTGGTGCCTCCACCAATGTCAACGAGAGTTGTTGGGGTTTTTTTGGTTTTTTATTTTTTATTTTTTAATATTTGTATTTATTAGAAGTATTGTACATTGCCGTGATATCAACCGAAAATAACATTCAATTCAATTCAACTTTAATGTCATTGCACAAATACTGAGTATGGGTACAACGAAATGCAGTTTTGCGTCAGTCCGTAGTAGTAGTGCAATATAGGAATTTAAAAAAAAAAAAGAGGATACAGAATAATCAAAAATACAGAATAATTAACAATGGGGACGGAGGGACCGGAGGAATCTATCGGCGGGACAAGAAACATAATACATTTCTTGTCCCACTTCTTATTTTAAACTTTAAAAAGAAGAAAAATAGAAAGAGCTAGATATGATAGTGAGTGCGTGAAAGAGTGGTTTAGGGAAACCCGACGAGGGTTGTTTATTAAATGGGCTGTAGAAATAAAAGTGACTTCAAGTCAAGTCAAGTGAGTTTATTGTCATGTGTCCCTGGTAGGACAATGAAATTCTTGCTTTGCTTCAGCACAACAGAACATAGTAGGCATTTACTACAAGGCATTCTATAAATATATACACAATGGTCAATATACTGATAAAGTGCAAATAACAGTATTGGCTAGTAAAGTTCAGTGTTATGTCCGAGCCAGGTTTAATAGCCTGATGGCTGTGGGGAAGTAGCTATTCCTGAACCTGGTCGTTGCAGTCTTCAGGCTCCTGTACCTTCTACCTGAAGGTAGCGGGGAGATGAGTGTGTGGCCAGGATGGTGTGGGTCCTTGATGATACTGCCAGCCTTTTTGAGGCAGCGACTGCGATAGATCCCCTCGATGGAAGGGAGGTCAGAGCCGATGATGGACTGGGCAGTGTTTACTACTTTTTGTAGTCTTTTCCTCTCCAGGGCGCTCAAGTTGCCGAACCAAGCCACGATGGAACCGGTCAGCACGCTCTCTACTGTGCACCTGTAGAAGTTAGAGAGAGTCTACAACTTGCCTACAACGCAATAAAATCAAGCAGAACCCGCCACCACAGTACACGACAAATCAAATATACTGCAAACTACTAGACAACTAGATTACAATGTCTAAGAAGGAACTGCAGAAGCTGGAGAATCGAAGGTTGACAAAAGTGCTGGAGAAACTCAGCGGGTGCAGCAGCATCTATGGAGCGAAGGAAATAGGCAACGTTTCGGGACGAAACCCGGAAGGGTTTCGTCCCGAAACGTTGCCTATTTCCAGAAGGGTTTCGGGCCGAAACGTTGCCTATTTCCAGAAGGGTTTCGGCCCGAAACGTTGCCTATTTCCAGAAGGGTTTTGGGCCGAAACGTTGCCTATTTCCATCGCTCCATAGATGCTGCCTCACCCGCTGAGTTTCTCCAGCTTTTTTAGTCTCCCAACTATTTTACAATCCTTGTCCAGGATCCACTGAAACCCCCCCCGCTGTCCCGGAAATCCGTGGACAGCACATAGACCCCTCTCTCTAACACCACCCGGGCACGGACGTTAACCCCGGAAAAGTGCTCGGGCAGAGCCCTCTTCCGCCTGGCGCCGTGACTCGTGGATTGCCAGCTTGGTCAGGCCCAGGGGCAACCCCCACCAGGCCATCGTCAAAACTAGTAGTGCTTGCTCCCGGTTGCTCAACACGCACACCCCCCCCCCCCCCCCCCCCTTTCCGATACTGACCTCTCAGTCCTGGGCCTCCTCCATCAAGGGGACCTCTCTTCCATCGAGTAGATCTATCGCAGTCGCTGCCTAACCGGGGGTCAAATGAGATGGAGGAACTGAGTGAAATCCAGGTTAGCCGGGAAGTGGTGTTGGGTAAATTGAATGGATTAAAGGCCGATAAATCCCCAGGGCCGGATAAGTTGCATCCCGGAGTACTTAAGGAAGTAGCCGCAGAAATAGTGGATGCATTAGTGATAATTTTTTAGAACTCTTTAGATTCTGGAGTAGTTCCTGAGGATTGGAGGGTAGCAAATGTAACCCCACTTTTTAAGAAGGGAGGGAGAGAGAAAACGGGGAATTACAGACCAGTTAGTCTAACATCGGTGGTGGGGAAAATTCTGGAGTCAGTTATTAAAGATGAGATAGCAGCACATTGGGAAAGTGGTGAAATCATTGGACAAAGTCAGCATGGATTTACGAAAGGTAAATCATGTCTGCCGAATCTTATAGAATTTTTCGAGGATGTAACTAGTAGAGTGGATAGGGGAGAACCAGTGGATGTGTTGTATCTGGACTTTCAGAAGGCTTTCGACAAGGTCCCACATAAGAGATTAGCATACAAACTTAAATCACACGGTATTGGGGTTTCAGTATTGATGTGGATAGAGAACTGGCTGGCAGACAGGAAGCAAAGAGTAGGAGTAAACGGGTCCTTTTCACAATGGCAGGCAGTGACTAGTGGGGTACCGCAAGCCTCAGTGCTGGGACCCCAGCTATTTACAATATATATTAATGAGCTGGATGAGGGAATTGAATGCAACATCTCCAAGTTTGCGGATGACACTAAGCTGGGGGGCAGTGTTAGCTGTGAGGAGGATGCTAGGAGACTGCAAGGTGACTTGGATAGGCTGGGTGAGTGGGCAAATGCATGGCAGATGCAGTATAATGTGGATAAATGTGAGGTTATCCACTTTGGTGACAAAAACAGGAAAGTAGACTATTATCTGAATGGTGGCCGATTAGGAAAAGGGGAGATGCAACGAGACCTGGGTGTCATGGTACACCAGTCATTGAAAGTAGGCATGCAGGTGCAGCAGGCAGTGAAGAAGGCGAATGGTATGTTAGCTTTCATAGCAAAAGGATTTGAGTACAAGAGCAGGGAGGTTCTACTGCAGTTGTACAGGGTCTTGGTGAGACCACACCTGGAGTATTGCGTACAGTTTTGGTCTCCTAATCTGAGGAAAGACATTCTTGCCATAGAGGGAGTACAGAGAAGGTTCACCAGACTGATTCCTGGGATGGCAGGACTTTCATATGAAGAAAGACTGGATAGACTCGGCTTGTACACGTTGGAATTCAGAAGACTGAGGGGGGATCTTATAGAAACTTACAAGTTGGACAGGCTAGATGCAGGAAGATTGTTCCCGATGTTGGGGAAGTCCAGAACTAGGGGTCACAGTTTAAGGATAAGAGGGAAGACTTTTAGGACCGAGATGAGGAAATCATTTTTCACACAGAGAGTGGTGAATCTGTGGAATTCTCTGCCACAGAAGGTAGTTGAGGCCAGTTCATTGGCTATATTTAAGAGGGAGTAAGATGTGGCCCTTGTGGCTAAAGGGATCAGGGGGTATGGAGAGAAGGCAGGGATGGGATACTGAGTTGGATGATCAGCCATGATCATATCAAATGGCGGTGCAGGCTCGAAGGGCCGAATGGCCTACTCCTGCACCTATTTTCTATGTTTCTATGTTTCTATAAAGACTGGCAGCATCATCAAGGACCCACACCATCCTGGCCACACACTCATCTCCCCGCTACCTTCAGGTAGAAGGTACAGGAGCCTGAAGACTGCAACGACCAGGTTCAGGAATAGCTACTTCCCCACAGCCATCAGGCTATTAAACTTGGCTCGGACAAAACTCTGAACAACATTAATAGCCCATTATCTGTTATTTGCACTTTATCAGTTTATTTATTCATGTGTGTATATATCTATATAATGGTATATGGACACTGATCTGTTTTGTAGTCAATGCCTTCTATGTTCTGTTGTGCTGAAACAAAGCAAGAATTTCATTGTCCTATCAGGGACACATGACAATAAACCCACTTGAATCTTGAATCTTGAATCAAATTGGAGGAACAGCACCTCATATTACACTTGGGCAGCTTACACCCCAGCGGTATGAACATTGACTTCTCTAACTTCAAGTAGCCCTTGCTTTTTCCCTCTCTCTCCATCCCTCCCCCATCCTTGTTGTCCTCCTGATTCAATATTACTGATTGGTTTCCTCGTGGTCACCTTCCCCTCAGCCAACAATGATCCAGTCTACATTTTCCTTGGTCATCGTCTCCTTTGATCTCTCGTTTTCGCACCTCACCCTTCCATATCTCTCGTTTCCCTCTCCCCTGACTCTCAGACTGAAGTAGGGTCTCGAGCTGAAACGTCACCCATTCGTTCTCTCCAGAGATGCTGCCTGTCCCGCTGAGTTACTCCAGCATTTTGTGTCTGTCCAATAGGCAATAGATTAGGACAGGACTAGGATTTGTGACTAGGATAGTCAATGCCAAGGAGGCACGCCAATGCATCTACTTCCCCGGAGATCCAGGAAATATTGCAAGTCTCCAATGTCTCTTACAGACTTCTACAGATGCCCCATGGAGAGCAGACTGTGGGGTTACATCACAGCTTGGTTTGGGAACAGCTCTGAGCCCAAGACCACAAGAAATTGCAGAGAGTTGTGGATGGAGCCCAGTCCATCCCACAGAACACACTCCCCACCAGTGACTCAATAGACAATAGACAATAGGCAATAGGTGCAGGAGTAGGCCATTCGGCCCTTCGAGCCAGCACCGCCATTCAATGTGATCATGGCTGATCATCCCCAATCAGTACCCCGTTCCTGCCTTCTCCCCATATCCCCTGACTCCCCTATCTTTAAGAGCCCTATCTAGCTCTCTCTTGAAAGTATCCAGAGAACCGGCCTCCACCGCCCTCTGAGGCAGAGAATTCCACAGACTCACAACTCTCTGTGAGAAAAAGTGTTTCCTCGTCTCCGTTCTAAATGGCTTACCCCTTATTCTTAAACTGTGGCCCCTGGTTCTGGACTCCCCCAACATCGGGAACATGTTTCCTGCCTCTAGCGTGTCCAAGCCCTTAACAATCTTATATGTTTCAATGAGATATCCTCTCATCCTTCTAAACTCCAGAGTGTACAAGCCCAGCTGCTCCATTCTCTCAGCATATGACAGTCCCGCCATCCCGGGAATTAACCTTGTAGATTCCATCTACACTTCACGCTGCCTCAGAAAAGCAGCCAACAGAATCAAAGACTTGTCCCACCCGGTCATTCCTGTTTCTCCAATGTGTGTGTGCGTGTGTGCGTGTGAGTGTGTGTGAGTGTGAGTGTGAGTGTGAGTGTGAGTGTGAGTGTGAGTGTGAGTGAGAGTGTGTGCGTGTGCGTTCGTGTGCGCGTGCGTGAGTGTGCGTGTGCGTGTGCGTGAATGTGAGTGAGTGTGAGTGTGCGTGCGCTTGCACGTGTGAGTGCGTGTGCATGTGCGTGTGTGTGAGTGTGTTTGTGCGTGTGTGTGAGTGTGTTTGTGCGTGTGCGTGTGCGTGTGCGTGTGCGTGTGTGTATGCGTGTGAGTGTGTGTGTGCGTGTGCATGTGCATGTGCGCGTGAGCGTGTGAGCGTGCGTGTGTGTGCGTGCGTGTGCGTGTGTTTGTGCGTGTGTGTGTGCGTGTGTTTGTGCGTGTGTGTGTGCGTGTGAGTGTGTGTGTGTGTGTGCGTGTGCGTGCGTGTGTGTGTGAGTGTGCGTGTGTGAGTGTGTGTGTGAGTGTGCCTGTGTGTGTGTGTGTGCGTGTGTGTGCGTGTGAGTGTGTGTGTGCGTGTGCGTGTGCACGTGAGCGTGTGAGCGTGCGTGTGCGTGTTTCCACCACTGTGAAGCTGGGGAGTTACAGGCGTGACAAGGCCACGAGCTGATGGTAGGGGCTGTACGTGCCACTTGATGTGAGGCAGAGTTACCGTTACACCAAGTCTCTCTGCCCTTGTCTTGCCAAAGCCACCACGTGCCTACTAAGGTATTTCTTCCAAAGGATGTGGTTTGAGATGCGAGCAGCTTTACCATGTAACGGGCAATCTGTCAGCATCCCGGAGCAGAAGCTCCATCCCCCCCCACTCCCTCACTCCGACATAACACCATGGTCCCACCAAGATGCAGCACCGAACGGGATCCTTCTTCCCTGTGGGCTATCAAACTGTACAACTCCTCCCCCTTCTGTCGTGGGGTAGACTGATATAGTCTAGAGTTGGATCGTTTTGGTCTCCTAATTTGAGGAAGGACATTCTTGCTATTGAGGGAGCGCAGCGTAGGTTCACCAGGTTAATTCCCGGGATGGCGGGACTGACATATGATCAAAGAATGGGGTCGACTGGGCTTATATTCACTGGAATTCAGAAGGATGAGTGGGGATCTTATAGAAACATATACAATTCTTAAGGGATTGGACAGGCTGGATGCAGGAAACATGTTCCTGATGTTGGGGGAGTCCAGAACCAGGGGTCACAGTTTAAGAATAGGGGTCGGCCATTTAGGACTGAGATGAGGAAAAACTTTTTCACCCAGAGAGTGTGAATCCGTGGAATTCTCTGCCACAGAAGGTAGTGGAGGCCAATTCACTGGATGTTTTCAAGAGAGAGTTAGATTTAGCTCTTAGGGCTAACGGAATCAAGGGATATGGGGAGAAGGCAGGAACGGGGTACTGATTGGGGATGATCAGCCATGATCACATTGAATGGCGGTGCTGGCTCGAAGGGCCGAATGGCCTATTCCTGCACCTGTTTTCTATGTTTCTATGTTTTTATGACTCCACCCTCCCCCCCCCCCCCCCCCAATCTCTGCACATCCCCAATCCTTTCCACTCGTCACTTTAACTTCATGTTCCGTATATTCTTGTGTGTTTATGACAGTTTGCAGATCAATTTCCCTCCTGGGGTTAAATAAGGTTCTATGGTATGGTTTGTGCTGTTCTACAGCAGGCATTAAATCCTTGGAATACCACTGTCCATTGTAACACCGGCTCATTGCAGCAATGTGTTGCCAGCATGTGTAACTATCAGTGTTAAAGGGCATCTGTGGCTTCAAGTTGCTAACTAGTCTAGTATGAGTCAGGTGGCTGTTATGGGTGGGAGAGTGGTTCAACAGTGTTTGTCACTTACACACACGTTCACAAGATATAGGAGTAGAATCAGGCCATTCGGCCCATCCAGTCCACTCCGCCAATCTAGCATAACTGATCTCTGCCTCCTAATCCCATTCTCCTGCCTTCTCCCCATAGCCCTCGACACCCGTTCTAATCAAGAACTTGCCTATCTCCGCCTTAGAAATATCCACTGCCTTGGCCTCCACAGCCCTCTGGGGGCAATGAGTTCCACAGATTCACCACCCTCTGACTAAAGAAATTCCTCCTCACCTCCTTCCTAAAAGAACGTCCTTTAATTCTGAGGCTGTGACCTCTAGTGCTAGACTCTCCCACCAGTGGAAACATCCTCTCCACATCCACTCTATCCAGGCCTTTCACTATTCTGTACGTTTCAATGAGGTCCCCCCTCATTATTCTAAACTCCAGCGAGTCGAGGCCCAGTGCCGTCAAACGCTCATTCATATGCTACTGACCACAGAACAATGGATTTCTTACTCTGCCACAGAAGGCAGTGGAGGCCAACTCACTGGATGTTTTCAAGAGAGAGTTAGATTTAGCTCTTAGGGCTAAACGGAATCAAGGGATATGGGGAGAAAGCAGGAACGGGGTACTGATTCTAGATGATCAGCCATGATGATATTGAATGGCGGTGCTGGCTCGAAGGGCCGAATGGCCAACTCCTGCACCTATTGTCTATGTTTCTATGTTTCCTTGCAGCTTAACTGGTACATTAACATAATGGGCCAGTTGACCTACAGACTAGAAGTGTCACAATAGCTGGCGTCCTGATGCCATCGCAACAACCTAGAGCTCAAATTCTCTTAAGACAGTGGAATTGATTGTAGACTTTAGGAGAGCTCCCCCTCCCCTCACCCCACTCACCATCAACAACACCACAATCACATCTGTGGAGTCATTTAAGTTCCTTGGAACCACCATCCCAAGGACCTTAAATAGGGGGGGCCACCATCGACTCCACGGTCACAAAGGCCCAACAGAGGATGTACTTCCTGCAGCAGCTGAGGAAGCACACAAATCTGCCACAGGCAATGATGGTCCAATTCTACACGGCCATCGTAGAGTCTGTCCACACCTTCTCCATCATGGCCTGGTTTGGCTCAGCCACCAAGCACGACACCCGGAGGCTGCAGAGAATCGTCCGATCAGCTGGGAATGTTATTGGCTGCAACCTTCCCTCCATTGATGAACTGTTCACTGCAAGGGCCAGGAAGCGAGCGGGCAAGATCATCTCTGACCCCTCTCACCCTGGCCACAAACTCTTTGAATCACTTCCCTCTGGAAGGCGACTCCGGACTGTCAAAGCTGCCACAGCCAGACATAAAAACAGCTTTTATCCACGAGCAGTAGCTACTCAATAACCAAAAATCTGTAGCCTGCCTTTTGCTCTGGTATTTTATTTAATTCACATGTTTAAACTATAGTGTTATATTTTTAATTGTCTACTGTATATCGTGTTATTATCCTTGTATGTCTACATACTTGGCCAATAAAATGTATTCAATTCAATTCAACTACTCAAATATAAGATAGAAATAAAACGCTGGAGTACCTCAGTGGGTCAGACAGCATCTCTGGAGAGAAGGGGACTGTCTACAACCTATCTATGCCTCTCAGATGCTGCCTGACCCGCTGAGTTACTTCAGCTTGCCGTGTCTATCTTTGGTTTAAACCAGCATCTGCAGTTCCTTCCTACACAAACTGACAATAGACAATAGTTGCAGGAGTAGGCCATTCGGCCCTTCAAGCCAGCACCGCCATTTGATCATGGCTGATCATCCACAATCAGTACCCCGTTCCTGCCTTCTCCCCATATCCCCTGACTCCGCTATCTTTAAGAGCCCTATCTAGCTCTCTCTTGAAAGCATCCAGAGAACCTGCCTCCACCGCCCTCTGAGGCAGAGAATTCCACAGACTCACAACTCTCTGGGTGGAAAAGTTTCTCCTCATCCCAGTCCTAAATGGCCTCTTTGCTCCTATACTCAACTCCTCTTGTTATAAAGGCCAACGTGCCATTGGCTTTCTTCACTGCCTGCTGTACCTGCATGCTTACTTTCATGGACTGATGAACAAGGACCCCAGATCCCGTTGGACTTCCCCTTTTCCCAACTTGACACCATTCAGATTATAATTTCTATTACAAATCTCAAATTGTAGAGTACAGAAGCAAATAAATAAATGATGGGTCTTTGTCCCAAAACATTATGGACAGCCCTGTATAAAATTCTCAAAAGGACTGGGACACGCTAGTGGCAGGAAACATGTTCCCGATGTTGGGGAAGTCCAGAACCAGGGGCCAGTTTTGGTCTCCGAATTTGAGGAAGGACATTCTTGCTATTGAGAGAACCCAGCGTAGGTTCACCAGGTTAATTCCCGGGATGGCGGGACTGACATATGCTGAGAGAATGGGGCGGCTGGGCTTGTACACTCTGGAGTTCAGAAGGATGAGAGTTACTCATCAACAAACTCTCAACTAAATATATGATAATCAATAAATAGATTAATTATTAACGGTTTAGTTTGGAGATACAGCGTGGAAACAGGCCCTTCGGCCCACCGAGTCCATGCCGACCCATTCACACAAGTTCTCATCCACCCCCTACACACTAGGGGGCAACTTACAGACGGCCGATTAACCTACAAACCCGCACGTCTTTGGGACGTGGGAGGAAACCAGAGCTCCTGGAGGAAACCCACGCGGTCACGGGGAGAACGTGCAAACTCCACAGACAGACAGCACCCGAGGTCAGGATGGAACCCGGGTCCCTGGGGCAGTTAGGCAGCGGCTCTACCCGCAAAAATAGTGCAGACAGGAGTCCAGAGCGCACGGAGGAGTGTAGAGGATGACAGTCGCTGAGGTAGAGGTCAGTGCTGAGCGGTGCTCAAGAGCCTGACGGTTGTCGGGAAGAAGCTGCTCCTGAACCTGGACGTCACGGTCCTCGGGCTCCTGTACCTTCTTCCCGATGGCAGGAGGGAGATGAGAGTGTGGCCAGGACGTGACTTGATTCCTGAGGGGTAATGCTGGCGTATGCTGGAGTAACTCAGTCTCGACCCGAAACGTCACCCATTCCTTCTCTCCACAGATGCTGCCTGTCAGAAGGTCATAAGGAATAGGAGCAGAATTAGGCCATTCGGCCCATCGAGTCTACTCCACCATTCAATCATGGCCGATCTATCTCTCTCCTCCTAACCCCATTCTCCTGCCTTCTCCCCATAACCCCTGACACCCGCACTAATCAAGAATCTATCTATCTCTGCCTTAAGTGTATCCACTGACTTGGCCTCCACAGCCGTCTGTGGCAAACAATTCCACAGATTCACCACCCACTGACTAAAGAAATTCCTCCTCATCTCCTTCTTAAAAAGAACATCCTCTAATTCTGAGGCTGCGACCTCTAGTCCTAGACTCTCCGACTGGTGGAAACATCCCGAGGCAGGACTGAGATGAGGAAAAACTTCTTCACCCAGAGAGTTGTGAATCTGTGGAATTCTCTGCCACAGAGGGCAGTGGAGGCCGATTCACTGGATGTTTTCAAGAGAGATTTGGCTCTTAGGGCTAACGGAATCAAGGGATATGGGGAGAAAGCAGGAACGGGGTACTGATTTTGATCTGAAGAAGGGTCTCGACCCGAAATGTCCATTCCTTCTCTCCAGAGATGCTGCCTGGCCAGCTGAGTTACTCCAGCTTTTTGTATCTATCTACTGATTGTGGATGATCAGCCATGATCATATTGAATGGCGGTGCTGGCTCGATGGGCTGAATGGCCTACTCCTGCACCTGTTTTCTACGTCTCGATGTCTCTATGCTTTTGTGTTTCCATGTTTCTACTCCAGCTGTTGGTGTCCTTCCCTGAGGGATGAAACATCTGCACCCGCGAGTTCTCTGAACCCTCGTGAGTGAGACTTGTAGCCCGAGTCCAGCCTTACCCGCGACAGCCCAGAATGGCCAGCAACTTCTCAGCAGCACAGCCCAGAACATGACGCAGGCACCGACCAACACCAACGCCATCCCACACACACAATGGACAATTCACAATTTGTCACACAGAGGGTGGGTGGGTGTATGGAACAAGCTGCCGGAGGAGGTAGTTGAGGCTGGGACTATCCCAACGTTTAAGAGTTAGACAGGTGCATGGACAGGACAGGTTTGGAGGGATATGGACCAAACGTGGGCAGGTGGGACTAGTGTAGCTGGGACATGTTGGCCGGTGTGGGCAAGTTGGGCCTGTTTCCACACTGTATCACTCTATGACGATGTTGTCTTGATTCTGTGTTTGGGCCTTGACTCAGACAGTCTATGTATTTAGTGTCCCCGTGTAGACGAGGTCATTGTCAGTTACGCTTCACTTGTTCCGCGAACAGCGCTAAACCCTCCAACACTCGCTTTTATTTCCTGCCACCTAGACATCGCCAATGACTAGATAGTTTAGTTTAGTTTAGTTCAGATTAGTTTTGTGATACAGCGCAGAAACAGGCCCTTCGGCCCACCGGGTCCGTGCCGACCAGCGATCCCCGCACACTAACACTATCCTACACACACTAGGGACAATTTACAATTCACCAATTTTTACAATTTTTTTAGGTTATTGCTCACCTGCAAACCCACACGTCTCTGGAATGTGGGAGGAAGCCGGAGCACCTGGAGAAAACCCACACGGTCACAGGGGGAGGGTGGAACGTGCAAACTCTGTACAGGCAGCACCCGTAGTCAGGATTCTACACGGCCATCGTAGAGTCGGTTCTCACCTTGTCCATCATGGTCTGGTTTGGCTCGGCCACCAAGCACGACATCCGGAGGCTGCAGCGAATCGTCCGATCAGCAGAGAAGGTTATTGGCTGCAACCTTCCCTCCATTGATGAACTGTACACTGCAAGGGCCAGGAAGCGAGCGGGCAAGATCATCTCTGACCCCTCTCACCCTGGCCACAAACTCTTTGAATCACTTCCCTCTGGAAGGCGACTCCGGACTGTCAAAGTTGCCACAGCCAGACATAATAACAGTTTTTATCCACGGGTAGTTGCTCTACTCAACAGCCAAAAATCTGTAGCCTCCCTTTGATCTGGTATTTTGTTGGTTCACCTGCTTGATCAATGGTGTTTTATCATTAATGTTTTATTATTATTAATGTTTGGTGTTTTCTGAGTCATTCGTAACTATCACTGCATGTCATGTTGTTACTTGTGGGCGGAGCACCAAGGCAAATTCCTTGTATGTGAATACTTGGCCAATAAACTTACTTACTTAGAAATAAAAACTAACACTGGAAAATGCCCGGCAAGTCAGGCAGCATCTGTGAAGAGGAAACCCCGAGCTATCATCAAAAGAGTCGCGAGTGTTTCATTGCCATGTGTACCGAAGATTGAGCAGTTAATTACATTCCTACCTGCAGCAGAACCACGGGGCCTGTAAACGCAATACATGCAGATGTGCGGGGGTCGCTGGTCGGTGCCGACTCGATGGGCCGAATGGCCTGTTTCCGCGCTGTATCTCTAAAACTAAACTAAAATGAGGTCAGTGTTGTGTGGTGTTCAAGAACCTGATGGTTGTTGGGAAGAGGCAGCACGGTGGCGATGCAGCGGGTAGAGCTGCTGCCTCACAGCGCCAGAGACCCAGGTTCGATCCCGACTGCGGGCGCTGCCTGTACGGAGATTGTACCTTCTCCCCGTGACCGCGTGGGTTTTCTCCGGGTGCTCCGGCTTCCCCCCGCACTCCAAAGACGTGCGGGCTTGAAGCTTAATTGACTTCGGTAAAATTGTAAATTGTCTCCTTGTGTGTGGGGTGACGCTGGTGTCCGGGGTCGGCGCGGACTGGGTGGGCTGAAGGGCCTGTTACTGCGCTGTATCTCTCAAGTCTAAAGTTAAGTAAAGATGCCTGCCGAGTTCCTCCAGCATGTTGTGTCGGTCTAAGGGAGGGGGCTCTGGGTGAATTGGGAAATATGCAAGAGGCTGTGTAATATTGGGCAATGATCCCTGGTTTACGGAATAGCCACGGGATTGGAGGCGTTGGAAAACATAGAAAATAGGTGCAGGAGTAGGCCATTCGGCCCTTCGAGCCTGCACCGCCATTCAATATGATCATGGCTGATCATCCAACTCAGTATCCCGTACCTGCCTTCTCTCCATACCCCCTGATCCCTTTAGCGCAGCCCAACCCAGGCGAGTATTTGCGTGCGAGCCACAGGGACAGACCTCCAATCGGGACCCCCCATCCCTTCAACCCACCCACCCCCCCCCTCTCCCCAAGGTCCCCAAGGTTAGCCACATCTAACTCCCTCTTAAATATAGCCAATGAACTGGCCTCAACTACCTTCTGTGGCAGAGAGTTCCAGAGATTCACCACTCTCTGTGTGAAAAATGTTTTCCTCATCTCAGTCCTAAAAGATTTCCCCCTTATCCTTAAACTGTGACCCCTTGTTCTGGACTTCCCCAACATCGGGAACAATCTTCCTGCATCTAGGTGCGAGACACTCGTGTTTTCACACGCCGATCGACAAAAACAAAAAGATGCAGCAGGTTTGAATAAATATAATTTTTTAATTGCTGAAGATGGTGTGTTTGATTACAATGCGGTACAGTCGCTCAATCTCCCAATTGACCCAAACCGAAACGCAGAACTCGATCACACCTGTGTGTGTGTGTGTGTGTGGGGGATATCGACTGTAGACATTTCACACAAAGACAAGACAAGCGGACATTGTGGACAACATCACACAGAGCTGGCAGAGAATCTCCGCTCACAGTTACGGCCCAGAGCTTGTCCCCAATGTGGACCATGTCTACCCACGTGGGGCCAGAGTGAACACCAAGCTCGGACACGCACCCACTGGACACTGGACACGCACCCACTGCCCACTGGACACTGGACACGCACCCACTGCCCACTGGACACGCACCCACTGCCCACTGAACACGCACCCACTGCCCACTGGACACGCACCCACTGCCCACTGGACACGCACCCACTGGACACTGGACACGCACCCACTGCCCACTGGACACGCACCCACTGGACACTGGACACGCACCCACTGGACACTGGACACGCACCCACTGCCCACTGGGCACGCCAGGGCATTTAACACGGGCAACGTCCCGGGAAGTGGGGAGGTCCACCTGCCAGACTGAGCTCCCTCAAGGACAGGAGAGAGGCCGGACAGAGTTGGGATGATTCCAGACACACAGCGGACATAGACAATAGGTGCAGGAGTAGGCCACCTGGTGCACTTTTGCACCTATTTTCTACGTTTCTGTCTGTCTGTCAGTGGTGGAGTCTTTACATTTAGAGAACGGCAAAACAGCTGTAGTGGAAGAACAGAGACCTTGGGGAGATGGGGGTTGAAGGGATGGGGGGTCCTGATGATGATGTGGAAGAACATGACCATCTGTAACTGAGCACTTTACAATGAAGCCCATTGCTGGACTGGGTCTGCAAAAGATGATGCCCGGCCCGCACCCCCCGCCCCGTCCTCCCCCACCCCTCCCCCCCCACCCACACTGCGAATACATTCCACTATAAGCCCACCTCTGGTTTGTAGCTGGGACCTTCCCACCGTAAAGCCTCTGCTCTTGTCCGAGAGTTGTCTTAGACTTTCCATTCTGGTGAAGACCATGCAGTATTGGCGATGGAACATAGAACAGCAGGGACACAGAGTGCTGGAGTAACTCAGCCGTGACGGGCAGCATCTGTGGAGAGAAGGAACGGGTGACGTTTCGGGTCGAGACCCTTCTTCAGGTGTTGACCCATAATGCCGGCCATTCCTCCTCCCCAGAGACGCTGCCTGTCCCGGCCGAGTTACTCCAGCACTTTGTGTCTATCCCTGCAGTTCCTTCCTATACATGGAACAGTACTGCACGGGAACAGGCCCTTCGGCCCACAATGTCTGTGCAAACATGACGCCAATACCATCTCATATCAACCTGTAGGTGATCCACATCCCCCCCGCCCCCCCCAAAGGTGAGTGCGTACAAGGCCACCCGTACAAAACACAAACCACCCCAGCAACCGACAAGTCTCTCACTTCCTACCGTATAGAAGTCAAGTCCAAAGAGAAGGGGTCAGTGTGGCACAAGGCTGAGGGCCCTACTGGTCACTCCACCGGTCACTCATGGGCCAGTGGTGACCTGCTCCTGGACGCAGTGCGAGACGGTGAAATCTCCGCAGCCTCTGATCACCGGTCAGTCGGTCAACAAGGTGACACTGTCTGCCAGGAGCAAACTCGGACGCTTCCAAGATGGCGGCCAGCCCAGGCGAGTATTTGCGCGCGAGCCACAGGGACAGACCTCCAATCACGCGTTACATTCGCTCCACACTCTTACATCTCTCCTCCGTCACCAACGTCCCTCACTCTCATCTGTACACTGTGGACGGCTCGACTGTAATCACGCACGGTCTTTCCACTGACCGGTTAGCACGCAACAAAAAACGCTTTTCACTGCACCTCGCTACACGTGACGATGTTAAACTAAACCGGGGTGTGGATGAACACGCGTGACTTGTACGTGGCCGTGAGGAAGAGCAGAGATTGCAATAGATAATAGACAATAGACAATAGGTGCAGGAGTAGGCCATTCGGCCCTTCGAGCCAGCACCGCCATTCAATGTGATCATGGCTGATCATCCCCAATCAGTACCCCGTTCCTGCCTTCACCCCATATCCCCTGACTCCGCTATCTTTAAGAGCCCTATCTAGCTCTCTCTTGAAAGTATCCAGAGAACCGGCCTCCACCGCCCTCTGAGGCAGAGAATTCCACAGACTCACCACTCTCTGTGGCACGGCAGGCACTGAGCCGGGCGTCACTCTGGGTGATCGGTTATCGAGTTATCACCAAGTGCATCGCCGCGGAGAGCCGGAGGGAGCGGAGACACAAGGCCGCTCCTTGCTGCAGGGTGGTCGAGGAAGACTCTCCCATGGAGACACAGAGATGTGTAGGAAGGAACTACAGATGCTGGTTTAAACCGAAGATAGACACACATAAGCAGGAGCAACTCAGCGGGACAGGCAGCATCTCTGGAGAGAAGGAATGGGTGACGTTTCGGGTCGAGACCCTTCTTCAGGCAGGGAGATGGTTCCTCAACTTTTTGGCCAACGTGTGATGGTTCCAGCACGTCGCTGCCACACCTGCACGTTGACCTTGTGGACCTCATGGTGGTAACACTGCCCGGGCAGGACCTCCAGCATCTCCCAGACCAAACTCCAACCGACTCCCACAAAACTCGGGCCATTTCCCCCCGACCTTTGCCTGCGTCCAGCAGCTTGGAGCCAAGATGTCCAAGGCAAGGGCGGCTATCTTTAAGAACAGAACGCGGAGTGCTGGAGTAACTCAGCGGGTCAGGCAGCATCTGTGGAGAACATGGATAGGTGACGTTTACACAGAGCGCTGGAGTAACTCAGCGGGTGCGGCAGCATCTAGTGGAGCGAAGGAAATAGGGCAACGTTTCGGGCCGAAACCCGGAAGGAATTCGGCCGTTTCGGCCCGAAACCCTTCCGGGTTTCGGCCCGAAACGTTGCCTATTTCCTTCGCTCCATAGATGCTGCCGCACCCGCTGAGTTTCTCCAGCACTTTGGTCTACCTTATCATTTATAGTGTGGTTCCGTATAGCTTACAAAGCACAGAAGTACACTGTGCCAGAGTAACTCAGCGGGTCAGGCAGCATCTGTGGAGAACATGGATAGGTGACGTTTCACAGAGTGCCGGAGTAACTCAGCGGGTCAGGCAGCATCTGTGGAGAACATGGATAGGTGACGTTTACACAGAGTGATGGAGTAACTCAGCGGGTCAGGCAGCATCTGTGGAGAATATGGATAGGTGACGTTTACACAGAGTGCTGGAGTAACTCAGCGGGTCAGGCAGCATCTGTGGAGAACACGGATAGGTGACGTTTCACAGAGTGCTGGAGTAACTCAGCGGGTCAGATGTCACCTATCCATGTTCTCCACAGATGCTGCCTGACCCGCTGAGTTACTCCAGCACTCTGTGCCTTTCCTTGGTAAACCAGCATCTGCAGTTCCTTGTTTCTCTGCATTTCCATCTTTGCAAAGCCTGCTCTGGGCTGGGAACTCATAGCAACTTTGCAGCAAGTCTGGAGTTTCTACATGAAACATCTAACGGCGAGGTCCCTTAATCCTATTTCCATTTTGTACAAAAATAATGCTGCAAACTCCTAATCAATCTTCTCAACCAGGTATCGATGATTATTGATTTCAGATGCTAGCCTAATAATTACATTGTTACAAATAGTCGTTTTTTCATTAAAGCTAATATGAACACAGAGAATATTGTTTGCATATTTCTACGTGGTTTAAAACTGCACAGGTGAACCTTGTTAAAAAAGAATACACCTTTGGCACAGGTGAGTAATGAATCTGTGGCTGATCTATATTGGCCAGTTGGGGGATTGATTAAGTGCAAGATGTACATTCTCACCTCCGACACCACTCCGACACAGCGGGTAGAGCTGCTGCCTCACAGCGCCAGAGACCCGGGTTCAATCCCGACCACGGGTGCTGTCTGTACGGAGTTTGCACGTTCTCCCAGTGACCTGCGTGGGTTTACTCCGGGTGCTCCAGTTTCCTCCCACACTCCCAAAGTTGCGCCCCTCTGTAAATAACCCCGTCGTGACAGGAGGGAAAAGAATAAGAGGGGAGCTGCTCCCCTCGGGGGGGGGGGGGACGGGGACCAGCATCAACACGATGGGCCGAACGGCCTCCTTCCGTGTGGTCACCAGGTAAGAGCGTTTCTAAACACTGACTTATTCTTCCGATCAACCAATTTTACTGAAACTGTTGCCCTATAACAGGGAGCGGTGCAGAGATACAGGAACAAGGCGAATGGCAATACAGAACTGAAGCAGCAGAGACAATTACAGAGTGCTGGAGGAACTCAGCGGGTCAGGCAGCATCTCCAGAGAACATGGATCGCACCCATTCCTCACCCGAAATCTCCACCTCTCCACTCCCTCCGCAGATGCTGCCTGGCACGCTGAGTTCCTCCAGCACTCTGTGTGTTTTCGCTCAATATCCCAGCACCTGCAGTTCCTGGCGTCTAGCTGAGACAATATTGTAGAGAGAGAGAGAGAGAGATTTAAAAAAACACAAATTGCCCAGCGGGTCAGGCAGCATCTGTGGAGGCAGGAGGATCGATGGCTGGCGTCTCGGGTCGAGGCTCTGCCTGACCCGCTGAGTTCCTCCAGCAGTTTGGGTTGGGGTTTTTTTCCCCCTCGCTCCGGGATTTCAGCCGCATCTGCCACATCTTGCGGCCCCAACTCTGTAGAAAATGTCAGCTCGAAAAACACTGCCATAACAAGCAGAATTTCCCTTTCTCTTGAAGAGCATAAAGTCCGTTTAAAAAAGCCCCAACTACTTGGCTGGCTATCTCACAAATACATCCAACTGCGGGACATTTCCCCCCCCCCCCCACTCCCCCCCCCCGCAGTTAATTCACTAAGATTAGTATTCCACCCACAGGATTAAACATGCTAAAACTATAAAGGATTTAACAAAAAGGCCTGAAGGTAGACAAAAATGCTGGAGAAACTCAGCGGGTGAGGCAGCATCTATGGAGCGAAGGACCCGGAAAGCAGCTATGGAGCGAAGGAATAGGTGACGTTTCGGGTCGAGACCCTTCCGGGTCTCGACCTGAAACGTCACCTATTCCTTCGCTCCATAGATGCTGCCTCACCCTTCCGGGTCTCGACCTGAAACGTCGCCTATTCCTTCGCCCCACAGACGCTGCCTCACCCGCTGAGTTTCTCCAGCATTTTTGTCTACCTGCGATTTTTCCAGCATCTGCAGTCCCTTCTTTAACCAAAAGGCCTGGCTCATCTTTCCAACAGACTCTGTTATACGACACAGTCAATACCAACGACATGTAGAGACAAGAGGCTTCTGATTAGGACGGGAGTCAGGGGTTACGGGGAGAAGGCAGGAGAATGGGGTCGAGAGAGAGAGAGAGGGGAAGATAGATCAGCCAAGACTGGAAGGCGGATTAGACGTGATGGGCCGAATGGCCAATTCTGCTCCTGTGACTGATGTACTTGAATAATCACATGGAAACAAAGACAATGGGCGCAGGAGTAGGCCATTCGGCCCTTCCAGCCAGCACCACCATTCAATATGATCGTGGCTGATCATCCACAATCAGTACCCCGTTCCTGCCTTCTCTCCATATCCCATGATTCCGTTAGCCCTAAGAGCTAAATCTAACTCTCTCTTGAAAACATCCAGTGAATTGGCCTCCACTGCCTTCTGTGGCAGAGAATTCCACAGATTCACAACTCTCTGGGTGAAAAAGTTTTTCCTCATCTCAGTCCTAAATGGCTGACCCCTTATTCTTAAACTGTGCTTGACCCCCGGTTCTGGACTCCCCCCCCCCAACATGGGGACCATTTTTCCTGCATCTAGCCTGTTCAATCCCTTAAGAATTAAGAATCACGGCCAGATTGAAGGGTGGTCTGTCGGGTCCAACAGGTTGCCGTCGCTGACAGGTGGGTGCGGGTTGGCACAGAGGGAACATATTGCTGACCACACCTGTAGGCCAGGCCAGGCCAGGGATAGAGACCGTGCTGGACATCTAGGCTGCCCAGCCCAACTACTGCAGGGTTGCATTAGGCCAATGGCCACGCGGATAGAATTCGCTACAGGGAGAGGTTGGACTTGGCCAGACTTGGGTCATTGTCCCTGGAACACCAGAGGTCACAGGGAGACCGGGGTTGGCACGGTGGCGGTGCAGCGGGTAGAGCTGCTGCCTCACAGCGCCAGAGCCCCGGGTTCCATCCTGACCACGGGCGCTGTACTGTACGCAGTTTGTACGTTCTCCCCGTGACCCGCGTGGGTTTTCTCCGGGTGCTCCGGTTTCCTCCCGCACTCCAAAGGCGTCCAGGTTAATCGGCTTGGTATAAATTGTAAATTGTCGCTGGTGTGTGTGTGTGTGTGTGTAGGATAGTGTGTGCGGGGGGGTGGGGTGGGATCGCTGGTCGGCGCGGACTCGGTCATCGCTGTTGAGAGTGAGGGATAGTGAGATACCCATCGGACATGGTGGCCAGAGGTTGCATAGCTCGTGACATTTATATGGAGTTTCACCCGACGTACCATGGCGAGGTAAGGCAGTAGTGTGCATGGGACAACAGTGTTCCTGCTCACACCGACCACGTGTGAAACACGCACGCACACACACACACGCACACACACACACACACCTCACATTCTGTTTCCTTGTCAGAAAAATACATTCCAGAATATCTGAATTTGAAGAGGAAATACTGGGAGACCTCGCCTGCCCTGTGGCTCTGACATCGGTCTCATGGCTATCAACGAATGTTCATAGAAAAAATAATGATACAAGCCTTTGAAAAATAGCTATCAGCATCTTTAAAAAGTTCAGGCATAGTGACTGCCACCCCTTTTAAAAGCACAAACTGTGAATCCCGTGGAACTAGGGGGGCATTTGAATTCAGCGCAGACAGCATTGAGGGGGACGAATTGTAAAAACCTAAAAGATACTAAAAGGAAATTTGTCTCAACGAGACTTCACAACGAACGATAAAAATAAGAATATTCAGTCCCAAGAGCAAACTAGTTTGTCACACCATTCCCCAGTTGTGTCCCAACCCCAAACACACCAACACTGACTGTCCTTTGATGCTTGGGGGTAAAGACCCCCTGACCCCCCTCACCCCCCCCGTAAACGCTGAGCCTCGCAGCACATTGTTCCCCTCCGGGGGAGGGGTGGGGGAGAGACGGAGGGGGGGGGGGAGAGATGTGGGGGGAGGGGAAGAGATTATTCAAAAATAAAATCCAAAAAAACCCACTGATTAAAAATTCCTCAATTTCATGCAACATTTAAAAGACGTGTCTAAAAATCGCAGTGTGGTCCTGGTCACGGCCCCTTGCCCCCGCCCCACGTGTGTGTGTGTGTGTGTGTGTGTGCGTGTGTGTGTGTGTGAGTCCGTATGTGTGTGCGTGTGTGTGTGAGTCCGTATGTGTGTGCGTGTGTGTGTGAGTCCGTATGTGTGTGTGTGTGTGTGTGTGTGCGAGTTCGTGTGTGCGTGCGTGTGAGTGCGTGCGTGTGAGTCCGTGTGCGTGTGCGTGCGTGAGTCCATGCGTGTGAGTCCGTGTGTGTGTGCGTGTGTGTGTGAGTCCGTGTGTGCGTCTGTGTGTGAGTCCGTGTGCGTGTGAGTCCGTGTGTGCGTGTGAGTCCGTGTGTGTGTGTGTGTGTGCGCGTGTGAGTCCGTGTGTGCGTGTGAGTCCGTGTGTGCGTGTGAGTCCGTGTGTGTGCGTGCGAGTCCGTGTGTGTGTGTGTGTGTGTCCGTGTGGGGTTGGGTCTCAGTGGCCGGCTGGGGTCGGTGCGATCAATCCCTTCTTCCTCCGTTTGATCAGCAGCGGGTTGCAAGACTCCTCTATTTTTTTGATTTTGATTTGTTCGTAGTCGACCCTCATGGTGGCCAAGGCACTGGTCATCTCCTCCTGTCCGACAGAGAACAAACCGTCAGTTTAGTTTAGAGATATAGCATGGAAACAGGCCCTTCAGCCCACCGAGTCACAGAAACATAGACAATAGGTGCAGGAGTAGGCCATTCGGCCCTTTGAGCCAGCACCGCCATCCAATATGATCATGGCTGATCATCCCCAATCACTACCCCGTTCCTGCTTTCTCCCCATATCCCTTGATTCCGTTAGCCCTAAGAGCTAAATCTAACTCTCTCTAAAAAACATGAGTCGGCACCGACCAGCGATCCCCACACACTGACACTACCCTACACACGCTAGGGACAATTTACATTTACACCAAGCCAATTAACCTACAAAGATGAACGTCTTTGCAGTGTGGGAGGAAACCGAAGACCTCGGAGAAAACCCACGCAGGTCACGGGGAGAGCGTGCAAACTCCCTACAGACAGCGCCCATAGTCGGGATGGACACAGGGAGACCAGGGGCGGCACGGTGGTGATGCAGCGGGTGGAGCTGCTGCCTCACAGCGCCAGGGACCCGGGTTCCATCCCGACCACGGGTGCTGTCTGTAAGGAGTTTGCACGCTCTCCCCGTGACCTGCGTGGGTTTTCTCCGGGTGCTCCGGTTTCCTCCCACACTCCAAAGACGTTCAGCTTTCTAGGTTAATTGGCTTTGGTAAAAATTGTACTGTCCCCAGTGTGTGTGTGTGTGGGATAGTGTTAGTGTGCGGGGATCGCTGGTCAGCACGGACTCGGTGGGCCGAAGGGCCTGTTCCCGCGCTGTATCTTCAAGAGTCAAGAATATTTTATTTCAACGCCCCAAAACGGAACAATGAAATTCTTACTTGGAGCAGCACAACACAACAGGTGAACATAGTAGTCTGACAGACATATGTCAAATGATGAGAGGCTTAGACAGGGTAGACAGTCACAACCTTTTCCCCAGAGGGGAGATGTCCAAGACTAGAGGGCACAGCTTTAGGGCGAGAGGGGCAAAGTTTAAAGGGGATGTGCGGGGCAAATGCTTCACACAGAGGGTGGTGGGGGCCTGGAACGCGCTGCCAGGGGTGGGGGTGGTGGAGGCAGATACGATAATGGTGTTTAAGAGGCTTTTGGACAGGCATGTGGATATGCAGGGAATGGAGGGATACGGATCACATGCAGGCAGAGGGGGTTAGTTTAACTTGGCATCATGTCCAACACGGACATTGTGGGCCGAAGGGCCTGTCCTGTGCTGTACCGTTCCATGTTACATAGAAAATTGGTGCAGGAGGAGGCCATTTGGCCCTTCGAGCCTGCACTATCTTCTATGTTCTGATGGCGTTGTGGGTAGATGGGGTGGTGATGAAGAAGGCTTTTGGCACAATAGACACAAGGAACCGCAGATGCTGAAATCGTCAGCAAAAAGATTAAAGTGCCGGAGTAACTCATTGGGTCAGCTGCTGCCTGACCCGCTGTGTTACTCCAGCATTTTGCGTCTTTCCTTGGACAACCAGCACTTGCAGTTCCTTGTTCCTTCATTGTGGATTATGGCTCTTTTTCATCTACTTGTTCTCAAGAAGAGTTGAAGGATCGGTCATTGGAAGATGATAACAGTGGAGAGATTATATCGGCAGCAGGGGACGGGTTTTAATTGAATCAATGGCTTAACCCCGAGAGATAACTCCGACTTCCGCAGTTTGACGGCACTGGGCCTGTACTCGCTGGAGATTACAAGGATGAGTGGGGACCTCATTGAAACTTCCCCGAAGAGTGAAAGGCCTGGATCGAGTGGATGTGGAGAGGATGTTTCCACTAGTGGGAAGAGTCTAGGACCAGAGGTCACAGCCTCAGAATTAAAGGACGTTCCTTTAGGAAGGAGATGAGGAAGAATCTCATCAGACAGAGGGCGGTGAATCTGCAGAACTCATTGCCACAGGCGGCTGTGGAGGCCACAAGTCAGTGGATATTTATAAGGCAGAGATAGATAGATTCTTGATCAGTACGGGTGTCAGGGGTTTAAGAAGGAACTGCAGATGCTGGAAAATCGAAGGTAGACAAAAGTGCTGGCGAAACTCAGCGGGTGCAGCAGCATCTATGGAGCGAAGGAAATAGGCAACGTTTCGGCCCGAAACCCGGAAGGAAATAGGCAACGTTTCGGCCCGAAACCCGGAAGGAAATAGGCAACGTTTCGGCCCGAAACCCTGAAGGAAATAGGCAACGTTTCTGGCCGAAACCCTTCCGGGTTTCGGCCCGAAACGTTGCCTATTTCCTTCGCTCCATAGATGCTGTTGCACCCGCTGAGTTTCTCCAGCACTTTTGTCTACCTTCTGGTGTCAGGGGTTACGGGGAGAAGGCAGGAGAATGTGGTTGGGACGGAGAGATAGATCAGCCGTGATCGAATGGCAGAGTCGACTTGATGGGCCGAATGGCTTAATGCTATCACCGATGAACTTATGAAGATTGCTTCCAGCAAGATATTCCGACATTGGGAGACCGGGTCCAGTCGACGTTACCTTCACGTCTTCCCACAAATCTTTCTCTTCCTTGAGGACTCTGCTGGTGTGAAGAGGCGTCTGTGGAACTTGCATCGACTGCTGAAGAACACAAACACCAAAGAGTCAATCCAGTAAAACCAACACAAACAAACAGTGTATCACCAGAGGAATAGATCGGGTAGACGCGCAAAGTCTCTTGCCCAGCGTAGGGGAACCGAGGACCAGAGGACATAGGTTCAAGGTGAAGGGGAAAAGATTTAATAGGAAACTTTTTCCACACAGAGGGTGGTGGGTGTATGGAACGAGCTGCCAGAGGAGGTAGTTGATGCTGGGACTATCCCATCGTTTAAGAAACATTTAAACAGTTACAGTACATGGATAGGACAGGTTTACAGGGATATGGACCAAACGCAGGCAGGTGGGATTAGTGTAGCTGGGACATGTTGGCCGCTGTGGACAAAACGGGCTGAAGGGCCTGTTTCCACGCTGTATCTTTAGCCAGAGGGTGGTGAATCTGTGGAATTCTTTGCCACTGTGGAGGCCAAGTCAGTGGATATTTTTAAGGTAGACAGAAATGCTGGAGAAACTCAGCGGGTGAGGCAGCATCTATGGAGCGAAGGAAATGGGCAACGTTCGGGTCGAGACCCTTCTTCAGACTTTTTCAGATATTTTTCTTCAGATATTTTTAAGGCAGAGATAGACAGATTTGTGGTTACTACGGGTGTCGGGGGTTACGGGGAGAAGGCAGGAGAATGGGGTTAGGAGAGAGACATAAATAAGCTATTCACTGGATATATTCAAGAGAGTTAGATACAGCTCTAACGGAATCAAGGGATATGGGGAGAAAGCAGGAACGGGGTACTGATTTAGGATGATCAGCCATGATCATATTGGATGGCGGTGCTGGCTCGAAGGGCCGATTGGCCTACTCCTGCACCTATTTTCTATGTTTCTATGCTTGAATGGCGGAGTAGACTTGATGGGCCGAAAGGCCTAATTCTGTTCCTATCACATGATCTTAGATAGACGCAAAAAGCTGGAGTAACTCAGCGGGACAGGCAGCGTCTCTGGAGAGAAGGAATGGGTGACGTTTCGGGTTGAGACCCAAAGAGACGCTGCCCGTCCGCTGAGTTAATCCAGCTTCCTTGTGTCTCCCTTCGGTTTAAACCAGCATCCGCGGTTCTTTCTTACACACTTATCGTCTTACATAGAAACATAGACAATAGGTGCAGGAGTAGGCCATTCGGCCCTTCGAGCCTGCACCGCCATTCAATATGATCATGGCTGATCATCCAACTCAGTATCCTGTACCTGCCTTCTCTCCATACCCCCTGATCCCTTTAGCCACAAGGGCCACATCTAACTCCCTCTTAAATATAGCCAATGAACTGGCCTCAACTACCCTCTGTGGCAGAGAATTCCACAGATTCACCACTCTCTGTGAGAAAAATGTTTTTCTCATCTCGGTCCCAAAAGACTTCCCCCTTATCCTTAAACTGTGACCCCTTGTTCTGGACTTCCCCAACATCGGGAACAATCTTCCTGCATCTAGCCTGTCCAACCCCTTAAGAATTTTGTAAGTTTCTATAAGATCCCCCCTCAATCTTCTAAATTCCAGCGAGTACAAGCCGAGTCTATCCAGTCTTTCTTCACATGAAAGTCCTGACATCCCAGGAATCAGTCTGGTGAACCTTCTCTGTACTCCCTCTATGGCAAGAATGTCTTTCCTCAGAAATGTCTTTCCTCATGAGTCTATAACCAAGATGTTGATGAGGGGACGGGAATGGAAGTGATATTTTGATGGGAGAAGCGACCGGTCGGGGGGGACGTACATTAATCCACGGGTGGTTCATGAATTCCATGATTGTCATTCGCTGAGTTGGCTCCGTCTTCAGCAGGTGGCGGATCAGCTGCTTGGCTGCAAAATGCAAGCAAGAGACAAACATGACAGTAGTTCGACTTGCGCCCGAGTTTACCGCCTCTCGCAACCCAGGGCAGGGACCGGAGACTCCGACACACCTGAGCAGTATTCTGCCCTAATTTGACAATAGACGATAGACAATAGGTGCAGGAGTAGGCCATTCGGCCCTTCGAGCCAGCACCGCCATTCAATATGATCATGGCTGATCATTTAAAATCAGTACCCCGTTCCTGCTTTCTCCCCATATCCATTGATTGCGTTAGACTTAAGAGCTAATCTCTCTCTTGAAACCTGTCAAACTGTTTCTTAAACGTTGGGATAGTCCCAGCCTCAACTACCTCCTCCGGCAGCTCGTTCCATACACCCACCGCCCTTTGTGTGGAAAAAGTTACCCCTCAGATTCCTATTAAATTTTTTCCCCTTCACCTTGAACCTATGTCCTCTGGTCCTCGATTCCCCTACTCCGGGCAAGGGACTCTGCCCATCTACCCCATCTATTCCTCTCATGATTTTGTACACCTCTATAATATCACCCCTCATCATAAGGTCAGAAGGAATAAGAGTAGAATTAGGCCATTCAGCCCATCAAGTCTACTCTGCCATTCAATCATGGCCGATCTATCTCTCCCTCCCGACCCCATTAGACAATAGACAATAGGTGCAGGAGTAGGCCATTTGGCCCTTCGAGCCAGCACCGCCATTCAATGTGATCATGGCTGATCATCCCCAATCAGTACCCCGTTCCTGCCTTCTCCCCATATCCCCTGACTCCGCTATCCTTAAGAGCCCTATTTAACTCTCTCTTGAAAGTATCCAGAGAACCGGCCTCCACCGCCGTCTGAGGCAGAGAATTCCACAGACTCACCACTCTCTGGGTGGAAAAGTGTTTCCTCGTCTCCGTTCTAAATGGCCGACCCCTTATTCTCCTGCCTTCTCCCCGTAACCCCCGACACCCGTGCTACTCGCCAATACTCCCCCCACCGCTGAGCCTGGTGTGAAGGTTCCCAGACCTCGCATGATGCTGTGTAAGTCCGGCAGTCAGCGAGGTTGTGGGGCCCATGTTTACCTTCCTCCGATACCTCCAGCCATTCCGGGTTTGGGAATTCATACTGTCCCATTCGGATTCGTCGCTTCATTCCCTGGGGAAATGGCCAGGCCGTGGTTGGAGTAGAACGGGGGATATCCACACAACCTGAATGGGCCACAAAGATGGAGAGGGGGACGTCACACACTCACAGTGTAGGAAGAAACTGCAGACACGGTTTAAACCAACGACAAACACAAAGTGCTGGAGTAACTCAGCGGGACAGGCAGCGTCACTGGAGAGAGGGAATGGGTGACAAACGACAATAGACAACAGGTGCAGGAGTAGGCCATTCGGCCCTTCGAGCCAGCACCGCCATTCAATGTGATCATGGCTGATCATCCCCAATCAGTACCCCGTTCCTGCCTTCTCCCCATATCCCCTGACCCCGCTATTTTTAAGAGCCCTATCTAGCTCTCTCTTGCAAGTATCCAGAGAACCTGCCTCCACCACCCTCTGAGGCAGAGAATTCCACAGACTCACCACTCTCTGTGTGAAAAAGTGTTTCCTCGTCTCCGTTCTAAATGACCGACCCCTTATTCTCAAACTGTGTGGCCCCTGGTTCTGGACTCCCCCAACATCGGGAACATGTTTCCTGCCTCTAGCGTGTCCAAACCCTTAACAATCTTATATGTTTCAATGAGATCCCCTCTCATCCTTCTAAACTCCAGAGTGTACAAGCCCAGCTGCTCCATTCTCTCAGCATATGACAGTCCCGCCATCCCGGGAATTGACCTTGTTTCGGGTGACGTTTCGAGTCGAGACCCTTCTTCAGTTCAACGCTCAACAAACCCGCAGTCCACAGGCTACATGCAGTCGAACCAAACACATGCAGGTCTGCATATTGGCTTCTGCACATTAGCGCTGGTGGGTCTGGTGGGTCTTTATTGGGGAGTCGAGTATAGGTCCTTCTGCAGTTGTACAGAGCCCTAGTGAGACCACACCTGGAGTATTGTGTGCAGTTTTGGTCCCCTAATTTGAGGAAGGACATTCTTGCTATTGAGGGAGCCCAGCGTAGGTTTACAAGGTTAATTCCCGGGATGGCGGGACTGTCATACGCTGAGAGAATGGAGCAGCTGGGCTTGTACACTCTGGAGTTTAGAAGGATGAGAGGGTATCTCATTGAAACATATAAGATTGTTAAGTGTTTGGACACGCTAGAGGTAGGAAACATGTTCCTGATGTTGGGGGAGTCCAGAACCAGGGGCCACAGTTTAAGAATAAGGGGTAAGCCATTTAGAACGGAGACGAGGAAACACTTTTTCTCACAGAGAGTTGTGAGTCTGTGGAATTCTCTGCCTCAGAGGGCGGTGGAGGCCGGTTCTCTGGATACTTTCAAGAGAGAGCTAGATAGGGCTCTTAAAGATAGCGGAGTCAGGGGATATGGGGAAAAGGCAGGAACGGGGTACTGATTGGGGATGATCAGCCATGATCACATTGAATGGCGGCGCTGGCTCAAAGGGCTGAATGGCCTACTCCTGCACCTATTGTCTAAAGGGTGGTGGGTGTATGGAACGAGCTGCCAGAGGAGATAGTTGAGGCTGGGACTATCCCAACGTTTAAGACACAGTTAGACAAGTACATGGATAGGACAGGTTTGGAGGGATATGGAGCAAGCGCAGGCAGGTGGGACTGGTGTAGCTGGGACATTGTTGGCCGGTGTGGGCAAGATTCCAGACCGTATCACTCTATGACCATGGGGCTGAGCAGCGTCAGTGTGCGTGTGTGACCAATCACAGATGAAGGACACTACAACCAGTCCCACCCTTGGCTTTTAGTTTAGTTTAGAGACAGTGCGGAAACACCAGCTTCGGCCCACCGAGTCCGCGCCCCCCAGCGATCACACCCCGCACAAAAGGGGACCTGCAGCTGATACTTTGTGACATTGTCAGCGCCCTTTACATGGGGACTATTTGTATACCTTGGGTCGGCAAGCAAAGAATTTTACCTTCTTCTATTTTGACACAAAATGCTGCAGTAACTCAGCAGGAGAAGGAATGGGCGACGTTTCGGGTCGAGACCCTTCTTCAGACTGATGGAGGGTCTCGACCCGAAACGTCCCCCATTCCTTCTCTCAGGAGATGCTGCCTGTCTGTCCCGCTGAGTTACTCCAGCATTTTGTGTCTACCTTCAGCCATGATTGAATGGCTGAAGGTAGACTTGATGGGCCGAATGGCCCAATTCTGCTGCTGTCACTTATGAGCGAATGAGGTGGGTCGTTCACGCGAGTGGGGACGGGCGAACGTGGAACTTACAGGATGTACATGATCACCCCCAGCGACCACATGTCACACGACTTGTCATATTTCTCTGGCCCCAGGACCTCTGGAGCTGTGAAGACAAAGAGAGAGAATATTTAATAGTCAGAGTCATAGAGAAATACAGCGTGGAAACAGGCCCTTCGGCCCAACCTGCCCACTCCGACCAACATGTCCCAGCTACACACGTCCCACCTGCCTGCGCTTCGCCCGGACCCCTTCCGACCTGTCCTATCTTGAATTTAGAACGGAGACGAGGAAACACTTTATCACACAGATAGTTGTGAGTCTGTGGAATTCTCTGCCTCAAGATGGCGGTTCACTACTCTCAAGAGAGAGCGAGGGGCCAGAGCCAGGGGCCAGAGCAAGGGGCCGGAGCCAGAGCCAGGGGCCAGAGCAAGGGGCCAGGGCCAGAGCAAGGGGCCAGAGCAAGGGGCCAGGGCCAGAGCAAGGGGCCAGAGCAAGGGGCCAGAGCCAGAGCAAGGGGCCGGGGCCAGAGGCCAGAGCAAGGGGCCGGAGCCAGGGGCCAGAGCAAGGGGCCAGAGCCAGAGCAAGGGGCCGGGGCCAGAGGCCAGAGCAAGGGGCCGGAGCCAGGGGCCAGAGCAAGGGGCCAGAGCAAGGGGCCAGAGCGAGTTGCAGTGTCAGCATCTTTGAGTTATCAATATCAGCAGAGTGCGGTCTTCTAACGGATCGGTTTTCTTGCAGACTCAACAACATTCCCTCTGAGCTAAACTAATCTATTCTTGATTGATTGTGACAATCTTGATAATTTGTGAAGAGAGCAGAGGTTTCTTTTAAGTTGAACCTTGTGGGAGACCACTACTTACTGATAAACACTCAGAGAAAACTCCCTCTTTGTATTTAACCCTGGTAAAGAATTGCAAAGTCTGTTTCCCCTCAAGATGCTCATGTCCGACCCCCCCCCCCCAACACAGTTTAGTTTATTGTCACGTGTACCAAGGTACAGTCCTGAACTACTATCTACCTCATTGATAACGATCGGACTAGTCATGTATCGTTTTTCCGCTGACTGGTTAGCATGCAACGGAAGCTTTTCACTGTCCCTCAGTACACATGACGATAAACTAAACTGAACTTGTGTTGCGTGCTAACCAGTCAGCGGAAAGACAATACATGATTACAATCGAGCCGTCCACAGTGTACAGATACAGGATAAGGGAATAACGTTTAGTGCAAGGTAAAGCCAGCAAAGTCCCATCAATGATAGTCCGAGGGTCACCAATGAGGTAGATAGCAGTTCAGGACCGCTCTCTAGTTGTGGTAGGATGGTTCAGTTCCCTGATAACAGCCGGGAAGAAACTGTCCCTGAATCTGGAGGTGTGCGTCTTCACACTTCTGTACTTCTTGCCCGATGGGAGAGGGGAGAAGAGGGAGTGGCCGGGGTGAGACTGGTCCCTGATGATGCTGCTGGCCTTGCAGAGAGGTGCAGATGGAGTGGATGGAAGGGAGGTTGGTTTGGGTGACGGTCTGGGCTGCGCCCACAATTCGCTGCGATGAAACACACCCTCTAGTGCACGACACACCTCACTCGCTGAACAAATACTTTTACCAAACCACAGCTACCCGAAACTCCTCTCATCTCTCACCTCCCTCTCGACTCATTCTCTCGTCAGCTTCCGTACTTTCACGTTACACGATCGTTTCAACCTGACTCTTGGGCCGTATGCGGGCTATCGCGAGCGATTGCTGATCGCCCCGTTACTGGAAGGATGAGAGACTTTGGAACGCGGGCAGAAGAGATTTACCAGAACGTTGCCTGGGTCATGTAGAAACAAGGAACTGCAGATGCTGGTTTATACCAAAGAAAGACACAAAGTGCTGGAGTAACTCAGCGGGTCAGGCAGCATCTGTGGAGAACATGGACAGGTGACGTTCCGGGTTGGAACCCTTCTTCAGACTGTGACACGAACAAAAACTCTGTGGAACGTCACCTATCCATGTTCTCCACAGATGCTGCCTGACCCGCTGAGTTACTCCAGCACTCTGTGAAACGTCACCTATCCATGTTCTCCACAGATGCTGCCTGACCCGCTGAGTTACTCCAGCACTCTGTGTCTGTCTCTACTGCTTGGATTAGAGGGTTTTAACTACAAGGACTGGTTGGAGACATTTGGAGCGTTGGAGGTTGGAGTTTGACCTGATTGAAGTATATAAATTACGAGTGGCAAAGAGAGAGTAGACAGTCAAAACCTTTCGCCCCCCCACCAAGGTGGATAGTCACAGACCAGAGGCCATAGCTGTCAGGTGAGAGGGGGAGAGCTTGAATGAGATATGCGGGGTAATTTTATTTCACACAGAGGGTGGTGGGGACCTGGAACGAGCTGCCAGGAGAGGGGTGGTGGAGGCAAATACGATAGTGGGGTTTCAGAGGCTTTTAGACAGACATGTGGATATGCAGGGAATGGAGGGATACATACAATTCTTAAGGGATTGGACAGGGTAGATGCAGGAAAAATGTTCCCGATGTTGGGGGAGTCCAGAACCAGGGGTCACACAGTTTAAGAATAAGGGGTCGGCCATTTAGGACTGAGATGAGGAAATACTATTTCACCCAGAGAGTTGTGAATCTGTGGAATTCTCTGCCACAGAAGGCAGTGGAGGCCAATTCACTGGATGTTTTCAAGAGGGAGTTAGATTTAGCTCTTAGGGCTAACGGAATCAAGGGATAGGGGGAGAAAGCAGGAACGGGGTACTGATTGTGGATGATCAGCCATGATCATATTGAATGGCGATGCTGGCTCGAAGGGACGAATGGCCGCCTCCTGCACCTATTTTCTATGTTTCTATATCTATGATATGGATCACGTGCAGGCAGAGGAGATTAGTTTAACTTGGCATTATGTACGGCACGGACATTGTGGGCCGAAGGGCCTGTTCCTGTGCTGTGGAGACAGAGTGATACAGTGTGGAAACAGGCCCTTCGGCCCAACTTGCCCACACCGGCCAACCTGTCCCAGCTACACAAGTCCCACCTGCCTGCGCTTGGTCCATATCCCTCCAAACCTGTCCTATCCATGTACCTGTCTAACTGTTTCTTAAACGTTGGGATGGTCCCAGCCTAAACTACCTCCTCTGGCAGCTTGTTCCATACACCCACCATCCTTTGTGTGAAAAAGTTACCCCTCAGATTCCTATTAAACCTTTTCCCCTTCACCTTGAACCTATGTCCTCTGGTCCCTCGATTCACCTACTCTGGGCAAGAGACTCTGTGCGTCTACCCCTCTCATGATTTTGTACACCTCTTTAAGATCACCCTTCATCCTCCTGCGCTCCATGGAATAGAGACCCAGCCTGCTCAACCTCTCCCTGTAGCTCACACCCTCTAGTCCTGGCAACATCCTCGTAAATCCTCCTCCTGTTGTGCGTTCCTCGTTCTCCGCAGATTGGCAAACCTACCCACGTAATACGGGGTGTAGCATGGCGTGGCCAGCGAGTTAAAACTGGTAGTTTCTTTGGCAAAGCCGAAGTCCGTGAGTTTCAGGATGGCATTGGGTCGTTTAGAGGTGTACAGCAAATTCTCCGGCTGAAAAGAAAGAGACATCTTCATTCTAACGTGAAACATACCCCACATCAAAGCAGAATCAACTAATTTAATATCATACCTGTACAATAACCATATAACCATATAACCATATAACCATAACAGCACGGAAACAGGCCATCTCGGCCCTTCAAGTCCGTGCCGAACATTTAAAATTGTTTTTATTTATTTATTTATTATTATTATTTTTTTTTAATTTTTTTTTTTTAATTAAAAATAAAATACTTCCCCCTAGTCCCATCTACCTGCACTCAGACCATAACCCTCCATTCCTTTCCCGTCCATATACCCATCCAATCTATTTTTAAAGGATAACATCGAACCTGCCTCCACCACTTCCACTGGAAGCTCATTCCACACAGCTACCACTCTCTGAGTAAAGAAGTTCCCCCTAATGTTCCCCCTAAACTTCTGTCCCTTAATTCTCAAGTCATGTCCCCTTGTTTGAATCTTCCCTACTCTCAATGGGAAAAGCTTATCCACGTCCACTCTGTCTAACCCGCTCATCATTTTAAAGACCTCTATCAAGTCCCCTCTTAACCTTCTGCGCTCCAAAGAATAAAGACCTAACTTGTTCAACCTTTCTCTGTAACTTAGTTGCTGAAACCCAGGCAACATTCTAGTAAATCTCCTCTGTACTCTCTCTATTTTGTTGACATCCTTCCTATAATTAGGCGACCAAAATTGTACTCCATACTCCAGAATTGGCCTCACCAATGCCTTGTACAATTTTAACATTACATCCCAACTTCTATATTCAATGCTCTGATTTATAAAGGCCAGCACACCAAAAGCTTTCTTTACCACCCTATCTACATGAGATTCCACCTTCAGGGAACTATGCACAGTTATTCCTAGATCCCTCTGTTCAACTGCATTCCTCAATTCGCTACCATTTACCGTGTACGTCCTATTTTGATTTGTCCTGCCGAGATGTAGCACCTCACATTTGTCAGCATTAAACTCCATCTGCCATCTTTCAGCCCACTCTTCCAAATGGCCTAAATCTCTCTGTAGACTTTGAAAATCTACTTCATTATCCACAACACCACCTATCTTAGTATCATCTGCATACTTACTAATCCAATTTTCCACACCTTCATCCAGATCATTGATGTACATGACAAACAACAGTGGACCCAACACAGACCCCTGAGGCACCCCACTAGTCACCGGCCTCCAACCTGACAAACAGCCATCCACCATTACTCTCTGGCATCTCCCATTCAGCCACTGTTGAATCCATCTTGCTACTCCACCATTAATACCCAACAATTGAATCTTCTTAACCAACCTTCCATGAGGAACCTTGTCAAAGGCCTTACTGAAGTCCATATAGACAACATCCACTGCTTTACCCTCATCAATTTCCCTAGTAACCTCTTCGAAAAATTCAAGAAGATTAGTCAAACATGACCTTCCAGGCACAAATCCATGTTGACTGTTCCTAATCAGACCCTGCTTATCCAGATGCTTATATATATTATCTTTAAGTATCCTTTCCATTAATTTCCCCACCACTGACGTCAAACTAACGTCAAACAATACCATCATAAATATAGAAATACCATCATCTGATAGGATTAGAAGAGATTGGGAACAAGAACTAGCTATAAAAATCTCGAAAGAGAGTTGGGATAAACACTTGTTATATGTGCATAAATGCCTGATTAACGTAAGACACATTTTAATTTAATTTAAAACCTTACATAGACTATACTACTCAAAAGCTAAAATAAGTAGCTTTTCATTACAAAAGTAGCTTTTCATTACAAAATGTTTGAATTTTTATACAAAAAAAGAAAAGTATGTGCAATATTTGCTTTTTGGTTTAGACCAAGAAGCAAATATAGCACATTCTTTTTCTTTTTTTGTATAAAAATTCAAACATTTTGTAATGAAATCTTTGAAATTTTCACGGAATTATTTTAAAAATAAAACTGAAACCGAATGCAGAACTGATTATTTTTGGAACAATCGAAGCCAGTTTGGAGCTGACTTCGTTTCAAAGGAGTTTTCTTAATTATGGCTTAATAACGGCAAAAAAAACTGATACTGAAATTTTGGAAAAACGCTCCCATGCCAACGACAAAATGTGGACTTCTAATATGTTGGGACTGTTACACCTAGAAGATATGAGATTCCTCTTAGCAGGTAAACAAGACCAATTCCAAAAGATTTGGTCTCCATTTGTCGACTTATTACAAATATAGGGTGCAACAAAATGTTGATAATAAACGGTTTCAGGACCTGGCGAGGGGTGAGTAAAGATAGGAAGTAGGTACATCCCATTGCGCCATCTGTCGGACGACAGATGGCGCAATGGGCTAAGTGTTCGGCTGGCAACCGGAAGGTAGCCGGTTCGAATCCTTACTGTGTGCATACCGTCGTTGTGTCCTTGGGCAAGACACTTCACCCACCTTTGCCTGCGTGTGAATGTGTGTGAATGTGTGTGAATGTGTGTGAATGTGTGTGAGTGACTGGTGGTGGTCGGAGGGGCCGTAGGCGCAGATTAGCAGCCACGCTTCCGTCAGTCTGCCCCAGGGCAGCTGTGGCTACAGAAGTAGCTCACCACCACCGAGTGAGACTGAGGAGTGAATGAATAATGCGATGTAAAGTGCCTTGAGTATTAGAAAGGCGCTATATAAATCCCATCCATTATTATTATTATTTTATCTTGTCCTACCTTATCGTACTTTTTTTTTTCTTTTTTTTTTTCCCCTCTTTTGGTTTTTCTCTTTTGTTTAACTCTTTCTGTGGTTTAGGTCCATATGGGTGTTCCTGGACCACTCTTTCACTCACTCACTTACTATCTCTGCTAACTCTCTCTATCCTTTTTCTTATTCAAGTTTAAAATAAGAAGTGGTAGAAGAAATGTATAATGTTATGTTTGTTTGAGATCACTGCACTGTACAATACTTCAAATAAAAATTAAAAATTAAAAAAAGATTTAAAATTTTTTTTTTTTTTAAAAGAGACAATTTCATTCCAACGTAAAACATACCCCAGAAAAACGTTAAAAACGTTAAAATCCCAGGCATTTCTTGTCCCAAGTACCCGAACCGTAGGGCCAGAGGGCGCGGCCTCAGAATAAAAGGATGTATCTTCAAGGGTCTGTCCCACTTAGGAGACTTTGTAGGCGAGTGCAGGAGACTCTGATGGTGGCCACATGTTCGCTGGTGGTCTCTGGTGTGTCTCCTTCCCGCATTCTGGCAACTAGTCGCAGCCTCATTAAGGTCGCAGCAAATTTTTCAGCATGTTGAAAATGTTTCTGCGACCAAAAATTGGTCGCCATGGAGAAAATTGTAGTCGTAGGTGCAGTGATAGTGTGGTCGCCATGGTCTGTGTGTGTGTGTGTGTGTGTGTGTGTGTGTGTGTGTGCGCGCTCCACTCTGACAGTCGCCGTTCCAGTTGCCGGTTTTACAGGCGACTGCCGGCGAATTGAGAGTCCCTTGTGGGACAGGCCCTTGACAATGGAGATGAGGAGGAATTTCTTCAGTCAGAGGGTGGTGAATCTGTGGAATTCGTTGCCACAGCCGGCCGTGGAGGCCAAATCAATGGATATTCTTAAGGCAGAGATAGATAGATTCTTGATCAGTACGGGTGTCTGGGGTTACAGGGAGAATGGGGTTAGGAGGGAGAGATAGATCAACCATGATTGAATGGCGGAGTAGACTCAATGGGCCGAATGGCCTAATTCTGCTCCTATACTTATGAACTTATGTGGGAGGAAACCGGAGCACCCGGAGAAAACCCACGTGGTCACAGGGACCCCTTGGGTCCGCCTTGGGTCTCGACCCGAAACGTCACCTATTCCTTCGCTCCATGCATGCTGCCTCACCCGCTGAGTTTCTCCGTGGTCACAGGGAGAACGTGCAAACTCCACCCGGATAGCACCCGATGTCAGGATGGAACCCGGGTCTCTGACGCTGCGAGGCAGCAGCTCTACCCGCTGCGTCAGCGTGCCGCCCATTGGTGGTAAGTATGCTCAACAGGTGTCAATTAAGAAAGAACATTGGCCATTTAGGACTGAGATGAGGAAAAAAACTTTCACCCAGAGAGTTGTGAATCTGTGGAATTCTCTGCCACAGAAGGCAGTGGAGGCCAATTCACTGGATGTGTTCAAGAGAGAGTTAGATTTAGCTCTTAGGGCTAACGGAATCAAGGGATATGGGGAGAAGGCAGGAACGGGGTACTGATTGTAGATGATCAGCCATGATCACATTGAATGGCGGTGCTGGCTCGAAGGGCTGAATGGCCTCCTCCTGCACCTATTTTCCTCTGTTTCTATGTTTCTAAAACACCAAACCATTTATCGATGATGGCCCTGAAGAGCTGCGGGCTCCGGAGTGGGATAGTTTCACTTTCGTCGGCCTCTAGATGTGTAACGCAAGGTCACGCAGTGGCAGAGTTTGCTAAACAGCGCAGAAAGGAAAAGGACAAGGTTTCCTCATTCCGCGGCGGTTTCAGGACACTTCGGGCGTGGGAGTGTGAAATGAGCACATCAGGGAAAGTATGAACTAAAAGCAAACTCTTGTCTGAACAAGCGATTAACAAATTGCAATTGGGCAATTTGGCCGTTTGCAAATAGCACATAGAATGTAGAAACGCAGAACTGCAGATGCAGCTCGATACCAACCATATTTAGCTTTATTAAGGAAGGAACTGCAGATGCTGGAAAATCGAAGGTGGACAAAAATGCTGGAGAAACTCAGCGGGTGAGGCAGCGTCTATGGAGCGAAGGAAATAGGTGACGTTTCGGGTCGAGATCCAAAGGAAATAGGTGACGTTTCCGGTCGAGACCCAAAGGGTCTCGACCTGAAACGTCACCTATTTCCTTCGCTCCATAGATGCTGCCTCACCCGCTGAGTTTCTCCAGCACTTTTGTCCACCTTTAGCTTTTTTTAACGTTAGTTTATTGCCACATGTACCGAGATGCAGGAAGATTGTTCCCGATGTTGGGGAAGTCCAGAACAAGGGGTCACAGTTCAAGGATAAGGGGGAAGTCTTTTAGGACCGAGATGAGAAAAACATTTTTCACACAGAGAGTGGTGAATCTGTGGAATTCTCTGCCACAGAAGGTAGTTGAGGCCAGTTCATTGGCTATATTTAAGAGGGAGTTAGATGTGGCCCTTGTGGCTAAAGGGATCAGGGGGTATGGAGAGAAGGCAGGCATGGGATACTGAGTTGGATGATCAGCCATCATCATATTGAATGGCGGTGCAGGCTCGAAGGGCCGAATGGCCTACTCCTGCACCTATTTTTCTATGTTTCTATGGACAGTGGAAAGCTTTTTTGTCGCGTTCTATCCAGTCAGCGGAAAGACAATACATGATTACAATCGAGCCGTCCAGAGATACATGAGGTAGTGTGAGGTATAAATGGAGTCAATGGAAGGGAGGTTGGTTTGTACGATGGTCGGAGCTGCGTCCACAATTCACTGCAATTTCTTGCGGTCTTGGATGGAGCCGTTCCCAAACTGTGCTGGGATGCATCCTGATAACATGTTTTGTACGAGTCGTTCAGGTCGAGACCCTTCCTCGAACACTGAAGCCTGAAGAAGGGTCCCAACCCCGAGATGTCACCCAACCCTTTTCTCCACAGATGCTGCCTGACCCGCTGAGTTACTCCAGCACTCTGTGAAACGTCACCTATCCATGTTCTCCACAGATGCTGCCTGACCCGCTGAGTTACTCTGGCACAGTGTACTTCTGTGCTTTGTAAGCTATACGGAACCACACTATAAATGATAAGGTAGACCAAAATGCTGGAGAAACTCAGCGGGTGCGGCAGCATCTATGGAGTGAAGGAAATAGGCAACGTTTCGGCCCGAAACCCTTCCGGGTTTCGGCCCGAAACGCTGCCTATTTCCTTCAGGGTTTCGGCCCGAAAGGTTGCCCATTTCCTTCGCTCCACAGATGCTGCCTGACCCGCTGAGTTACTCCAGCACTCTGTGAAACGTCACCTATCCATGTTCTCCACAGATGCTGCCTGACCCAGCTGAGTTACTCCAGCACGCTGTGTCTATGTTTAGAACAGTCCAGCACAGGAAACGCTGGCTATAATTCATCAGCCACTCCGAGCTACACTGCGTATTACGTGGGTAGGCCGGCCAATCTCCCTTCACCAGGCATAGAACATGGATCACAGAACAGTACAGCACAGGAAGAGGCCCTTCGGCCCACAATGTCCGTGCTGAAAGTGATGCCAAGTTAAACTGATCCCCTCTGCCTGCACGTGATCCGTATCCCTCCCTTCCCTGCATATCCACGCGCCTGTCCAAAAGACTCTTAAACACCACTATCGTATCTGCCTCCACCACCCCCACCCCTGGCAGTGCGTTCCAGGCACCCCACCACCCCCACCCCTGGCAGTGCGTTCCAGGCACCCCACCATCCCCACCCCTGGCAGTGCGTTCCAGGCACCCCACCACCCCCACCCCTGGCAGTGCGTTCCAGGCCTCCACCACCCCCACCCCTGGCAGTGCGTTCCAGGCCCCCACCACCCTGTGTGTGAAATAAAACTTGCCCCACACATCTCACAGTGTGATACAGCACGGAAACAGGCCCTTCGGCCCAACATGCCCTTGCCGACCAAGACGTCCCATCTACACTTGTCCCACCTGCCCCGCGTTTGGCCCCATTTCGCTCTCCACCCTCCTTGAACTTTTCCCCTCTCACTATAGAGCTGCGCTCTTCAGCAAAGAAATGTTATCTTATCAAGCGATGCTGAAGAAAGCTTTTCTGCAAGTTACCAAGACCTATCGCTACTGGGTCGAGGTTCGATACACCTACGGCAGCAGATTTGGAGTTGAGATATCGGCAGCAGTTCACAGGCCAAGGACCATCATCAGCAAGAGTGGAAACAACTGCTTGTGGTTGACTAAACTGCAAATGCAGATCGTTCAAAGGGCCTTGCTTCCCCGCCACACCACAGTCTGCCCTACAAGACTGAAGCACGTGCTTGAAGCTCAGGCTAAGATCGCACGGCAATGCCTCCACTTCCCCACGAGGCTTGGCAGGTTCCGCATGTCCCCCAACAACCCTCGCCGACCACCACAGACGCGCCGCAGAAAGCACGTGACACTATCGCGGCACGGTTCGGGAACGGCTCCATCTAAGGGCGCGAGAAATTACAGAGAATTGTGGACGCAGCCCAGACCGTCGCACAAACCAACCTCCCTTCCATCAACTCCATCTACACCTCTCGGCAAGGCCAGCAGCATCATCAAGGACCAGTCTCACCACGGTCACTCCCTCCCCTCCCCTCTCCCATCGGGCAAGAGGTACAGAAGTGTGAAAACGAACGCACACCTCCAGATTCAGGGACAGTTTCTTCCCGGCTGTTATCAGGCAACTGAACCATCCTATCACCAACTAGAGAGCGGTCCTGAACTCCCATCCACCTCATTGGAGACCCTCCGACTACCTCTAATCGGACTTGACTGAACTTTACCTTGCACTAAACGTTATTCCCTTATCCTGTATCTGTACACTGTGGACGGCTCGATTGTAATCATGTATTGTCTTTCCGCTGACTGGTTAGTACGCAACAAAAGCTTTGCACTGCACCTCGCTACACGGGACAATAAATAATTTGCATGGATTGAGGATCAGTTAGTGGTCAGAAAACAAACCAGCCGTGAGTGTGTAGCTCGGGAAGTTTCTAAAACAGAGACACTGGTGATAGAAGGCAGGACGTTATATTTCGTTTAGTTTAGAGATACAGCACGGAAACAGGCCCTTCGGCCCCACCGAGCCTGCACCAGCCAGTGATCCACGCACATTCGCACACTCCAACACTAGGGACAATTTACACTTACACCAAGACAATTAACCTGCAAACCTGCCCGTCGTTGGAGTGTGGAAGGAAACCGAAGATCTCGGAGGAAACCCACGCAGGTCACGGGGAGAACGTGCAAACTCCGTACAGACAGCGCCCGTAGTCGGGATGGAACCGGGGTCTCCGGTGCCGTGAGGCAGCAGCTCTACCCGCTGCACCACCGTGCCGCCCGTGTTGTAGACAATAGACAACAGGTGCAGGAGTAGGCCATTCGGCCCTTCAATGTGATCATGGCTGATCATCCCCAATCAGTACCCCGTTCCTGCCTTCTCCCCATATCCCCTGACTCCGCTATCTTTAAGAGCCCAATCTAGCTCTCTCTTGAAACCATAATGTTACATTACGCTGCAGTTGGATGTTGATGAGACTGCCTTTGAAGCATGGTGTACAGTCTTGGCCAGCGGGCTGCAGGCGGGCGGGGGTGGGTGGGGGGGGGGGGTCTATGAGAGCCGGGGGCCATCAGACTCACCTTCACGTCCCGGTGTGCGATGTTTACAGAATGCAGGTGTTGAACAGCCTCGCCGATGCTCTTCATGATCTCTGACGCCTCTGAAACACAGGGACAGATTTATCACAGTGACAACGAACTGCAGATGCTGCTTGACAACAAAGGCACAAAGTGCTGGAGTAACTCAGCGGGTCAGGCAGCAACTGTGGAGAACATGGATAGGTGACGTTTCACAGAGTGCTGGAGTAACTCAGCGGGTCAGGCAGCATCTGTGGAGAACATGGATAGGTGACGTTTACACAGAGTGCTGGAGTAACTCAGCGGGTCAGGCAGCATCTGTGGAGCGAAGGAAATGGGCAACCTTTTCGGGTCGAAACCCTGAAGGAAATAGGCAGCGTTTCGGGCCGAAACCCGGAAGGGTTTCGGGCCGAAACGTTGCCTATTTCCTTCGCTCCATAGATGCTGCCGCACCCGCTGAGTTTCTCCAGCATTTTGGTCTACCTTATCATTTATAGTGTGGTTCCGTATAGCTTACAAAGCACAGAAGTACACTGTGCCAGAGTAACTCAGCGGGTCAGGCAGCATCTGTGGAGAACATGGATAGGTGACGTTTCACAGAGTGCTGGAGTAACTCAGCGGGTCAGGCAGCATCTGTGGGGAACATGGATAGGTGACGTTTCCGGTCGGGACCATTCTTCAGACTGAAACGAAACTGCACACAATGCCCCAGAAAGAGCTCGTGCAGACATCTAATCTATTCCTCTCATGATTTTATACACCTCTATAAGATCACACCTCATCCTCCTGTGCTCCAAGGAATAGAGTCCTAGCCTGCCCCAACTGAGCCATGTACAGATGCTGCCTGACCCGCTGAGTTACTCCAGCACTCTGTGAAACGTCACCTATCCATGTTCCCCACAGATGCTGCCTGACCCGCTGAGTTACTCTGGCACAGTGTACTTCTGTGCTTTGTAAGCTATATGGAACCACACTATAAATGATAAGGTAGACCAAAATGCTGGAAAAACTCAGCGGGTGCGGCAGCATCTGTGGAGCGAAGGAAATAGGCAACGTTTCGGCCCGAAACCCTTCCGGGTTTCGGCCCGAAACGCTGCCTATTTCCTTCAGGGTATCGGCCCGAAAGGTTGCCCATTTCCTTCGCTCCACAGATGCTGCCTGACCCGCTGAGTTACTCCAGCACTCTGTGAAACGTCACCTATCCATGTTCCCCACAGATGCTGCCTGACCCGCTGAGTTACTCCAGCACTCTGTGTCTATGTGTGGACATTTCTCCTTCAGTTACACATCCAGTTGGTTCGCTAGTCTCTGACTCACTCCCCGCACAGGAGATCCCACTCTCCACGCCCCGGATCTGAGGGAAGGATGTGCCGGCTCTGGAGAGGGTCCAGAGGAGGTTTACAAGAACGATCTCAGGAATGAGTGGGTTAACCTATGATGAGCGTTTGTCGGCGCTGGGCCTGTACTCGCTGGAGTTTAGAAGGATGAGGGGCAACCTCATTGAAACTTACAGAATAGTGAAAGGCTTGGATAGAGTGGATGTGGAGAGGATGTTTCCACTGGTGGGAGAGTCCAGGACCGGAGGTCACGTCCTCAGAATTAAAGGACGTTCCTTTAGGAAGGAGATGAGAAGGAATTTCTTTAGCCAGAGGGTGGTGAATCTGTGGAATTCTTTACCACAGACGGCTGTGGAGGCCACATCAGTGTTTATTTGTAAGGCAGAGATAGATAGATTCTTGATTAGTGCGGGTGTCAAGGGGTTATGGAGAGAAGGCAGGAGAATGGGGTTAGGAGGGAGAGATAGATCAGCCATGATTGAATGGCAGAGTAGAGTCGATGGGCCGAATGGCCTAATTCTGCTCCTATCACATGACCTGACCATCAGGCTGTTGATAGAGAACTGGCTGGCAAACAGGAAGCAAAGAGTAGGAGTAAACGGGTCCTTTTCACAATGGCAGGCAGTGACTAGTGGGGTACCGCAAGGCTCGGTGCTGGGACCCCAGCTATTTACAATTTATATTAATGATCTGGACGAGGGAATTGAAAGCAACATCTCCAAGTTTGCGGATGACACTAAGCTGGGGGGCAGTGTTAGCTGTGAGGAGGATGTTAGGAGACTGCAAGGTGACTTGGAAAGGCTGGGTGAGTGGGCAAATGTTTGGCAGATGCAGTATAATGTGGATAAATGTGAGGTTATCCACTTTGGTGGCAAAAACGGGAAGGCAGACTATTATCTAAATGGTGGCCGATTAGGAAATGGGGAGATGCAGCGAGACCTGGGTGTCATGGTACACCAGTCATTGAAAGTAGGCATGCAGGTGCAGCAGGCAGTGAAGAAAGCGAATGGTATGTTGGCTTTCATAGCAAGAGGATTTGAGTATAGGAGCAGGGAGGTTCTACTGCAGTTGTACAGGGTCTTGGTGAGACCACACCTGGAGTATTGCGTACAGTTTTGGTCTCCAAATCTGAGGAAGGACATTATAGCCATAGAGGGAGTGCAGAGAAGGTTCACCAGACTGATTCATGGGATGTCAGGACTTTCATCTGAAGAAAGACTGGATAGACTTGGCTTATACTCACTAGAATTTAGGAGATTGAGAGGGGATCTTATAGAAACGTACAAAATTCTTATGGGGTTGGACAGGCTAGATGCAGGAAGATTGTTCCCGATGTTGGGGAAGTCCAGGACAAGGGGTCACAGCTTAAGGATAAGGGGGAAATCCTTTAAGACCGAGATGAGGAAAAACTTTTTCACACAGAGAGTGGTGAATCTCTGGAACTCTCTGCCACAGAGGGTAGTTGAGGCCAGTTCATTGGCTATATTTAAGAGGGAGTTAGATGTGGCCCTTGTGGCTAAAGGGATCAGGGGGTATGGAGAGAAGGCAGGTACGGGATACTGAGTTGGATGATCAGCCATGATCATATTGAATGGCGGTGCAGGCTCGAAGGGCCGAATGGCCTACTCCTGCACCTATTTTCTATGTTTCTATGTAACACCACAACACTGAGCTCAACGATTGGTTGCACTAAGGAGGTTGGCTTTTTCACACCAGTAATGGTGGGGTAGACTTGATGGGCCGAGTGGCCTGTTTCTGGTCCTATCACCCGTGACGGTGTATGCCGAGTGTTTACCTCGCTCGGTGAAGGCTTGGTCGCCTCGGTCCTGTATCCGGCTGAAGAGTTCTCCGCCCTCCATGCTGCAACGAGAAAGTGGACATGACCATCAGAGCAACGCAGGCAGCAGTCGTGCAACCCGCAGTGCAGCTGCCACCCAGCCAGGCGCATGTTGGCAGCAACCGCGGCAACACATGCAACAATGCGACAGGCTGGGAGTAAATATGAAGTACTTCAAAAATAGCCCTTGCTCTCTCCCCCCCCTCTCTCGCCATCCGAGTCCAGAACCAGGGGCCACAGTCTTAGAATAAAGGGAGGCCATTTAAGACTGAGGTGAGAAAAAACGTTTCCACCCAGAGAGTTGTGAATTTGTGGAATTCCCTGCCACAGAGGGCAGTGGAGGCCAAGTCACTGGATAGATTTAAGAGAGAGTTAGATAGAGGTCTAGAGGCTAGTGGAGTCAAGGGATATGGGGAGAAGGCAAGGCACGGGTTATTGATTGGGGACGATCAGCCATGATCACAATGAATGTCGGTGCTGGCTTGAAGGGCCGAATGGCCTCCTCCTGCACCTATTTTCTATGTTTCTATCCCCTCCCTCTCTTCCCAGTTCTCCCACCAGTCTGACTGTCTCCAACTATATTATATCTCTCTCCCGCCCACTCCCCTGACATCAGTCTGAAGAAGGGTCTCGACCCGAAACGTCACCTATCCATGTTCTCCACAGATGCTGCCTGACCCGCTGAGTTACTCCAGCACTCTGTGAAACGTCACCTATCCATGTTCTCCCCAGATGCTGCCTGACCCGCTGAGTTACTCTGGCACAGTGTACTTCTGTGCTTTGTAAGCTATACGGAACCACACTATAAATGATAAGGTAGACCAAAATGCTGGAGAAACTCAGCGGGTGCGGCAGCATCTATGGAGCGAAGGAAATAGGCAACGTTTCGGCCCGAAACCCTTCCGGGTTTCGGCCCGAAACGTTGCCTATTTCCTTCAGGGTTTCGGCCCGAAAGGTTGCCCATTTCCTTCGCTCCACAGATGCTGCCTGACCCGCTGAGTTACTCCAGCACTCTGTGAAACGTCACCTATCCATGTTCTCCACAGATGCTGCCTGACCCGCTGAGTTACTCCAGCACTCTGTGAAACGTCACCTATCCATGTATCCATGTTCTCCACAGATGCTGCCTGACCCGCTGAGTTACTCCAGCACTCTCGTGAAACGTCACCTATCCATGTTCTCCACAGATGCTGCCTGACCCCGCTGAGTTACTCCAGCATCTTGCGTCAACCACCATCCTACACACTTGGACAATTTATAAAAAAACAATTACGCTACAAACCTGCGTCTTTGGAGTTTGGGATTATGAATAATTGATTAGTACGGGTTGTCAGGGGTTATGGGGAGAAGGCAGGAGATGGAATGGGGTTAGGAGGGAGAGATAGATCAGCCATGATTGAATGGCGGAATAGACTTGATGGGCCGAATGGCCTAATTCTGCACCTATCATTTATGACTTCTGACCTTATGAAACCGGAGCACCCCGGAGGAAAGAAACCCACACGGGTCACGGGGAGAACGTTGCAAACTCCGTAGAGACAGCACCCGTAGTCAGGATGGAACCCGGGTCTCTGGCGCTGTGAGGCAGCAGCTCTACCCGCTGCACCACCGTGCCGGCCCGGCGGGTCCTCCAGCACAGTGTTTGCAGTCACGTGTGAAACATAGACAATAGGTGCAGGAGTCGGCCATTCAGCCCTTCGAGCCAGCACCGCCATTCAATGCGATCATTGCTGATCATCCCCAATCAGTACCCCCCTTCCAATTTCTCTCCCCATATTCCTTGATTCCGATAGCACTGAGAGCTAAATCCCAACTCCCTCTTGAAAACATCCAGTGAATTGGCCTCCACTGCCTTCTGTGGCAGGGAATCCCACAGATTCACAACTCTCTGGGTGGAGAACGTTTTTTCCTCTTCTCAGTCCTAAATTACCGACACCTTATTCTTAAACTGTCTGGCGTTACTCGGCTAGCGCTGGTCACCGGAGTCAGAGACGGGTCCTGCCCCCCAGCGGCAGCCCATTGCGAGCTTTCAGCCGCACACACAACGCAGTGTGGTTTGTAAGCACGCATGTTTGTAGTTGCAGTCTGCCGCTGTCTAATCAGAATGAATGAAACAACACGTGGTGACAGGCTCCGTGTGACCGGGGTGGAGGCTGCGATGTGAAGCTGCAGGTCCCGCACGGTGCAGGTCCCCAGGGCGCAGGTCCCCACGGTGCAGGTCCCCAGGGCGCAGGTCCCCACGGCGCAGGTCCCCACGGTGCAGGTCCCCAGGGCGCAGGTCCCCACGGCGCAGGTCCCCACGATGCAGGTCCCCGCGGTGCAGGTCCCCACGGTGCAGGTCCCCAGGGTGCAGGTCCCCACGGTGCAGGAACGTAGGGCGCAGGTCCCCACGGTGCAGGTCCCCCAGGGCGCAGGTCCCCATGGTGCAGGAACGCAGGGCGCAGGTCCCCCACGGCGCAGGTCCCCACGGCGCAGGTCCCCAGGGGCGCAGGTCCCCACCGGCGCAGGTCCCCAGGGCGCAGGTCCCCACGGCGCAGGTCCCCAGGGCGCAGGTCCCCACGGCGCAGGTCCCCAGGGCGCAGGTCCCCACGGGCGCAGGTCCCCAGGGCGCAGGTCCCCACGGCGCAGGTCCCCACGGCGCAGGAACGCAAGTCCCCACAGTGCAGGAACCCACGGTGCAGGTTCCCAGGGTGCAGGTCCCCACGAGATACAGCATAGAGAACAGGCCCTTCGGCCCACCGAGTCGATGCTGACCATCGATCAACACCATTCACACTAGTTCTGTGCTATCCCACTTTCTCATCCACTGTTCAACGTTTAAGAAACATTTGTACAGGTACATGGATAGGACAGGTTGCGAGGGATAAAGGGGAATTGCAGGCAGGTGGGACTAGTGCAGATGGGGCATGTTGGTCAGTGCGGGCAAGTTGGGCCTACTTCCCACGCTGTATCACTCTCTGTCTCCCTACACATTCGGGGCATTTATCGAGGCCCAATTAACCCACACGTTTCCATGCTGCAGCTCAAAACTAAACTAAATAAATTGCAGCAAATTGTGGACGAAGCCCAGACCGTCACACAAACCAACCTCCCCTTCCATCGACTCCATCTACACCTCACGCTGCCTCGGCAAGGCCAGCAGCATCATCAAGGACCAGTCTCACCCCCGGCCACCTCCCCTCTTCTCCCCTCTCCCCTCGGGCAAGAGGTACAGAAGTGTGAAAACGCACACCTCCAGATTCAGTGGACACTTGCTCATCGAGGAGATGCTTTTATACGGGATCACTGCACTGAACTGTAGGTAAGAATATAATGTCACCGTCCATTTGCAGATGACAATAAAACCACCATGGAACCCGACATTAACAAACAAAACGATGGCAACTTGTGTCCTGGGATCGCGAGGCTGTCAGTAGCGAGGCCTTCACCAGTCAGGGTATCGATTTTGGGATTGACCGTATACTTAACGTACAGGTCGTCAGTCAGGCCACATTTTTAGGATTGTGTTCGGTTTCAGTCGTCCAGCCGCAGCACGGGTGTCGTCGAGCTGGAAAGGGCGCAGGGAAGATTTACGAGGATGTTGCCGGGACTTGGTGGGGCCTGAGCTACAGAGAGAGGTTGGGGCAGGCTGGGACTCTATTCCTTGGGAGCGCAGGAGGATGAGGAGTGATCTTATAAGGTCGAGAAGGGGAATAGATCGGGTAGACGCACTTGCCCAGTGTGGGGGAATCGAGGACCAGAGGACATGGGTTTAAGATGAAGGGGAAAAGATTTAATAGGAATCTGAGGGGTAACTTTTTCACACTGTCATATGCTGAGAGAATGGAGCAGCTGGGCTTGTACACTCTGGAGTTTAGAAGGATGAGAGGGGATCTCATTGAAACATATAAGATTATTAAGGGTTTGGACACGCAAGAGGCAGGAAACATGTTCCCCGATGTTGGGGGAGTCCAGAACCAGGGGCCACACACAGTTTAAGAATAAGGAGTAAGCCATTTAGAACGGAAACGAGGAAACACTTTTTCTCACAGAGAGTTGCGAGTCTGTGGAATTCTCTGCCTCAGAGGGCGGTGGAGGCCGGTTCTCCGGATGCTTTCAAGAGAGAGCTAGATAGAGCTCTTAAAGATAGCGGAGTCAGGGGATATGGGGAGAAGGCAGGAACGGGGTACTGATTGGGGATGATCAGCCATGATCACATTGAATGGCAGTGCTGGCTCGAAGGGCCGAATGGCCTACTCCTGCACCTATTGTCTATTGTCTAAAGGGTAGTGGGTGTCGGGAACAAGCTGCCAGAGGAGATAGTTGAGGCTGGGACTATCCCAACGTTTAAGACACAGTTAGACAGGTACATGGATAGGACAGGTTTGGAGGGATATGGACCAAGCGCAGGCAGGTGGGACTAGTGTAGCTGGGACATGTTGGCCAGTGTGGGCAAGATTCCAGACTGTATCACTCTATGACCAAGAGCTTGGTACTGTCCACAAGGCTGAGGTGTGTGTGTGTGTGTGTGTGTGTGTGTGTGTGTGCGTGCGTGCGTGCGTGCGTGCGTGCGTGCGTGCGTGCGTGC